>CAMQGK010000343.1:30000-122500 GCA_947000775.1 Pterois miles
TACATTTCTCAGCAGTGAATCAGTCTGTTGGAACAAGACGATTGAGTTTGAGATACTGGATGTTGGATATGGTGGAAAAAGACAATGAATGCAGGTCAATAACATGTCTGCACGTGATATAAGCAGACTAGTGTGTTTGTACCTGAGTGTGTGAGGTGCAGGCGAAGCGGCGGTAGTATCCCGGGTCACAGGAAGTGTCCTCCAGACAGAAGCTGGCTTTGTGTGACCTTCAGCGACCTGAGACTGAGTGTGGACGTCCAGCAGCTCGTACAGGCTGAACTCGTCCATGCTGTGGAAGTGACTGCACAACAACAACGACGACTTCATTAATTGGTTGAGCCAAAGAAAAGAAAACAGCTCTACATAATAGTGACAGCTGTTACGACAGCTCTACGTACTGGTGATGGCTGTTAAGACAGCTCTACGTACTGGTGACGGCTGTTACGACAGCTCTACGTACTGGTGATGGCTGTTACAACAGCTCTACGTACTGGTGACAGCTGTTATAACAGCTCTACGTACTGGTGACGGCTGTTACAACAGCTCCCTACGTACTGGTGATGGCTGTTACAACAGCTCTACTACGTACTGGTGACGGCTGTTACGACAGCTCCCCTACGTACTGGTGACGGCTGTTACGACAGCTGGCTAACAGCTCTACGTACTACTGGTGATGGCTGTTACAACAGCTCTGCGACGCCTACTGGTGATGGACGCCCCCTGTTACAACAGCTCTACGTACTGGTGACGGCTGTTATAACAGCTCTACGTACTGGTGACGGCTGTTATAACAGCTCTACCTACTGGTGATGGCTGTTACGACAGCTCTACGTACTGGTGACGGCTGTTATAACAGCTCTACGTACTGGTGACGGCTGTTATAACAGCTCTACGTACTGGTGATGGCTGTTATAACAGCTCTACGTACTGGTGACAGCTGTTATAACAGCTCTACGTACTGGTGACGGCTGTTATAACAGCTCTACGTACTGGTGACAGCTGTTATAACAGCTCTACGTACTGGTGACGGCTGTTATAACAGCTTTACGTACTGGTGACGGCTGTTATAACAGCTTTACGTACTGGTGACGGCTGTTATAACAGCTTTACGTACTGGTGACAGCTGTTATAACAGCTCTACGTACTGGTGACAGCTGTTACAAGAGCTCTACGTACTGGTGACAGCTGTTATAACAGCTCTACGTACTGGTGACAGCTGTGCCACTCCCAGGCATATCGAGGTCTGCTGGGCAGGAAGTCAGCTGTTCCCTGGTTCTTCACCCTCTGAGGGAACCTCAACAACACTCTGGTGTCATAGTCATGGGAGGAACTGGAGGAGCTGCAGGAGGAGGAGGAGGAGGAGGAGGAGGAGGAGGAGGAGGAGGAGGAGGGGAGAGAGAAGATTCATTCATTCATCATCTTACGTTAATAATTCATCATTCACAATACAAAGCTGCCACTTATCATTTAAGGAAAAGGTGGAAATAAGCACTAACTGAGGAAAATGGAAGTGATGAAAATGATCACGAACTGATTTGATAAAGTGAATTTACATTTTACATTTTATTTGAAACTGTTGCTCTGATAATCTGCTGTCGATTATCAAATCGATTGACCTTTAATAACTCTATCTCCGAGGTTATGGTTAGGTAATGAGCCTCTCTCATCAAAGTCACACCTGCGACTGAGGTGGACACTCTGGTGAACTGGTTCGGTACTGGTACTGGTTCTGGTTCTCCACACTACTACAATCACCACACACTAACATGGAGAGACTCTACAGCGTCCCTCCCTCTAAACTGTAAATGCTCCTGATAACAGTCTGCAGTCCGGCGTGTGTCGTCTCAGCCTGAAAATCGGGTTAAACAGACGTTCAGTTTCATCCTGTTAACGTGAATCACGGCACACGTCTGTGATGCCGGATGTCAGATTTAATCTTACGAGGTGAGGCAGTTCTCCTCAGCAGCACAGCGGAGGTTGTACATGGGCAGTCTCTGGACATAGGTGGCGATCTGGATGTAGTATGGATCAGGAACCAGATCAGGGAGACCTACGAACAGGAACACATTCACATGATATTAGTAACTATCTCTGATCTCTGATTGGCTTAATTCCCTTATTTATTTACTCTTCTGTTTAATATTCCCTTTTATTTATTTACGTATAGATCTTTATTACTTTTAAAATGGATTTATTTTTATTATACTTGTAATTATTTTTATTAAGTTGTTTATTTTTGCATTTATTTTTTAGTTAATAATTTACTTTGTATTTAATTTCTGTTTTCTATTTACCTTTTAAAGGTATTTATTTATTTATTTATTCATGTATGCACGGTTTCACCTTGCATTTCACCTGTTATTTATTTCCCCAAACATATTTATCTCTGTATTCTTTCCTTTATACATTTCTTTTTTTTCATTTCTTTATACATTTCTGCCTCATGATGCAAATAAGAGGGCTGTCATGTCGTCATGGTCTCAGGGTGGCTACATGCTAGCTAGCTAGCTGTGTCTGCTTCTACTGTCTATTTATACCATTAAATGCAAAGACCAATAAATAAAGAAGCAAAGAAGCAGTCTCTAGAAAATGATCCTCCTCTGTGATTGATTCCCTCCGTAAACACTGTAAACATCAGTTTCTGGTCTCAGTCTCTAGTTTCAGTCTTCTTCAGTACAGCAGGATGTTCATTTAGTAAATTATGGTCCATTTAGAGTCAGATAGACCAGAAAGCAGGGGATGCTTTAGGGCGGGGATACCTGGTGATTGACAGGTTGCTACTATGGCGTTGTCCAGTCTGGGAGTTGTCTGTTTTTGTCTTACAAAGTTAACCCTTTCACGGTGTTTTTACTTCATCAAAGTTAACTGTAACATTTTGATCGTCTGAAAATGTCTTATTCTGTGTTGGATTGTATTTAGCTTCACCCTCGTGTCACTTCTGGTTTCAAAAAACAGCAAGACAGCGATGGTGAAAAACCAAGATGGAGACGACAACAAACCAAGATGATGATGGCCACAAACAAAGAAGGTGACGAACAAAAAACCAAGATGGCAATGATCAGAAACCAAGATGGAGACAGTCAAAAAACCAAGATGGCAATGATCAGAAACCAAGATGGAGACAGCCAAAAACCAAGATGGCAATGATCAGAAACCAAGATGGAGACAGCCAAAAACCAAGATGGTAATGATCAGAAACCAAGATGGAGACAGCCAAAAAACCAAGATGGTAATGATCAGAAACCAAGATGGAGACAGCCAAAAAACCAAGATGGCAATGATCAGAAACCAAGATGGAGACAGCCAAAAAACCAAGATGGCAATGCTCAGAAACCAAGATGGAGACAGCCAAAAAAACAAGAACTTGAGGCTTCAAAACGAGGTCCACAAACCAACGGGTGACTACATCCACTTCTTGGATACATGGTCCTGCCACCCTGTGAGGACAAAGCTCAACTATATGTTTAAGATGAAATTCAGTGGATTAACCCTTTAAAGTCCACACAATGCAGTGAGATCTACAAAGGCTTCATCTAAATCATCGAAATCATCGAAATCCATCTGAAATTTAGCCTGAATTTAATAATTTATTGAAAGACATGAATTGTGGGATTGTACCTGAGTAATGAGCCTGCGGAACTGACCGCTTTAATGACCTTTAACACTGTAATGGAGAACCGACTCAGACTGACCGAAGAGAAACCTCCTTACTTCACTTCTAGTATTAATCAATTAAAAAGGACTAAAGTACAGAGAAATAACATCAGTTAAGGCACAAGTGGAGAGTAAAAGTTTGGTTTGGTACCGTGCTGGTGGTAGCTGGTTCCGTATCCGTGCCGGGGCTGAGTCCTGTGTCTGGGTCTGTAGTACGAGTTGTAGTAGTTGTAATAGGGGTAATAGTTGGAAGCCTTGTACGGGTTGTACGGGTCGTCTCCGACCATCATGTCCTCCCGTCGGACCGGGGAAGAATTCCCGTGGCTGTCTGACGGCGGCTGCTGACGCATCAATGCGCGCAATTGCGCAGTGCCGCTGGTGGCGGGGACCCGTGGGGATCCCCGGGACGTGGCGGGGACCGTCTCGTTACCGCTGCTGAGGACGACCACAGGGTTACCGCGGCGGGGCGACCCGTTTGGCCTCCTGTCGGACGGCCGGTACTGAGAGCCGCGGCTCAGGATGCTAAAAACCTGCCCGTTATGTTGCCATGTCAACCCCCGCCGGAGCGCATCGTCAGCGTCACCTGCAGCCTCCTGAGCGCGAGCCCAGTCCAGGAAACTACAGAGGAAACATAAATGTGCAAAAGAGAGGAGCAAGACGTCAGAGGAGAGCTCCTTCATTATGACAAATATCTACCGTCTTCTCTCTCTTCACCAAGCACACTGGATCCGGATCTGGACCTGGACCTGAAGGGTTCCTCCAAAGTGATCCAGATCAGCAGCTATGAGCCTACTGCTGAGAGAGGGAGGGAGGAGGAGGAGAGGAGAGGAGGAGGAGGAGGGGAGAGAGGAGAGATGGAGGGAAGAAGAGGAGAGAGGAGAAGAGAGGAGAGAAGGAAGGGAGAGGAGAGGTGGAGGAGAGGAGGAGGAGAGAGAAGAGAAGGAATGGGGATGAGAGGAGGAGGAGGAAAAGAGGAGGAGGAGGAGGAGACTTTGACTCCTTTGCTGACTGTGATCCTTCAAATCAACCAGATGAAATGTGAAGATGTTCATATAACCTGAATCTGTAGAAAGTTTCTAAACGTACAGAAACAGAGAAAAAAGTTTTACCGTATTATTATATGTTTATGATTTGACACACAGCTGTGCTCTCATCTGGACGTTTAGTTTTAGATGGTAAGTTCTTCTTCTTGGGAGGTGAAAGCAGGAAACCAGACTGAAGCAGCGGTTTCACACCTTGTCCACAGTTCACACCTGAGCCAAACCCAAACAGCAGCAGCAGCTCAGGAACACTGTGACACAAAGACGTGACCGTCCCTGGATTTAAAAAGGTCAATGTTTCAGATTTCAGAGTGTCCTTGAATGCACCGACATGGACAGGTTTCAAAATACAGAATGATAAAGTAACTTTTAATGGAGATAAACATATTTCATACAGGGTCCTATCTTACACCTGCACTGTGCAGCGCCGCTGGTCAGCAGACAGCGACTGACCAACAAAGACCTGGTCTAACACAGACGGGTTCACAACACGTGTCCTCTCTGCTTGTGATGGTCCATGTCCACGGCCTCCGTCCTTTCCACGCTTCCCATTCATTGTCTATGTAACCAGCCATGCAATGCATTCTGGTAGTGTGGCGACACGATTCGAGAGACGGGGCAGACATACTTTATGTATATATTATGTATATTCCTGCTATTTAAAGGGCACACTGTTCAGATAGTCGGCTGCATCTACACAGGCGGGTTCACAACATACGTACACTCTGCTTGTTACACAGGGACGCAGCAGCTCCTCCTCAGTTAAATAGTGTCTTGGCTATGGTGACCAGAGAGAGCACTGACATGGCCCACGTGACCAGAGAGGGGCACTGACATGGCCCACGTGACCAGAGAGGGGCACTGACATGGCCCACGTGACCAGAGAGGGGCACTGACATGGCCGACGTGACCAGAAAAGAGCACTGACATGGCCAACGTGACCAGAGAGGGGCACAGACATGGCCGACGTGACCAGAGAGAACACTGACATGGCCGACGTGACCAGAGAGATCACTGACATGGCCGACGTGACCAGAGAGATCATGATGGTCCCAATCCTCTGTGGCGTCCCCCTCATCATTCCTCTGTGTGTGAAAGTGTTGAAGCAGGCTAGACCTCCGTGGGTCGGAAAGCAATACAGTTTTCATTATTTATTGATACATGTTGACATATTTATCGCTGATCATATTTAGCCTCATGCTTATTATCATACAATGAACTGAACCTGCAGCAGTTGAACAGGTTAGCGGTGCTCACATGCAGTCAGGTGGAACCACTAACGAGGTCCACCGGACCAGCACCACATACATCTGCTTGCACAGGGCAGATCGTTTCCTCAGCAGATAACACAATGTACCTGGTGCAGGTGTACCTGGCCTTTAAGAGGAATCGAAGATGATACCGATTGGATTAATTCATGTTACATCCAAAACAAACCTGGGATTAATTAAGACTAAACTTGCGCCTTACTTTGTGCCCGGGTCAGGTGCTGTTTAACTAGACAAAGTGGAGCTGGACGGTCCTGAATGCACTTATGCCTTACACTTTAGACCCTGCGCTGTAGATTGTTTACACAGGGCCCATAGACTGCTGTGGATCATCTATCTGCAGAAAGCCTCAAATCTCTGCTGACTGATTTTCTTATAAAAGAAGTGAAGCCAACGGCTGCCTGGGTGGAAGGAAATGAGAGGATTGTGTGCAGCTGTTTGGTCCGTTAACATCTGATAAGGCTGCGCTAGAAGAGACTGCAGCTGAAGCTGATGTTTCTTTAAGTTCAGCCAGATTGTTTTCCCTCCACAGGATGAGGTGTAATTAGAGCGATGCTTTGGCCTCACTGCTGTCCTCAGTCTAATTATCTCTGTGGTCAGAGCTGCTGTACTCTGGACTCTAGAGGGTCCACTCTGGATAAAAAAGGCCTCTCAGGATACCAAGAGGTTAAAATTGCTCCATATGCTTTCAGTCAGGTTATTCATCACATTTTTTCAGCATTTTTACTTTACGCACTGGTCTTCATGGGTCAGTTTTATAGTATTAAAAGTAGCTTCTGTGCTTGTTCAGAGGTACAGAACGATCCACTCAAGATGCTTTTCTTTGGTTTTACTGGAGAACAACCCCCCTCCCACTGAGCACTCAGGATGCTTTAAAAAAGCTGAAAGTGAAGCACTAATCCTAACGGAGAAGTTTCCTCCTCCTCCGTAAAACACACGACCTGCCACCCACATGCTGCACACGTTAACACCGAGTTAAAGTACGTGTTGTCGTGTCAGATGTTGGTCAGGTCTTCATCAGTCAACTTCAGCAACCTAGAAAACAAACTTCATTTACTTTAAACTATAGACGTTATAACTTATTTTAACTTATTTCTCCCTTTGGCTAATAAAGCAGAATGTGAAGTAACAACATCTTCAGCACAGAATAAAATGGAAGACACTATTACCATCAGCCAGAGTGGAAAAATGGCTTCAGCTCGCCAAAACACACAAGGACAAATCAGTTAACTACAAGCCATTATTAAATATGAAAGCATCCAAACAGAATACAAAGACAGACGCAGGAGCAGCTCTTACAGGTAAATACTGAACACATTCTCATTCAAACTGATCACTGACTGACACGTCGTCACTCAGCATCACTTTCTAAACAGAGACTGTTTATAGAGGTAGTCGTAGTCGCAGTGACGTCACCTGTTGGTTTGTGGACTGCCGTTTCGATGCCTTGAGTTTGGCATTTTGGTCGTCGCCATCTTGGTTTTGCAACTAGAAGTGATACGAGAGGGTGGAGCCAAGAATAACCTGATAAGTCATTTTTAGGAGACCAAAAGGTTACAGTTAACTTTCATGAATCGAAAACCCTCTGAAAGGGTTAAAGTACTAAGACGAAAACATGGACAACTCCGTGGTAGCGACCTGTCAATCACAAGGTAGCCCCGCCCTAAAGCATCCCCTGCTTTGTGGTCTATTTGACTGTAAATGGACCATAATTTACTAAATGAACATCCTGCTGTATTGAAGAAGACTGAAACTAGTGACTGAGACCATAAACTGATGTTTACAGTGTTTACTGAGGTAATAAATAGGGAAGGTAAGTAGGGTCTGTGTTTATAAGGACAATATGAAACAAAGCTGACATTACCAGTAATGTAAATAAACCGCTGAATCCTTAAAGTTGAATTCAATCATGGATCACACCAGGTTACACCAGGAGAAATGCTAATGCTCCGTGGCTTCCGGCAGCCATGCAGCAGCTAGCAGCAGCTAGCAGCGAGCTAGCTTGCAGCAGCAACACGTGTGCGTAGTTAAACCGATTCCTTCATGTTAAAGGAAAAAAGTGATCAAGCTGAACAACGGCTCCTTTTTTATGACATTTGTGTAAAGATCAAAGGCAGGTCGACTTTATCGCAGCGCTCTGCACTTCGCTCTCAGCAATACGAGGAGCAGCCGCTGCTGTTTCCAATGAGAAGCAGGTGTCGGCCTGATCCGAGCGGTTTAATCAGCTCCATAATGAGGGCTGGCCGCCTGGAGGGGCCTCCTGCACACAGGACACATAAAGAGCCATGGAAACACCAAACACAATAGCACTGCCTTCATCACCAACAACATCATCATCATCACATTTCCACGAAGCAAAATACTTTGAATTTCTTAAAAATTCAAATTGATGTGTATGATCATGCTGCAGATATGGCTACTGATTTTAATACCATTATCATTCAGTGGGTTTAGGTTATGCATTCTTTTTCATCTCATTTTATTTGTCTATTATGTCTCCATCTTATTTTCTCTGTGTATTTTCCCTTATTGAAAGCACATTGTGTTTCATTTCTTGTATGAAACGTGCTACACACAAAGATAACTATCATAGTGAAGGGTGCATGTAAAAGACAATGGAAGAAATGCTATAGAGGCTGTATAGTACATGAGTTTGAGAGTGAACGTATGTATGTGAGTGTTTGTCCAACACAGTCTCACAGCAGTTTGTGAAACAGTCAGAAATACTTCAGTTTCCTACAAATGTCCAGTAACATGCGACACACGTCAATTTTCACTTCAGTCTTTTCAAAATAAAATCACTTAGGTCTCGGAGAAGGTGGCAGTTTAGGTTAAAATAACACTGTCAGTGCTGTAACTTACTGCTGGTTTCAGCCTGGCCTTTAAGGTGTTTAAGGGTGATGGTGGTGAACGTCACATTCAGCAAATTTGACAGGTGACTGAACTTTAATCCACCATGTGTTATACAGAGGTTATTTAAGAGGTTACAGTAAAAGCGAGCTGCAGTTCAACCAGTCAGTTTAAAATTGAAAGAACATGACACAGCAGATCTACAAGCTGACAAAAAAAAGAAGACCCATCCATTATCTGAGACCACTTCTCCTATTCAGGGGCATGGGGCGGCTAGAGGCGATGGCAGCCGGAGCCGATGGCGGCGTTCATCCTGGACACGTCGCCAGACTATCACAGGGCTGATCCGTAGAGACAGACAACCATTCACAGTAACATTCACACCTACAGGACATTTACAGTCACCAGTGAACCTGAGGAAAACCAGCGCTAACACAGGGAGAGCATGCTTCTTGGCCATCGCCATCTTGATTTTTGTCCGTCAGCATCTCGGATTTTGGCTGTCACCATCTCGGATTTTGGCTGTTGCCATCTTGTTTTTTGTCTGTTGGCATCTTGTTTCTTGCCATCGCCATCTAGTTGGTTTTTGGCCGTCGCCATCTTGGTTTCTTGCTGTTGCCAGAAGGGCTCCAAGCCCCAAACATGCTGCCGTCAGGGCTAGTGATGTAGAATAACAAGTAAGAGAGACTTTCTAAAGTGGGAGGGAGGGGGAGGCGGACAGGTCCAACAAACCAACACAGACAGAACAGAACAGGCTATTTGTTAAAGACTGGGACTGACCGACTGCTTTGTTGCACCTGTTAGCGTGGGACAAAACGTTATTAACCTTATTACCACACGGTAGTAGTAGTAGTGTGGTGACAACACGTAATTACCATCATAACTCCACCCACCTTCAACATGACCAGAGGTGTAATTTGCCAGAATTAAGTGAAAACACCTGTATGGGGTGCAGGGTTTGCAACAACAACTTAGGAAACACAATTTATCAGTGATTTAGGAGAAAATGAGTCAGTCGCTCATGTAGTTAGTCTGTGCTGTAAGTAGCATTTTGCATGTACAGTCTGTGGGTTGAGAGCGGGGCCCTGGTAGCATGTAACCCTTACAGCTCATTCCTGCTGTAAAGCAGCTGTAACAGAAGCTAGTAGAAGCCAGACTCAATAAAAACACTGTAAACCACAACAGAGCCTGATTCCTCATCAGCCAGCTGACCTCTGACCTCCACACGCCTTACATTAAACATCAGAGAGGCGGCTCATGTTTCTGTGCTTTTAGCTTCTGGAGTTTGTCTTTTCTGTCCAATCATGGTACATTAGACAGCTAGAGGAGACATTTGCTATCTAGGAAAGTGACGTCCTAATGTCTTTTCTTAACTACTTCTCCTTGACCTTGATGGAAAACGACATGAGGTCAAGGAGAGATGTGAAGGAGAGCTCAGAGTTAGGGAAACACAACTGTGGTGTTCAGAGTCCGACTACACTTTCACCACACTGAAATATGACGTCAGCGACGTGGGTCTGCTGTGGTGAAACTACAATGTTTTCTGAAGGTGGACTATAAAAGTTCACCCTGTGTGTACCGCAGGTCCTTCTGCTGCTTTACATCAACATACCATAAAGGATTATCTGACCTAACGTGGACAAGCAGTGACAAATATCACTTCATCACCAAGGCTGGAATGGAAATGAAAAAAGACTAAATGATAAATATTCGGGCTGCACGGTGGTAAACACCAAAAATCCCAATTAGTATATGACTGTGTGGAAATACTGTAATATGGAAGATAAGCATATTGTTTGTTTCCACGACCGGCCAAGTGGTGCATCGCTCCACAGCAGATTATGGGATGTTATTATCTCCTTTCCTTTCGTAAAGGATGCTCCAGTGTATCCTCTGCTAAAGGAGATAAGAAAGGAAGCACTGAAGCACCTTCAGAGGATTCAAACAGCTCTTAGTATGGCTGCTACTTTCAGTTTTCACCCAGGGAGGAACCTTCCTGAGCAAATCAGACTTTTCAACCACAGACCAGTTTTCTCTTTAATGTCTGAGACATCCTTACCTGCCACCTGCTCACCTGATTCGTCCATGTGTGATCCACTTCCTCCAGACCAGCTTCATCGGACACTGTAAAAGCTGACTTGAATCAACGGCTCTCTGCAGCACGTAAACATGAAAATACCAACATCAGAATAAAGGAAATGACACAAACTGATAAAAGACATTTATCACACGATTTGTCATAGCTGAATCCAGATATAAAAGTTTCTGATGCATGTTTGCCAACTCAAAAACAGCACAACTGCAGGAGGAGGAGGAGGAGTCATCAATTATCAATCAGTACACCTGAAATGTTAGAAGACACTGCACCTTTTTAACACGTTTACTTGTTTCACTCATTTATTTCCCAAAACTTCTTTACGTTTTTTTTTTTCTTTAAACAATTCGTTTTACATTTCTTTATGCATTTCTGCCTCTTGATGCAAATGACACACTCAAGGTGTGTTATGGGGTCAGAGCAAATAATTGTGCACGGCCACCTTTCTCCAGCTTTATTCCTCAATAATAAAGTAATTGAGAACTGCCGCTGCTTTAACATAACATTTAACATTTCCATGTATTTCTATTGTAAAAGGCATCTTGATTTTCTGGAGCATATTGGAAAGCCACACTCAGACATAGAAGATGTCCGGTGAATAGATGTTGGCCAAAATAATGTGTTTTATTAGAAATCAATTTAACCTCTTCAGCCCTGTAGGCTGCTGGAAGGTGTGGTTCACTTCAAAATAAATCCAAAATAAATCAGTAATATCTCCACAACTAGCAGGTCTATCTGCAGGATCTGGTCTCTGTGGATCAGTCAGACCTCAGAGGATTCATCCCCAGTGTCAGTAACACTGTGACTGTTACTATGACTGAGGAAACTGGGATGAACCAAAGGAAACATCTCTATCCTCTCCTAAACTGTTTTCTAGATCAGACAGTGGATAACAGCATTACATCAATGATATCATGAACAGATGAAGTGAATTCATTCAGTAACTCCTCGACTACAACTGAGCCAAAGCAGATAGAAACAACACAAAGCTCAGAGACTCTACAGAGGTTTTAGTAGGACAGGACCAGGAGGACTCTCCATTTGGACACCTGGATACCCAAAGTGTGCCAGATGGGTTTTCTAGCCCTAGAAAGTGAATCTGTCTCTAAAATCCTCCTGATATCCACCACAGGAGACGATGTGGACCATCACATCTACCACTGTGCTCAGTATGAAATCAATAAAAAACAACTAAACTGTAAGTGTATAAGATTCAGATCTGCAGTTCCTCACAGTACATCTGTGGACGTGACACCCGAGTTCACACCGGAGAGATAAAAATAATCCTCATCTTGACCAAACCTCCTCACTCATTCAGCGAGCTGAGCAGTACCAACAATTACAGCCAGGTTGGGTTTGGCTGGGCTACTCTAGCATCACTCCTCTGACAAAACACTTTTATAAAAGCTGTTTACACCTCTGTCCAATACTCATTGTGTTGCGTATTTTTAGACTCTCCATCCAACCAGCCATTCTTCATACCTGAAGCTGCAGAGGGCCCTGAACCACCGTTGAACCACCCTTATGAAAGCAGCGAGCACGGAGCCCACGTCTGCAAACAAACCTCTGCTTTTGGTTTCTTTTTCTGTCATATTTAGCTTTGCTCCCACCGAGGTGAAGAGTAGCTCTGCTTCTTCACATCCGACCATCAGCATCGTGTTTTCACAGCCACTGATGGAGAAACCAAACCAAACAGGTCAGGCTTGAAGAAACAAAGACAAAGCTTTAATGGGAATGATTAAAGTCTATACAGTATAGGCTACAGGTATATGTCCACATCCTCCTGATAACTCCGAGCTTGTTGGATGACAAGTGAAACGTCTACGTCCAGTTGCTGCTGATTTAACCCTTACTGGGATCATTACGTGAACTCACCTGTCCTTGTTTCCAGCAGCAGCATCAAAACAAGCTCTGATGAACCAACTGTTCCCCTGCTGGTGATCATAGCGGAGCGTTTAGCAGCTAAATAGACAGATATTTCTCTCATGAGGCGGTGGAGACCAAAAACAGAGCAAAAAGAGAGCGAATATTTGACTTACATTCGTCAGGTGACACAACTGGAGTGGGATAATCATGTTGCTCGGTGGAAGCAGCCGCTTGGTTGCTAACATGTTAAGCTGTGAGTTATTCTGCCCCCTAGTGGCTGAAAAAACAGATGATTCAATGCAAAGTAGCTGATTAATTGTATCCCTATTTATTGGCTGTAAAGCTTTATTACCAGTGTCATGGCTTACAGTAACATTCCTCCCCACCACGAACCCTGCTGTTCAGCTGGAACACATAAGCCATTGTTTATCCTGGAAAAAAATCCACCCTGAAACTGAATCCACAACATTATGAGACTTTGGGAGTTCATGAAACACACCAATCTGTTCAGGAGTTATTCATTTCACAACCCCCCCGTGTCCTGCACACCAGATGGACATTTTGCCTGCAAGATGCATTTTATTTCAGTTCTGACTGTCAGATGTGATCAAATATTACAGAGAGAGAGCAGTCAGTAAAATCTGTGAACTACAGATTTACTGCTACATCATACTGTAGTGCCGTAAGAAAGCATAAATCTGTAAAACAATAAGGAAAAATTAAGGGCTGTAAATAAATAAATTACATTATCTAAAAATAAATAAATATATAAATTTCTCTTAATATTTCCATATTTTTATTATCTAATTATTTACTTATTTATTCTTGTATTTATTTCTCTTTATATTTTTACGTATCTTATTTACTTATTTATACTTGTATTTATTTCTCTTTATATTTCCATATCTTATTTTCTTATTTATACTTTATTTTTTTTATTTACTCTATTTATTTATACTTTTATTTATTTATACTTCCACATTTTTTATTTACTTACTTTATTTTTATTTATTTATTTTCCACATTTTTAAAATTGACTTATTTATTTTTTCATTTTCTCTTTATGATTCCACATTTTTATTTACTTTTTAATTTTTTTAAATGCATCTCTCTTTATATTAACATAAATAGAATTTCATCTTCTTCTTCTTATTATTATTTTCTATTTATTTCTGTCAATATTTCCATATTTGTTCTTTAATGTATTTGTCTTTAGAATTTCTCATTTTTAAAATTTACTTCATTAGTCTTTTATTAATATTTCTTTTTATTTACACCTTTACTATTATTTATTCTATTTTTATCTTTTAATAAAAAATTGTTTTCATTTATTTGTCTTTATAATTCCACATCTTTTACTTATTCTTTTATGTATTCCTCATTATATTTCCACCTTTATTTCCTTATTCTTGTACAGATTTATTCTTGTTCATGGCACTCCTGTGACTCCATAAAGCATTGTAACAGAGACTGAAGCGTAAAACAACAAAGAAACTAGAAAATATTCATGTTTTTATTCTTCCATCAAAATAGTCTGTGATTGATTGAACAGTTGAGAATGAATCGATTAAACAGCTCTGCATATTTTTTTTTATATTTTAGAAAAAAATCAGTGAAGTAAATATCTCTGTAAGCTTTGGGATGTTTTTGGGGAGCCTATGATGTAAAATGAGGCACAGTGTCTACGCTTATGTTTGACACATTTTACTGTTTATTAGAAGGAAAACTAACAGACATGAGAGGGTACAGAGTGAAAATGACTTGGGACGACTGAACCCAACGTTCCCAATATATTAATATACACAGCTACTAGCCTATGTACAATACACGTCTGAAGCAGGACAGAAAATAAAGAAAAACCCAACACCTTCCCAGATCAGAAACAATCACAGAAACAGCTACTACAATTTCTGATAGATAATCAATTCTCAATAACAATTATCACACCTAATCTGCATTCACACACTGAGATATTATGGATCACTTATACTGTACACTATCAAACTAAAAGACTCGTCGATCTCTCTAAGGGAACCACAACAAAATACACAGGCTCACTGTAGCAAAGGACTCTGGGAGATTGAGTTTAGTGGTTTCCTTACTTTCATCCTCTTGCTTTAAGAAGTCCGTTCGCCCCTCATTTAGTCACATCGTTTGGCACATGAACCACTTTAATCCCAACTAGCTCCCAGTGCTCAAAGGAATGTCCAAAACACTCAAAACTCTCTAAAACACACACAGAAACGCACACACACACTCGTAGAAGATACAGTACAGATAAAAAACAACAACAAAAACACTGACAGATGCTCTCAGACTCAACATATCTGGTCTTCCTCCCTCTTCCCTGTGAAAGCCATGTTCATTTGTGCCATTTTACATTTTGAATTTTCTCTAAGGGAGGATTCAAAAATACTGCACACATGTAGCTCACGTAATACACACCGACACCGAGAGGCTAAAACATACAAACAACGATGACATTTCAAACATGAAATGTTTTTATTTTTCAAACATTTATCAGGGCTGGGAGGATTCACCTGTCTCCTCATCGCGACACTCGGATGCCGAGTCCATTTGTATCGTGATTTTTGTTAACTTTTTTACAACTCAAATATGAAAAGAATATAAATTATACACTTAGGGACTTTTACTTTGTAAAATCTCTGAATGAATCCAGTAACATGTCTGATATTCAGCATGTCTGTAGTCAGAGACGTCCTGAAGTCAGATATATCAGGATCATTGTCAGGAATTATTGATTACAGTTTTTATCCAGCAACCCAGAAATCAAAGAATATTTGACATTTCTTTCACATTTATTTCCATAGATGGATTCTGTAGATCCAGTTCCCTTTGTTAACACCTTATTTTGAAAAGCGGCCGTAGTCCCAGGTGTCTACTTCCTCTAACTCCTCCAAGGTGGTCTCTAGCTCTCCGTCAGCTCCGTTCTCTTTATCCATCCATGGTCAGCTCCATCGGGGCCGTCTGAATGCATTTAACATAAATGTCAGTATATGGAGCTCTACGGTCGTAGCGTCGGCCCGTCGGACCACGGAGACGAGAGCGACGGCCGGCCGGACCGCGCGTTACCGCCGTACGATGACGTTTCCCGTCCGTGACGGAGTTAGCGTGCAGCTTTAGCCGTGATGTCTAGCTCTGCTTTTCCAAAGTGTTTCCCTCCTTTACTGGATGTGTAGTGTTTACCAGGCTGGATTTAACATGGAGGGTGGAGGTCGGATCCACGCCCACCCTCCACCCTTTAATACTTTCTGAGGTTTGTTCTGGTTGACGGATGCACACCTACATCAATAAAAGCGGTGACTTCCTTCTACCGCCACATAGACTCAGATGAAGGAGATATATATCGATTCTGGTGGTAAAAAATAGATTTCAAAATTAAAAAAAAACAAAAAACAAAATGGCGATACATAGGTGAATTTGCTTCCCAGCCCTGGTTTCAACGCAGCCTCTTTGCACCGTGATGTTTTGAACCTCAGCTGAACAACAGTCACATCCACCAATAAGACCAACCAAAGTGAAATCATGTAAAACAAGAAAAAAAATAAAATAGAATAAAAATCTAAAAAATAAAACTACACTACAATTTGACCCTAACCCTAGCTCCAGTGTGGGTTAATATATGAACATGAATAACTGAGAGACACAGACAGTGCTTTACAATAATTATTATAATAATAATAAAAACCACAGGGACAGGAGGAACTACCAACACTGAAGAGTCTGTCCAGTTTTTGGCATCTTTAAAGGCCAAAAAGAAGAAGAGGAAGATAAAGTTTACGGCTCCTTTGGCAACATAAAAAGATGTCGAAAGGTCCGACGAGACATTTTGGTCAAAGGGGCTTTATAGAGATCAGCAATGACAGAAATCTTAAAAGAAAAGTTTGTTCACTCACGACTGAAAGGTTCGGCTCTCCTCTGAGGCCAGCAGCCGTTTCTCCGCCACTGTTACCACGAAGCAAACCCGCCTCCAGCTGTGCCACGTTTCCTCCTTCCCTCCGACAGCGACGTACTCTCGTCAGGCGATTCCAGTCCTCTGTGCTCAGTCTGTCGGCGAGTCCACGCCGCCGGGCCTCGGCTCACTGGTTGACGTGGGGCCTCAGGGCTTGGTAAAGACCCTCGAAGGTGGGGCGGTCGGGTATGTCGCGACTCCAGCAACGCATCATCAGCTCAAAGAGAGAAGGGGGGCAGAGCGGAGGGCCGTAGAGGAAGATCTGGTCGGGAAACACAGGACAGTGTAATAGTGCAATAATCCCATAATAATAACCTCTATAACCTCTCAGCATCCTGTAAATCTGAGAGAAAAACTCGACGTCTGCTCCTCCTCATGGCTCTGTTTCCACGATCTAAAACATCTGAACAGAGACTTTGAACAATCACAGATCATTTCAGAGAGAGAGCGTTCCTATTGGTCGTTCAATCAACGGAGGCGGCTGTCAGTCACTCTGAACTCCAATCAAACGAGGCAGCACTGATCAAATATGGATCAATATTCTGTCTATTTCTCTCCTCAGATGTTCTCAGAAACATCTTGTCGTTACCGTTTAGCTGTAAAATCAGAGAGTTTGTGCTCCAGCTGGTGGGCGGCGCTTGGTGTTTCCTCAACTGATCTCAACATGGCTGCCGAGTCACTAACTGTGGCTGTTGTCAAAACCGCCTACTATGTACTACTGACACACTAACGCAGCATGGGGGATAAATATGATAAAATAAAATGATACTACCGGCATAAAAACAAATCTAAATCTAAAATCTTTGTGAAGCAGGTTTTCTGCAGTGACAGCGACTAAAACTGTATAACGGAGTAGGCTGGACATCAGGAACACACTTCAGGTGTCATCGTCTCCGATTAGCCCTCGACTGGACCGGCTCGGTGCAGAGAAACAGGCTCAGGGCTCCCACTAATTCAGCGTAATGGTGACATGTATTTTTTTATGCACTTTATATTTGTTTTTATCTCGGTATTAGGATTTTATTTCGTCATATTTATCCCCATACCTTGACGGCCGGTCTGTGAAAATAGTTTCTTACATGAAACTGGTCTGTGGCGCAAAAAAGGTTGGAGACCGCTGGTATACAGTACGTACCGTATACTGTGTACTGCATTCCTCAGTAGTATACGGTGTGAGACGGTTAAAGTGATGTATTTAGCTTAAGACCAGGTACCAGGTTTTAGCCTTTAAACCAGCTCTTAAAGCACTGGACAAAAAAACAGAGACAAAAACAGAGACTGGACAAAAAAACAGAGCACCAGAAGGTGTAAAGTCCTGCAGCAGTGACTGACTGTCCTTCAGGTCAGGAAGCCACATGACCCCAATAACTGAAGCAATATCTACTTATGTTCCATCATTTTCAGCTGCAGATGTTGATGCATAAATTATATCCAGATCAACAAGTTCATTTACAGTCTTGTCAGTCATCTAGTGGCCCTTCAGATTAGTCTTGTGAGTACTTAGAGGGTCCTGATCCTCAGGTTGGACACCACAGCTGTGGGTCAGATGGACGGCATGTGTACAACTGGTGCAGCAGTGACTGCACAGCTCCTCCTTGTGGTGAAACTGCGACATGTGAACTGGTTAGCAAATAATGTGTTTGTCACAAGCTCGTTCATGAGGTGCTACAAGTCTTAAGGGTCTACGTAGTCCTAAACCCGGATCCACGAAGGACAAACGTGAAGCGTTTGACTGGCCTCACCTGTCTGCCCTGGTTCCTGAAGAACTCGCCAGTGTTCTCTATGACCTGTTCGTCGGACAGCAGGCTGTAGGGCTGCTCCTTACACAGAGTGAAGATCTCCCACAGGGTGACGCCGAACGCCCACACGTCGCTGGCCGTGGTGAACTTACCCTGGAGGAGTAGCATCATCAGTGCACCGTCTCACATATTATACAGCTGCCGGACGGCAGATCCACCTACGTTCACTTTAAAACCATCGTTAGGAGCAGGGAGCCATAGGAGTACCATAACGAATACTCAGTCTCGAAAAGAACGAGAAAATAAAGATGGAAATATAAAAAGGAATAAATAAGTAAATTAAAAGATGTGGAAATATAAAGGTAAATAACTTAAAATTATAAAAGAATAATCTGAAGCATTTTCATACGTTTTTACGTTTATTTTGTATATATTTATTTATATATTTCAAAAAATATAAATGTATCCATTGCAAATAAATTACTACATTTTTCTATACATATTATTATTATTATTATACATTTTTTTGTTTATTTATTTTTGAATATATTTATTTATATATATTGAAAAAAATAGATATTTATAGCAAATAAATTACTTATTTTACTACTATTACTACTACTACCATTACTTTTTTTTGGTATGTTTTTCACATTTATTTGTTCATTTATGTATTTCGAAAATTTCTGTTTATTCATTGCATTGCAAATTACTCAGTTTTTTTCTATATATAATTCTTTAAAACATCTTTGTTCATTTAATTTTGAGTATATTTATTTATATATTTCAAAAAAGATATATTTATTTATTTATTGCAAATAAAGTACTATACTGTACTATATTTTTCACATTTAGTTGTTTGTTTATTTTGTATATATGTATTTATGTATTTCTAAAAATATATATTTATTCTTTGCAAATAAATTACTCTGCAAGATTTTCTACATAATGTGTTCATTAATTTTGTATAATTTATGTATTACTAAATATATATATATTTTAGAAATATATAAATATATAATATATATGTAAAATAATTATCTTTTGATAATGCAATTTATCTATTTTTATCCCTTTATTTTTCCATATACTTTTACAGATTTACTCTTTGTTTTATGGCACTCCCATGACTCCATACAGGCAGGTAACACCAGGCAGGTGACACCAGGTGTGAATGAGCCCCCCCCCCTCACCAGCAGGATGCTCTCCCAGGCCATCCATCGTATGGGCAGCACCGCCCGGCCCTGGATGCGGTAGTAGTCGCTGCTGTACAGGTTCCGGCTCATCCCGAAGTCGGCGATCTTGATGGTGAGGCGGCGGTCCAGCAGGCAGTTCCTGGTGGCCAGGTCGCGGTGCACGAAGTTCAGAGATGCCAGATACTTCATCCCCGAAGAGATCTGCACCGACATGTGGAGGAGGTCGGACAGACTGGAGGGAGAAAGAAAGGAGGTGGAGAGAGACGACAGGTTTGTTCCTCTGTAAAAGTGTTGATCCTGTCGCCCCCTGCTGTTTGCATCAGGTGGTGTTAGCGTGTTAGCATGTTAGCATGTTAGCGTGTGTGAAGGTCTGCCAACCTGACTGAAGGGATGTTGTTGGCGTGCGTCAGCGTGCTCTCGATCTCGCGCTGCGACAGGAACATGTTGAGGTCTCCGTTCTCCATGTACTCCGTCACCATGCACAGCGGGTCGGACGACACGCACACGCACAGCAGCCGAATGATGTTGGGGTCGTTGAGCCGAGACATGATCTTTATTTCCTTCAGGAAGTCGTTCCTGATGGACAGACGGAGACGTTTTCAACACTTTCAGTCTTCAAATTACATTTCATCAATTAATTAATGAACCTAATTAACAATTAAGTCCTCATTAATTCACTGTCACCACACGAGTCCAAAGAACGTAGACTTTAAGCTGAAAAAGATGCTGTGAGTCGCAGTTTTACAGGTTTCTCCCAGAAAACCACCCGGAACCTGATGCATCTCGTCTCCTGATCAATTTAATCACGGCCGTCTCAATATTACCTATTAAATATATAGTGTTGTGAGACAATGACTATGCTCTTCTTTTTATAAAGGTGTTAATGATGTTAAGATAAGATAAGATAAGATAAGATATTCCTTTATTAGTCCCACAGTGGGGAAATTCACACATTACAGCAGCAAGTGGATAGTGCAATAAAAGACAAGACGCTTAGATGTAAAAACAGTATTAATACAAATAAAATAAATTAGTATATACATAATAGAAAAAGTAAAGCCAGAAAATGTGTCCATCATATCAATGATATAATTGTATGAGCCCTTATTGCACATTATGTCCGGAAGAGATATTAGCAGAGATATATGGAGGACAGAACCTGCCAAACTCAAAAATAAATGAATAAATAAATGACTTGATAAATAAATAAGTACATCATTAAATGTAGTCATTATTAACTGATAAAATGTGATGTACATAGATTTTTCTTTGTATTAATTCTCATCAGTAGTTACTCTTTTATTGATGTATTTTTAAAGTAATTTTTAAATTAATTAATTTATTTTTGCATTTATTTTTTATTTATTCAATTATTTTTGCATTTATTTTCTATTTATTATTTTTATCTATATATTAATTTCTGTATTTTTGCATTTCAATTGTTCAAGTCTGGAGCCTCATTTAACCTCCTTCAGTACCAGCTAGTCTGACCTGGTTGGTACCGATGGATCCATCAGGTTCTCTAGTTACAGATGAGACTAGGATGTTGTAGTAGTAGTAGTAGTAGTAGTAGTAGTAGTAGTAGTCTGACCTGGTTGGTACTGATGGATCCATCAGGTTCTCTAGTTTCAGATGAGACTAGGATGTAGTAGTAGTAGTAGTAGTAGTAGTAGTAGTAGTAGTCTGACTTGGTTGGTACCGATGGATCCATCAGGTTCTCTAGTTTCAGATGAGACTAGGATGTAGTAGTAGTAGTAGTAGTAGTAGTAGTAGTAGTAGTCTGACTTGGTTGGTACCGATGGATCCATCAGGTTCTCTAGTTTCAGATGAGACCAGGATCTTCACTCTAGCTTTAAAACTGAACCGCTACGACCAAAAAAATCACATGTTGTGTTAATGTGTTAAAGAAACTGGTGCCGTTAAAACCAAGGTTTCCGGAGCCTTCTGCGGACACCTATACAGCAGTTTGCCGTGACTTGTTGCCTGTTTACGGCCTTGAACACAGATCAACTAGCTGAAAAAGAAGCAGAAACACGCTTCCTGTTAAACATGATGAAAGTCTTGGATATCAGCAGGATTGTCGATATGCACAAATATCATCGACTATTTCAACAAGCCTGTTCTGTTAATCAGAGTCCACACGACTGCATATAAACAGGAATATTATTATCATTTTCATTAACCATGAAAACAGCTGAGCTGGAGTATTATCTTTGTCGGAGTAAGGACAAAAACGGGAGTATTTAGTATAAAGGTGGTCATGGCCACACAGACGGAGGCGTACCTGGCCTGGCTGGTGGCGTCAGCCCTCAGCTGTTTAACAGCCACCAGCACCGAATGACCATCTCTGTCAGGGAGAGGTGACCCTTCCCCAAGGAATTCTGGGAGTCCCTCGGCCTCACACAGGTGGACCTGCAGGAGATATGAAATAATCACGGAGACAAGAGCTTCAGAAGAATCAAACACACTCGGCATTTGTTTAATTTTCCAATTGTTGGAGGATTTCCAGCTCCCTGATTGGCCCCGCCCCCGCTCACCTCTCCAAACTGGCCCTCCCCCAGCTTCTCCCTGAAGATCAGCTGTTGCCGCGGGAACTCGGCGGCGGAGATGTCCTTCCTGGTGAGCGAGTCCACGGTGAGGGCGGGGACGGCGTACATGTTGCTGCCCGTGACGCCCTGCAGCCGCACGATGTCCGTCTCGGCGTAGTGCGGAGCGTTGCTGTGGAAACACTGGTGCGGCGTGCACTGGGTGACGTCTGGCTCGGCGTAGCCTCCCTCCACACGCTGACGGAGAGAGAGAAAAGAGGTGTCTGATTGGTTCATTATCTCCGCCAGGAGATTATGTGTTCGGTCTGTCTGTCCGCGGCTAATCTGTCACACTACTGGACCCATCAGCCGGATCTTTACTGAGCTCAGTTACGACTGTCTGCTCAAGGACCTCTGGTGGTTTTGGCGCATCACACTTTTAAAAACATATTTTATTGACTGTTTTATACTGAGTTTAGACACATCAATGTTGTCGTCAATGTTTGGCAATGGAATTAAGCCATTAAACTGCAGCGAGAGAATAAAGTCTGCATGCACAGGAGTGACGAAGCAATTCACTAAAAACCAAACGTCCTCATCTCTCAGTCTGGTCTACTGCCTCTGATAGATGTTTAGATGTCTGAAGTCACACCTTTCAGCTCTTACCACGCAGCCAGCCTGACGTCATGTGACAGGAAGTCAGCAGGAGGAGGTCATAGAGAGGGTTACCGAGGAGGAGGAGAGCTGGAGGAAGAGGAGGAGGAAACGTGTACAGACAGAGAAGGCTGGGAGGTAAAAGAGAGAAACACTGCAGAATGAATGAGCATGCACATCCAGCGTCATCAGGAAGGTATTAAAAAGAGTGGAGAAAAGTCAGAGTTGTTGTCATGACGACGCTTATCGAGGCCTCCCATTGGATATCGGCCCAACAAACCATCTGAACAGTGGATAATTTGGTAAAGTTGGAAAGATATTCCCAGAAGCAAACATGCCGCATCAATAACTCATCAGAGAAACGCAGTTAAAACGCTGCTGACATCTCTTTCTAATCAACGAGCTACAAGCTCATTTAAATCCCAACCAGCCGTCCTGTGAGCTGGACACATCACATCGGTCTCTATGTGCTGTGAGACGAGTGGGTCAGATACTTACACTATGACATGAAACACAAGAGCTGATCAATAAGGAATCTGTGGCCATCTGTGGAAAGCTGCACTAGAAATTTACAGCGTGTTGCAGATTTATTGTTTCCAGAGACACGTTATAAAGATCCGATTAGCTTCCAATTAAGTTATTGTTACCTGAGAGGAGGAAACTCACCAAACCTCCACAGATGGTCCATAAAACGTAATGACGTGCATGTCAGTAAAAAAAGGGGAAATTCTGCTATTTGCATCCTCGTATTTCTTTCTGCTGTGACTGCGGCGAGGTTAGATGTAATGACTTCCAGCATGTTCACCTGAGGCCTCGGCGCTCTGCGACAGCTCCGGCAGCTTGTTCCTCAGCACCGCCGGGTTCTGGTACTGCGGGTCCAGCAGGAAAACCCTCTCATAGTGAGGGTCAGTGTTGGCGGGGCCTGAGGAGAACACAACACCATCAATCAACACAGAGTCCAAACAACCCAGCAGGAGTTTGTTTCAGCAGTAAGAGAAACATGTATTCACAAAAACGGTTCAGGTTTGTTTTCTTTAGTTCCACTGATTGTTTCTGCCACGTTGATCCATGACAACACCATCCATCAGCTACGCTCTCATTGGACAGTTGCTGCTACTCTTGACATGAACCAGTTGTGTTTTAGCACAGGACACGTCAGAATCCAGCCACACTTCCAGATCAGACGCATGTCTATTTAACAAGTGAGCATGGCTCAAACTCGACCCCTGCTGGAGTAGGGCCAAAGGTCTGGATCGGGTCTACTGAGCACAACCTGAGGACAAATATGGTCTGTGCTGTTGATGCTCTCCTGGTTTTAACCACTTCATTACTTATATATTTTTTTACACCGGACGATGGTGTCTGACATGCCATATGGGGAACTTGCTGTCCAAGTCTGAGTGATGATGCTAAGTCTCATATATATATATATATATATATATATATATACATATATATATATATGTATATATATATATATATATATATATATATATATATATATATATATATATATATATATATATATATATATATGTGTATTTATATATAGCGAATCATGAAGTTTATGAACCAACACACCCGTAATTATCACTGTTTTCTTTTTCTTTTTGTTTTTTATCCCTCCTCTTTATTTCTGTATATACACATATATACATACTACTACTAGTAGTAGTAGTAGTATTGCAATCTGTGCATTTCAATGATTATTTGGAGTGGGACTGTCTGGGGTGGGCGGCATTGTTCTTGGTGTGTCTGTTGTTATTTGTTTGTTTTTGTGTTGTTTTAATTCAATAAAATGTTATTAAAAATAGTAAAATTCACCTTTTTTGGCCAAAATTTCCACACATGTTGGGCGTTCAGCAACAGTCAACCACCATAGCAACTTTGAAGTCAAATAGTATAAATACTATGAATATACTCAGACCCATCATCAGCCATGTGTCTACTACCTGGGGCGTGGCCGGCGCGGGGGGGCACCGGGGGGTCTTGGAGGATGATGGTGTCGCTGCAGGACGACAGGCGGACCGTCACCTCCTCGTCAAGGATCCGACGTGGAGCCTGCAGCAGGAGAGAGGCAGCATCTTCATATTAATCATCTAAATATCTGCTCCTCTGAGACGACGCTGATCCATTTATCATTGATCCTTTACCTGGGTACTGTTTCATTTCTCTGAAACATACTGTTATATTGTCTTATTTCTTTTATTTTACAAATAATTTACTTGTTTTATAATAGAATAAAACAAATGACGGTCCAAAAAAGGGCAGAAAAAATGTCTAAAAAGGCCAAAGTGTGGCAGCCAAAAAGTTCAACAAAAAAGTCAGGATAAAGTTTGAAAAAAGTTAGAAAAAAGTTTTAAAAAAGGCCGAAAATGTCAGAAAAATGTCATAAAAAGACTGAAAAATGTAAATAAATGTCTAAAAAATGTCAGACAAAAGCCCCAACAATGTCTGAAAAAAATGTCCAAAACCAGTCTGAAAAAAAGGTTTGAAGAAACGCAGACGCTGAGTCGGAAACGGGGAAAATAGTTTCCAGTCAGACGAGCCAGTTTTACAGGCCGACCTTCTATTTTCTATTCATTAACACATCTGTTTTCTTCATAAACAAACACAACATAAACGTAGAGCTGCAGAATTGTATTTCCTAAGAACGAATCTTTGGTTTGCGGTCGGCTCTGATTGGTTCACAGCTGCTTCCTGAAGCGTTCACATCAGAAAACCGTCGACTGACCAACGGCCGGTCGGAGTCAACCGACCGTCGGAGTCGACCGGCCATCGGACCGACCGTCGGAGTCGACCGGCCGTCGGACCGTCCGTCAGAGTCGACCGTCGGAGTCGACCGTCGGAGTCGACCGTCGGAGTCGACCGGCCGTCGGACCGACCGTCGGAATCGACCGACCGTCGGACTGACTGTCGGAGTCGACCGACCGTCGGAGGACGACGTCGACCGTCCGTCAGAGTCGACGGCGACCGTCGGAGGCTGACCGGCTGTCCGGAGTCGACCGGCCGTCGGACCGACCGTCGGCGTCGACCGACCGTCGGACGGTCGACGTGTGACTGTCGTCGGACCGTCCGTCAGAGTCGACCGACCGTCGGCGTCGACTGACTGGGAAGACGATAGCTGTGGTTTAGTTCTGCATCTCTACGTTGGCGGCTCATCTGGTCACCTTCTCCAGCACCTTGCAGACGTACTGGCACCAGAGGATGAGGAAGATGATGATGACCAGCAGCAGGATGATGGTCACCAGGCAGCCAATCAGGATGGGCGTGTTCCCGTCATCTGGCGGGTCGCTGGCTGAAGGATTGGCTGCTGTGGAGAAGAGGAAGAGGTCAGAGGCTTCGGAGTTCATGTCGAGTGCTGTTTGCTGAAGATCAGTTCCTGTGAGATGAAAAGGTCAAAGGTCACACCTGTCATAGGTGTGGTTGCTATGGCGCTCTCCTTCTTGACCGGAGGGGGGGTCGACCCCAGGGTCATCAGGGTCGGCAGGACGGTGTCCTCTGAGGGACAAACACAGAGAAGTGGTTTTAGGAAGAGATGGTGATGGTGTGTGTGTGTGTGTGTGTGTGTGTGTGTGTGTGTGTGTGTGTGTGTGTGTGTGACTCTGTGTGTGTGTGTCTCTGTGTGTGTGTGTGTGTGTTACCCGACTGAAAGGAGATCTCGCTGAACATCATCCAGACGTCGGCGAAGTAAAAGCGGCAGCGGAGGGATTTGGCGGCACGGCGCTTCAGCGGCACGGTGACGTACCGGGCGCCGGGTTCCTGTCGTCCAGCACCGTCTTGAACGCCACAGGCTCCGCCTCCCAGCCGGCGATGAGGCGGGGCTTGAACCAACAGGAAACGGAGGAGAAAATCTTCACGCCGCGGGAAAACATGTTGTTACTGTGAACCTGGACGGAGGAGGAATAATGAAATGATTCACAAACGTGTAAAACTGAAGGACGTCTCTTCTTTTCAAACAAAAATGTCGACTTTCAAACTGCTTCATACATTTATAAATATTAGTATTCTTAAGATAAGATAAGATAAGATAAGATAAGATTTATTTAGTCATAAAGCCCAAGGAAAATAAACTAACTTCATAAACTAAAACTTGATATTTTTTAATAAAATGACAATAAGGGTTTCTGTCCTTCTAGTAAGCTGAAACATGATGATATTATTATTATTATTATTATTATATTATAGTATTTACAGCTGCCCGACGCTCTCCCTCCCTCCAGGAATATTTAGTGAAACTAAGCAAATAAACGGGAAATAAAAGTTGGAACCAAGTGCAAAGAAGTTGAGACGCTGAAAATGTAATGAAAATATTCGAGCATGTGTCTGTTCGCCTCCTCATTCATTCACCAACACTGATACCAGAGTTCACACCACAGCAACACATTACTCCACATTCAGTTTAACACCACTCACTTCTTAAACGCATTTACACAACTTCTGATTTTTAGGTCGTAGCAGCTCAGTTTTAAAGCTGGAGTGAAGATCCTGGTCTACTACTACTACTACTACTACTACTACTACTACTACTACTACACACTGGTCTCATCTGAAACTAGAGAACCTGATGGATCCATCAGTCCAACCAGGCAGACTACTACTACTACTAATACTACTACTGTACTACTACTGTGTGTGTATATATATATATATATATATATATATATATATATATATATATATATATATATATATATATATATATATATATATATGTTGATAAGAGGATTAGTTACTGGACTAATCTCCCTTTTAAGGATAAAAAAATGTGCAATTAATCGTGATTAAATATTTGAATCGACTGACAGCGCTTGTGCGAAACAAACTGCAATATGTAAAATGTGCAGGTTGAAAATTACAGACGGAGAGAGAAATTAAATTTGGTGAAGGGCCGAAAACTCAAAGTTTAGGACTTGAGTGTTGAGATTTTCTGTATTTGTGACTTGTAAAATAATGAGTGTGGATCTAAAGGTTAAACTCTAAATCTTATCAAATGTGGTTTAGTTTGTGTCGTCTGAGAACCGCTGGGTGAAAGACTGGATGTGACCAGAGACGGTTGACGTCATCACCGAGGCGGACTCATGGCTGGACTCATGGCTGGACTCATGGCTGGACTCATGGCTGGACTCATGGCTGGACTCATGGCTGGACTCATGGCTGGACTCATGGCTGGACTCTGGTGGGGACAGTTAAATACTGATCCCTCAGTGAAGCATGCAGTGATGAGGTAAAGGGGGAACCTTCATGGAGGTGAAGTTCCTCTGCCGGTCGAAGACAAACTCCATCTCCACGTATCCCTGGCTGCCCAGCGAGTCGTTCCTCCAGCCCAGGTAGTCGTAGCCCGGCCACACGTGGTACTGACGCGGTCAGCAGGAAGTCGTCCAGGCCGATCACGCCGTCCGTCAGCTGACCCAGTCCGCCTAGCAGCCTCCTATTGGACGAGATGGCCGTCAGTCAGTGTGATGAGTGTGTGTGATGAGTGTGTGATGAGTGTGTGTGATGAGTGTGTGTGATGAGTGTGTGTGATGAGTGTGTGATGAGTGTGTGTGATGAGTGTGTGTGATGAGTGTGTGATGAGTGTGTGTGATGAGTGTGTGATGAGTGTGTGTGATCAGTGTGTGATGAGTGTGATGAGTGTGTGTGATGAGTGTGTGTGATGAGTGTGTGATGAGTGTGTGTGATGAGTGTGTGTGATGAGTGTGTGTGATGAGTGTGTGATGAGTGTGTGATGAGTGTGTGATGAGTGTGTGATCAGTGTGTGATGAGCGTGTGATGAGTGTGTGTGATCAGTGTGTGATGAGTGTGTGATGAGTGTGTGATGAGTGTGTGTGATGAGTGTGTGATCAGTGTGTGATGAGTGTGTGATGAGTGTGTGATGAGTGTGTGATGAGTGTGTGATGAGTGTGTGTGATCAGTGTGTGATGAGTGTGTGATGAGTGTGTGATGAGTGTGTGATGAGTGTGTGATCAGTGTGTGATCAGTGTGTGATGAGTGTGTGATGAGTGTGTGATGAGTGTGTGTGATGAGTGTGTGATCAGTGTGTGATGAGTGTGTGATGAGTGTGTGATGAGTGTGTGTGATCAGTGTGTGATGAGTGTGTGATGAGTGTGTGATGAGTGTGTGTGATCAGTGTGTGATCAGTGTGTGATGAGTGTGTGATGAGTGTGTGATGAGTGTGTGTGATCAGTGTGTGATGAGTGTGTGATGAGTGTGTGATGAGTGTGTGATGAGTGTGTGATGAGTGTGTGTGATCAGTGTGTGATGAGTGTGTGATGAGTGTGTGATGAGTGTGTGATGAGTGTGTGATCAGTGTGTGATCAGTGTGTGATGAGTGTGTGATGAGTGTGTGATGAGTGTGTGTGATGAGTGTGTGATCAGTGTGTGATGAGTGTGTGTGATGAGTGTGTGTGATGAGTGTGTGATGAGTGTGTGATGAGTGTGTGATCAGTGTGTGATCAGTGTGTGATGAGTGTGTGATGAGTGTGTGTGATGAGTGTGTGTGATGAGTGTGTGATGAGTGTGTGATGAGTGTGTGATGAGTGTGTGATGAGTGTGTGATCAGTGTGTGATGAGTGTGTGTGATGAGTGTGTGTGATGAGTGTGTGATGAGTGTGTGATGAGTGTGTGATGAGTGTGTGATCAGTGTGTGATCAGTGTGTGATGAGTGTGTGATGAGTGTGTGATGAGTGTGTGATGAGTGTGTGATCAGTGTGTGATCAGTGTGTGATGAGTGTGTGACTGGCCTCCTCTCGTGAGCGCCGTCATACGTGGAGTCGTTGAGGCTGGCGATGGGATACCCAGGCGGCATCATGAGCTGACCCTCCGGAGCGCTGTACGAGATCAGACCGTCTGCGACAGAAATAGGTTAGTACATCAACATATGCCCGTTTGTTACCATGAAATTAGAAGTATTACCAGTACTAGCATTAGAAGTATTATATTTATACCACATATTTACCATATTTACAGAAGGTTTCTCAGAAATGGTGAAAAATCTGAATTATATTTAATTATTATTAACAACAGTGAAGGTTGATAAGTTTTTTTTAGTTTTAGGGTTTTTTTGTTTTAAAGTTGTAAATTTATTAGATCTTATATCTCATTATATTATATCTCTAAAATGTAGGAAGTTTATGACCCGGCGGCCATGTTGAAAACAGCTGAGCCAAAACCGAAACGGCGTCCGCCGGTCGGAGACACGCCGACCACTGACCAGCGATTGTGTTTTTATTAGTTACTATTATTAATAATTATTTTTATTAAAACTACAGAATTCTCTAGTTTGACAACTTAACTAAATATATAACAGGTCATTTTTTAGACATTTTGATGAGGATAAGTTACATACTTTACCTTTAATTCAGGTGATAATAGAGTTTATCAAGATGCGAACGCTTTCAAGTATGGAGGACAGAACCCGCCAACATCAAAAATAAATAAAATAAAATATAATATATTTTTTTTAAATAAATACATACATAATACAGGGCTGCACGGTGGTGCAGTGGTTAGCGCTGTCGCCTCACAGCAAGAGGATCGCAGGTTCGATTCCGGCTTGGGACTCTTCTGTGTGGAGTTTGCATGTTCTCCCCGTGTAAGCGTGGGTTTTCTCCGGGTACTCCGGCTTCCTCCCACCATCCAAAGACATGCTGTTTAGGTTAATTGATGACTCTAAATTGCCTGTAGTGAGCGTGAGTGGTTGTCTGTCTCTATGTGACCTGTGAATGACTGGCGACCTGTCCAGGTGAACCCCGCCTTTACCCAGTACCAGCTGGGATCGGCTCCAGACCCCCCCGAGACCCCTGACGGGATAAGCGGTTGACGATGAATGAATGATACATAATACATAAATATAAATAAAAATACATATATTTAAAAAGAAATATAAATACATGCAAAAGTAAATACATGTATTAAAATAAATAAAAAAATAAAATATAAATAAATAAATAAAATAATAAAATAAATACATACTGTAAATAAATAAAAGGTGAAATTAAATAGAAGAGTAAATGAATAAGGTAATTAATACAAAGACAAATAAATAAAGAAGCAAATTACGTCGCATTTTATCAAAAATGAATGACTAAATTTATTTTTTAATATTATTTTGCTATATTTAATGGAATTACTACAATTATATATTTATTGAGTCATTTATCTATTTATTCATTTATTTTTTGATTTTGGCAGGTTTAATCCTCCATATTCAGGACCTTAGTCTCTCTCAGACCTTCAGAGCGTGATGTTAATTTCCTGCTTTTTATGCGTAAATATCAGGTTAAAGAAATAATAAGTGAACCGGGAATGTGACGAATCATCGGCTGTCGCCTGCTTTAGTTGGAGCCCAGATAACACTAATCCTCTTGGTAATAACTTCCTGTTTTACTGCCGTGCACCTGCAGTCCCCAGAGTTCACAACTCCTGCTTTATTCATACGTTTTTTTCATGCTTGTTTGATAAAATCTGATTTATAGCTTTTTGCCGTGATTCTGTTTTATTGCTCAGCAGATTAAAAGTCTCACAAACAATCCTCCCGACACGAGGAGGTTTCTGAGGAGTTTACTCGAGTCGAGGGAACATTTCTGAGGAAATCAACGATGTGTAACACTGACAGTGTATTTGTGTGTCCTACCCTCCCACAGACAGCCGTACAGCTCCACCCTCATGCACACGGTGGTGGACAGCTTGGTGACGGGGATCACACGCACATAGCGGGTGACGATCGGAGGGTAGAGGTCGTTGATGACGGAGGTGTAGGCGTTTTTGTTTCCCTCTATCACCTGCAGACAAACAACAAGTAGTTTCTACAGTTAACAGATTATCTAGATGCTGCAGCCAGTTATGAGATATTAAGCTGAATTTATGGCTTTTTAATTCCAATTTTGCAGCTAAATGCACTACTATTAGTATTTTGGGCTGGATTTTCATTCAAGGTTCAAAATGAACCTTAAAGGGAGATTTGGACAAATTATCTGCTTTATGCAAATGTTGAAAGTCATAAATGTGACAAAGTATTTCAGAATTGAGCCTTAAATAAGTAAAAACTGTTCTGCAATTTTTACACTTTGCAAAGTCATCCAATGGGCCGATTGGACCGGTTCTGGCCCTCGGGCCATATGTTTGACACCCTTGATCTCATCTGTCGCTGCTGTTGCTGATTAATGGCTCCTCAGTGGACGTTTTCTAACTTAATATTTTAAATAAAACGGTGTGAGGAGAGCATTCGTCTGGCTCTGTTCCGGTCTGTGGTGGCTGAGGGAGGTTTGAATGTGAGGAGGATAAAAACGTGACCCGCTGTGTCCTGGTGGCGTTGCTGTAGCTGCCGACAGGAAGCTGGCGCGTGAACGCCATTTCCTGTGATTCCTGTGTGAATGACCAGAAGCAGCTCAGAGTGAAACAAGCATCATTTTCCTTTACTTTCCTTCCTCTTTCTCCCTTCTTTCTGTTCTATCACTCCACCACAAGTTTCCGCTCCTCATTCTCCTCTATTCTTTCCTTCTTCCTATCTCATTTTCCACTGTGTCCCATCTCCCCCGGCCAGTCCCGACCACAGACTGTATCAAACATGGCCGTCGTCTCTGTGTCGTCACTCCCCCCGGTTTCTGAGCCGGCTGTCGCCATCTTGGCAGCAACTGGGAAGTCATCCATCTGCTTCCTCTTGCCGGGTCTCAGGGGCAGCAGGCTTTGCAGGGTTGTTTCTCATTATCAGTCGTACAAACAGTGCTGTCGAACTTTAAACTGTGGTGTTTGTGTGTGTAAAATACCAGCATAACGGCTAACCTGGCTGGACCAAACCCCATTAAGTTTTCCAAGTTTTTTGCACCGGAACGCCGACAACTTGGGTGTGACGTCATTCCCAGCTCCGACTTCTGATTTCCGAGGTTAATGGAACGCAGCCTAACTAGCAGCAGGCTCGGCAGGTTTTCCAGCTCTTCCTGGGGGACCCCTCTTAGCAGCTGGATGTGCCCAGAAAACCTCAAGGCGTCCAGGAGGATCCTGATCAGATGAGCCACCTCAGCTGGCCCCTTTAGAGCAGCGACTCCACCCAAACCTCCCTCTGAGTGATGTCTGAGCTCCTCCGAATTTTTGGAGCTGCAACGCCCGCTGAAGTCAGATTTCCAACTCAGAAAGTCAAACGAACCCCCACCAACCCAACCTCAAAATCCAAGATGGCTGCTGTGTGCATCAACAGTAAAAAAAGCTGTAGCAATATACTGTAATATACTGCACCTCTGCTGCTCGGTGCCGACCCACAGAGCTCCGTGAGCCTTACTCACCGTGTTGCCCAGTCGGTTCCTCCAGGACTTCCACAGCAGGCCGTCTCGGCTGTAGTTGAGGCGGTAAGCTCGGGCGAACTCGTTCCCGGAGTACCTGACGTATCGTCCCTGAGTCCCGACCACTGTCAGGAAGGTCAGCCTGCCCAGGTCCACCTGAACAACACAGCAACGCCCATCAAAGCAGCGTCGACAGTTATTGTGTAATTACCCTCAAAAAAGTTAAACATCCTCTGTTAAAAAAAACACTTTTTTGAGAAATAAGACAGTGGAAGTCAACTCCGTAGCAGCCACAGTGCTGCGTTCACTGTCTCCAGTTCACCGTCAGGAGAGTTACTGTAGCAGCCACGGTGCTGCGTTCACTGTCTCCAGTTCACAGCAGTCGTCTGATACAAACCTGCAGGTACTGACTGTCTGAAGGCTCCAGCTGTCCCTCAGGACACCAGGCGCCGTCTCCCTCCTCACGATTCAGCCTGCAAACACATATACAGTTCATACACTTACACAGCTATCACTTATGTTACATTGAACCTGCTGTCTTTCAGTTTTTGGACCCTGGACCCCCTAAAGACCCCCTGGACCCCCCTAAAGACCCCCCTGGACCGCCTAAAGACCCCCTGGACCCTCTACCCTTCTACAATACGTTAAAAAAAAAAAGTATTTGCAGCTCAACACAATTCTACATGACATTTAGTAACCTATGTAAAATCTAGACTGGGATCAAATAATAGTTTTCCATGTAAATTAGAATTAAAATTACTTTGGTTTCAAGATTTGTCATAAAAAACCATAAAAGTATCTTGATCTACAGCGTAAATATCAAACCGATAAAACATGCACAGCAGCTTTTGGCAACATGTCATAAGAAAGTAGATCGGCAGTTACTGAGAGTATATCTGACCTGGCGTACTGTGGTCCCGTCGTCTCGTACCATTGGCTGGACGCAGTGATGTCATCATCTTTAATCCGCCCATCCTCCATGCCCAAGGCATAGCGACAATGAACTGAAAACACACACAACATTCACAATCAAACATTAAATAAAAACTGTTATATCTGTGTGTGTGTGTGTGTGTGTGTGTGTGTGTGGGCGCTTACCGGGGTCGATCTGTCCGAGGGGGGGGGGGGGGGGGGGGGGGGGGGGGGGGGGGGGGGGGAGGCTGCTGTGGCTTGAAGGATCAGCAGCAAGAAGAGGTGCATGATGGTCCGCCGATCACACCAACACACACGCTACATCTCTGAGAGAGGCGAGAGAGAGAATAACTGTTTCAGGTTGGTGACCGTTTTGTGTTCACAGATGGTCGAACGATAAAGTTGCTGTAAAGGCGATTGACAGCAGAAAGGTGGAGCTAATATTCTACATGTCCTCTAGAAAGTTACTCTCCATTGTTTTTTTAGTTTTTATTTTTTTTTCACTGGAAGACAGATATGAGCCAGGCATGAACCTCCAGGTCTGAGAAGTGAAGCCAACGCTGAAGAGTCTTAAACCTGCATCCTGTCTGCAGCCAGCAGGGGGCGACTCCTCTGGTGCTATAGAAGTCTCTAGAAAATGATCCTCCTCTCTGATTGATTACCTCAGTAAACATCGTAAACATCAGTTTCTGGTCTCAGTCACTAGTTTCAGTCTTCATCAGTACAGCAGGATGTTCATTTAGTAAATTATAGTCCATTTAGAGTCAAATAGACCAGAAAGCAGGGGATGCTTTAGGGCGGGGCTACCTGGTGATTGACAGGTTGCTACCACAGTGTTGTCCGGTCTGAGGGTTGTCTGTGTTTTCGTGTTTAACCCTTTCACAGTGGGTTTTCAGTTCATCAAAGTTAATTAAAACATTTTGGTCGCCTAAAAATGTTGTAATTATCCTTCAGTTGTACTCAGCGCCACCCTCTGGTTCCAAACAAAACAAGTTGGCAACAGCCAGAAACCAAGATGGCGGCGACCAAAAACTACCAAGATCACCAAGCCAGGATGATGACGAACAAAAAAAATTGCAGCAGCGTAAAAACCAAGATGGAGACACCCAAAAAACCACAAATATTGTGACAGCCAAAAACCAGGATGGTGACGAACAAAAACCAAGATGACAACAGCCAAAAAAACAAGCTGGCTACAGCCAAAATGCCAGATTCAAGGCTTCAAAAAGCGCACAACTCAGTCTACTTCCTGTACGTTTACATTACATTTGACCTCAGCAGGAGAGGGTTTTACTGGGGAAGTTTTATTTGAACACACCTTTTAATAATCTATTCATAAACACGTCCAGCCTACATAAAGATAGAGAAGTGCAGTTGCTTCCAGACTAAATCCTTACTTGAACATGTTTGTACTGGAGGAGGTCAGCAGTCGCACGACTACAGCAGGACGGATGAACCAGGATCAGACTGGCTCCTAACTTCATTCACCAGAGGACTGAGTGATTTCACAACAGTTTATACATACTGGACACAAACAGCAGCCCACTCACTGAGGTTATGCAACACTGAAACTCACTCACACAATAGAGCAATGTCTTTTTCCCAATCTCTACTTAACACATACACAGTACATACTTTATATTTGAAAGTAATACGTGGCATGTGGCTCGTCTTTTCTCATTTTGGATGTTTTCTGTCCGCTGTTGAGTTTTTGTTGTAAAAAGGAGGAACATCAAGTCACTGGAGGAAACAGCTGGACAGGAGAGACAGCAGGGTGAGGCTGATGGAAGAGGAGGAGGAGGAGGAGGGAGATAAAGCAGGAGAGGAAGGTGGGGAGGAGAAGAATGGACGGAAAGGGAAAGCACGGAGAGAGCTTAAAGAGTAACTTATCAGCAGGCTGAAAATCAGTGTTTTACTCCAAAGTTTGACCTCTGACCCCTCCCAGCTGTCATGTCACCGGGTGCTGGAGCACACCTGTACATCACTGCAGCAAGGTGACACGTTAAACCAAGACTGACAGGTCGCTACCACGTCGTTGTCCGGTCTGGGAGAATTTTGACCCTTTCATCGTGTGTTTCCAGTTCGTTAAAGTTAATTAAAACATTCTGGTAGCTTCTCACCTTCTCCAAGGGAGACGCCAGCCTCCCTCCTGAGGAAACCCATTTCGGCCGCTTGTACCCACGATCTAGTTCTTTGGGTCCTGACCCAGCCCTCATGACCATCGGTGAGAGTAGGAACGAAGACTGACCGGTAGATCGAGAGCTTTGCCTTCCAGCTCAGCTCTCTCTTCGTCACAACGTTGTCGTAAAGCAACTGCAATACCACCTCCCTGCTCCGATTCTCCGGCCAATCTCACGTTCCATCATCCCCTCACCCATGAACCAGACCCTGAGGTACTTGAACTCCTTCAGTTGGGGTAAAGACTGACTCCCTACCCGGAGAAGACAATCTATCGGTTTCCTGCTGAGAACCCCTCCGATTTAGAGGTGCTGATCCTCAGCACAGGCATCATCTCGTAACTAAGGCAAGGATCAGACTATAGGCTGCTGACCAATCAGAGGTCGCCGTCTTTCATGATTTACATGACGTAGAGGTGATCCACCTGCAGCAGCACAAACAACGTCCTTCCGTCAATGTTTCTGTATTCTGACGCTGCGTCACACTATATACGGGATAAGACACAGCAAATATCGACATTCATTATTATTCCCGACACTCGTCTGATCGTGTCATAATATGATCAACAGACGAAATACGTTCTGGATGCTTCAGCTCAGAGACGATTAGTCGTCCAATCACAGCAGTCAAACAGACTAATGCATGTGATGGGACTGATGGCTGTGACGGTCACACAGACTGCGACCCAGCCGGGATTAATAGAAAGTACAGCCAGTTCGTGAAACAACCTCGTTCCTGACGTAGACGTGTGTGTAGTGTCTTCAGGAAGTGAGTTCATTCACTTCGGCCGAGCTGCAGCAGAACGCAGACGCTCACTTCTTATATATTCAGGCGAGGACGGACAGAGAGAGAGAGGTTTATGTAATGTGTTGGCTGCAGCTCAGATTCCTGCTCTGTTGCTCATCTCTACAGCAGCGTCACATGACCAGAGAGAGAGAAAACACACAGACAAAGAAAAAACACTTTTTTTTCTGTCTTCCAGTCCAAGAAGACGACCCACTGAAGATCAACACCAACAATGAAAAGCAAATCACGACAAACTGTTTCCTGTTGGACTGCGTCAGGACATGAAAGCACAGATTTTACTGTAGATGTGGTCCAGAACTACACATTTATGGACATGAGGCGCTGGCCGAGTTAAGGCTCAGTGTCCTGGCCAAGACAGCTGCAGATGAAAAGCATACATAATAATAATAAGACAATAATACAGAATCATATGATTAATAATAACTCAACAGCATTCAAAACATCTCCAGCCAGATGTCACTGACCAGCTCTGGCAGATTTGGATCATTCTGTACGTGACTGCGAGAAGATGGAGCAGCGTACAGGAACGCCAGTTCAGAACGGACTTTGGGGTTAAGTCCCGCGAGCAGAGACACTAATTTCCCGTACTTTTTGAAGGACGTAGATCCGTAGGTAAGACGGAAGCAGACCAAGAATAGCCTGACGTGACGTTCACGGCTGTGTGAACGGCGCCTGGTGGCTGCGTTACCTCACAGTGAACGCAGCACCGTGGCTGCTACAGTAACTCTCCTGATGGTGAACTGGAGACAGTGAACGCAGCACCGTGGCTGCTACAGTACCTCTCCTGATGGTGAACTGGAGACAGTGAACGCAGCACCGTGGCTGCTACAGTAACTCTCCTGATAATGAACTGGAGACAGTGAACGCAGCACCATGGCTGCTACAGAAACTCTCCTGATGGTGACCTGGAGACAGTGAACGCAGCACCGTGGCTGCTACAGTACCTCTCCTGATGGTGACCTGGAGACAGTGAATGCAGCACCGTGGCTGCTACAGTAACTCTCCTGACAGTGAACTGGAGACAGTGAACGCAACACCGTGGCTGCTACAGTAACTCTCCTGACAGTGAACTGGAGACAGTGAACGCAGCACCGTGGCTGCTACAGTAACTCTCCTGATAATGAACTGGAGACAGTGAACGCAGCACCGTGGCTGCTACAGTAACTCTCCTGATAATGAACTGGAGACAGTGAACGCAGCACCGTGGCTGCTTTTACTGTCATGCACTACTAGCGGTTTTATAAAAATAACTTTTTACTGGCTGCAGCTTTAAAGCATGTGAAGACGTTCTAGTAGAAACCCAAATTAGAAACATGACATGTGTCTTTAAAGCTGAGTAATCAGACTGAATCAACGAGTAGCTGCAGCCTGGATCACAGTATGAACTCTGACATGTTGTGCTTCTTCTTCTCTGCTTTGCTCTTCCTCCATGTTTGCTTCCTATCCTTTGTCTTTTCCTTCTTTATCTCCGTCTCCCTTCCTCCCTCCTTATCTCCTCCCTCGTCCCTCCCTCTATCGTCCTCTTCCTCTCCTTCTGTCCCTCCCTCCTCCTCTTCCTCCTCCCTCCTCCCTCAGAACAAACCGGAGCCAAAAGCCTCAACATTCCTGACATTCAACGCAACCCAGCGCTCTCTCTCTCTCTCTGTCTGAGTCTATGTCTCTCTCTCACACAAACACACAGGAATTCCACATACCTTTCTCCAACTCTCTCTCTCTCTCTCTCTCTCTCTCTCTCGACAGAGTTCACTGAGAGCAACACACAACACAATGGAGTAGAAATATCCGACCGTGAACGCCTCTTTAAATGTTATTGTACATCCCACAGTTCAAAGATACCAAATAAGATGTATATGCTGAATCCAGCGATCATGTACAAGTGAAGTGCACATGCCAGGTAGATTATAGCATTAATGGTGTAGAGATGGAGGATGAAATGATTGTGGTTGTGTTAACTTTCCTCAGATTATATAAATGACAGTTAATCTGAAACAATGAAGTGTGAAATCAACAGATAATTAGTCAGTCTCTGATGCTCAAGAGACAGTTTGAGACGCAAACGCAAGTTTAAAAAAGTACAAATACATATATAAGAGGGCTGTTAATTTATTAAAATATTTAATCATGATTAACTGCACAATTTGAATCTGTTCAAAAGAACCATAAAGGCTGATCAGTCCAGTATTTAATCCTCTGCTCAACATGTTAGTGGACAAATATGCTGCTTTATGTAAATGTATGTATATATTTATTATAGTAAATCAATAACAGCACTAATCAATACCAGATATTGTCCAGAAACCCTCCCAGGTTCTGACTTTAGCATCAACAATCTGCTCCAATCAGAACATGGCAAACTGCAGCCCAACAGGCAACAACAGCTGTCAGTGTGTCAGAGTGCTGACTTGACTAGGACTTGATCCAGACTGACTGGGACTATCAGAAAGTGGGCATGTCTGTAAAGGGGAGACTGGTGGGGACCCAGAGAACCCATTTACATCCACACATCTGGAGGTCAGAGGTCAAGTCTGGAGCCTCATTTAACCTCCTTCACTACCAGCTAGTCTGACCTGGTTGGTACTGATGGATCCATCAGGTTCTGTAGTTTCAGATGAGACCAGGATGTAGTAGTAGTAGTAGTAGTAGTAGTAGTAGTAGTCTGACCTGGTTGGTACTGATGGATCCATCAGGTTCTCTAGTTTCAGATGAGACCAGGATGTAGTAGTAGTCGTAGTAGTAGTAGTAGTAGTAGTAGTAGTAGTAGTAGTCTGACCTGGTTGGTACTGATGGATCCATCAGGTTCTCTAGTTTCAGATGAGACCAGGATGTAGTAGTAGTAGTAGTAGTAGTAGTAGTAGTAGTAGTAATTTGACCTGGCTGGTAACGATGGATTCCTGTATCTTCACTCTAGCTTTAAAACTGAACTGCTACGACCTAAAAATCTTCACGTATTAAAGAAATTTGAGAGATTCCAGCAATTCATCCAAACAAAAAAATATGTTGAATCACATCTGGATTTTATCCTGACAGGAGACACTTGACTTCCTTCATGTATGTCATCATCTCACCACGGCAGACTTTCTGTAGCTGCAGCGCTCATGTCTGATTATGCAACACCATAAACAATAAAAAAACACTCTGAGAGCTACAAACAGGCTTCGGACTAAAGACTCCCAGCTGGTTAACAGCAAACAGTACGAGAGATAAAATATTAAGAATATGTTTGCACATTAATATCTTATCAAAACCAACATGTTGCAGCACCAGACGTCACAATCAGAGGAGCGTTCAGCTCAGCGTTGTAGGAGTATTTTTACACCAGTTTGTGGCTTTCTTCCACCTAAAAGTTCAGTTTACTCAACCCCTCCTGGTGAGTGAGCAGCCCAGTCGCCAGGACAAAAAACACCGCTTGTTTCTGCAAACCACAGATACGCTGAATGTGGATATTTATGCAAATTTGGTCGAAGCAAATGACGTCGTAGATTGAGCGACAATGTGTGTCCTTTGTGTCCTGTGTTGACTTAACGTTTGTTACGTAACAGAGACTGCTAAGGCTGGATGTTAATTAATGGTTACGTTGTTGCGGTTGTTACAACACGTTACATCATCACAGTTATTATGTTAACGTTTATTATGCTGCTACATTATGTTGTTATGTTACGTTGTTATATTGAGCTGTTAAGTTACACTGTGCTATGCTGTTACATTTCATTGTTATGCTATACTGTCACGCCGGTAAACTATGCTGTTACACTATGCTGTTACATGACGCTGGTGCGTTACGCTACGTTGTTATGCTGTTATATTATGCTACTTTGTTACGCTACGTTGTCACGTTATGTTCTTATACTACGTTGTAACGCTGTTACGTTACACTATGTTGTTACATTATGTAGTTAGGTTACATTGTAACATTACGCTGCTATGTTATGCTACATTTTTAGCTTGTTTCACTATGCTGTTAAGTTCCGCTGTTACATTACAAAGTTACATTATGCTGTTACATTGCGCTATGCTATGTTATGCTGTTATGCTACGTTGTTATGCTACGTTGTTGCACTACCTAACCAGCTGTTTCACAGCGTTAACCACGTACCATTGTGCATTCCTGCAAGTGTGATATGAGGCTGACATGAAATGTTTTTATGGTTCAGAAACATCCATGTTCAACATATCCGTGCTTTACAGAAATGTCCAATGCCGACATGCTTTCAGGCGACTGGGCTGGAGGTGACGGGCGTCAGCGCCACCTGATAAAAGCCTGACAACCGATATGAAACCTCAACGGTTCAGTCCACCACAGAGGGTGTTTTCCAACGCTGTTGATGTGTTTTAGGCCGTCAGCATACACAGTTCACACATCAAAGTTCAAACCGACTAATTCTCAGCTCATTTTGTCTCATTTACTTCTGAGGAAGTTGAATCCTTAGTTTAAATCTCCCATCTGTGACTTCACAGCTTTCAGGTGGTGGTTTCAGCTCCGGCTGGTGTGAAATCACATGTGAAACCTGAGAGCAGGTGATGGCTGCGAGGTCTGAGCTGGAGCCGAGCGGCAGATGGTCCACAATGAGCTGCTGCTATCTGAAGAATGTGAGGAGCGCTTGATTTAACATGTACAGCTTTGAACTGACAGCCAAGGTGAACCACATTATCAAACACACCTGAAATCCTGGATTCATTTAGCCCAGTTTCAGGATTCACACAGGATGGAGAGATTGTGTTTGGAAACCTTTTCTTCCTCAGCGTTTTTAACTTGTCAGCACACCAACAGTGAGTCTCACACTGAAGAGTAAAATAATACTGTTGGATATTTTGGATTTTATAACGACTCCCCTATCTCCACATTCAATACTATTACAATACTTGGAGCTGATTTGATATGTACTGTGATTCTATAAGTACTGTGATTCCATATTGTGATTTTTATTACTCGGTTACCGCTAGGCCAAGTTGAATCAGACACTTCTAGGGACTTTTACTTTGTAAAATCTCTAAATCTAATTTTAATGTCAGTATATGGAGCTCTACAGTCGTAGCGGCGGCCCGTCGGACCACGGAGACGAGAGCGACGGCCGGCCGGACCGCACGTTACCGCCGTACGATGACGTTTCCCGTCCGTGACGGAGTTAGCGTGCGGCTTTAGCCGTGATGTCTAGCTCTGCTTTTCCAAAGTGTTTCCCTCCTTTACTGGATGTGTAGTGTTTACCAGGCTGGATTTAACATGGAGGGTGGAGGTTTGATCCACGCCCACCCTCCACCCTTTAATACTTTCTGAGGTTTGTTCTGGTTGACGGATACAGAAACACGTTACTCAGACTACCACAATAAAAGCGGTAACTTCCTTCTACCTCCACACAGACTCAGATGAAGCAGATATATTGATTATGGTGTGTTAAAAAAATCCATTTATAAATCATAAAAAAGGTGAATAATTTTTTTCTCCCAGTCCCACTCTGAGGGTGAACACGTCTTAGTACACACCTACCTGCACACAGGTATGCAGGGAGTCGTAACTCTGTCAGCGGTGGGTGGAGGGAGTCTCTGGGTTCTCCATGAATCACCGAGCAGAGCTCAAAACCTTAAAAACACTTCAACATTTCTGGATTTTAACAGAGATCTCAAACAACTTCTCCAGATTACAGTATTGAAAGCAATGCAAACATTGGTTATTGTCATCCTGTTTTTTTATCTAATTTTTTTTTTTCCTTCCAATCATTCAATCTCTAGGATTTCTTGTATGGAAATAATATTCTTTTGTTTCTTTGACCACTTTATCGGACAGACCCGGTACCAGGTTCAGCTATAAAATACTATGATGGTGTTTTTTTTCTGAACAGACGAGGCCTGACGCTACTAAAACACTCCAAGTGGATTTAGTCCAATCAATGTTTGTTTGACGGTAATTTCAATATTTTAGTTAAAACTAAACAAGCATCAAAAAAGGCTGAATAAAATCAGACAAATGTCAAAAGATATCGCCCCCCAAAAAAAATGGGCATCATATATCAGCCATCGGCATCGGCCATAAAGACCCCATATCTGTCGACGTCTAGTCAGGACCTACCAAAAGTGGTCCAAGGAAGGAAAGGCGGGTCATGGCCGGCCATGATGGGGAGCTGAAGGCTGGCCGGTGTAGTCTGATCCAACAGAAGAGCTGCTGTGACTACACATTAAATATCAGAGCCTGTCGTCCCGGCAGTAAATCTAACCAGGAAGTAATCCTGGTTCTACTACTAACTCCTCAGTACACCGAACTTTACTAAGTTCTACCTGATAATAACAGCTGATTTCAGCCTGTCTGGCGTCCTTTCAGCAGCAGCCATGTTCAGCCTCACGTTCCTCTAACAGATCCTCCGTGTGGTTTCTTATTGCTTTAATGAGCCGCTGGCTGCAGCTCTGCAGATGGAAACTCGACACACGCTCGCTCATTTACACGCATATCTAATCAGCGGCTTCCACTCCAACCTGCTGCTGTCTGCACTCACGCCGCTCTCCAGGAGCCATCTTGCTTCCTGTCAGTGTTTTCCAGTTTAACAGCGTGGCTAAAGTGGTGTTTGTATGAAAGGCGTCATGAGAGCATCATCAGTCAGATCAGAGGCTGATAAGAAGGTCAGAGACTAGAAAAAATGTCTTTGCAGACGTTTCTCTGAACGTCTGAAGGACTTCAGTGGAAGGAGCTGGTGTTTTCACGTTGTCTGCCGCTAACATGCAGATCCGATCTGTTAAATACTTCCACCGTTGGCAGACAGGTGATTCGACTGGCTCCAGGTTGAGCTGCAGAGATCTGGATCTAATGTTGTATGGATACCGGGATGGGATAGATTATCTTTTATTGGAACGCAAACGTGAGATTCAGTTTTTGACGTCATCTCGTTAACTTTGAATCCTCAGAGTGCACTGAGACCTGCTAGCTGCATATTATCCTGCATATAACACAGCTACTCAAGAAATCAATCATTTCACTCCAAAAAATGGTCTGCCAGAGCCCGACATCAGAACTGCATCCATAACAACAGTCTGTTTTAAAGAAATAATTAACCATAAAACGTTGAAAAAATGTTCTAACCGATAACCGACCCTCGTTAACCGATCATTAACCCTAATCCACAAGATTTGTGCTTCGAATGCAGCGATGCACCAGCTGCAGTACACGAGCACAACCGAGTCCCCAGTTCACCGTCAGCAGAGTTACTGTGGCAGCCACGGTGCTGCGTTCACTGTCCCCAGTTCACTATCAGCAGAGTTACTGTAGCAGCCACGGTGCTGCGTTCACTGTGCCCAGTTCACTATCAGCAGAGTTACTGTAGCAGCCACGGTGCTGCGTTCACTGTGCCCAGTTCACTATCAGCAGAGTTACTGTAGCAGCCACGGTGCTGCGTTCACTGTGCGCAGTTCACTATCAGCAGAGTTACTGTAGCGGCCACGGTGCTGCGTTCACTGTCCCCAGTTCACTATCAGCAGAGTTACTGTAGCGGCCACGGTGCTGCGTTCACTGTCTCCAGTTCACCGTCAGCAGAGTTACTGTAGCAGCCACGGTGCTGCGTTCACTGTCTCCAGTTCACCGTCAGCAGAGTTACTGTAGCAGCCACGGTGCTGCGTTCGCTGTCTCCAGTTCACCGTCAGCAGAGTTACTGTAGCAGCCACGGTGCTGCGTTCGCTGTCTCCAGTTCACCGTCAGCAGAGTTACTGTAGCAGCCACGGTGCTGCGTTCACTGTCTCCAGTTCCCATCAGCAGAGTTACTGTAGCAGCCACGGAGCTGCATGTAGTGTGCACAAAAATAATATATATATTCACTATATTATTAAACATGACCCTTTACATTCAACTGATGTAATAAAATGAGACGGTAAATAGAACTGAAATACTTAGTAATACTAAGTTAATATTTAAGGTATAAATTAGCAAGAAATCAGTCAATTGCAAAGAAATCACATTTTTTATCTGTTCATAAACCTTAAAGGAGATCAGTCCAGTATTTAATCCTCTTATCAACATGTTAGTGGACAAATATGCTGCTTTATGTAAATGTATGTATATATTTATTATTAAGTAAATCAATAACAACACTAATCAATACCAGATATTGTCCAGAAACCCTCCCAGGTTCTGACTTTAGCATCAACAATCTGCTCCAATCAGAACATGACAAACTGCAGCCCAACAGACAACAACAGCTGTCAGTGTGTCAGAGTGCTGACTGGACTAGGACTTGATCCAGACTGACTGGGACTATCAGAAAGGGGGGGGGGGGTGGGCATGTCTGTAAAGGGGAGACTGGTGGGGACCCAGAGAACCCATTTACATCCACACATCTGGAGGTCAGAGGTCAAGGGACCCCTTTGAAAATGGACTCTTTTCCTGCCCAACATTTGGAGCGTTTTTTTAACCTCCTTCTGGTGGACTCGTTATTATGGCTTTAACTTCAACAGCCCTCGTTGAAAGGTTTCAAACTCTTGACTGTCAGTTCGTCCGTCTCGTAAACTGAGCTGAGCACAAAAATAACCCCAACATGATCCTTAACACACCTCACAGGAGGCCGAGAGGTCAGCAACACACAGCGTACTCACAACACTGCAGCCTGAACACTGACAAAGCAAACATCTCAGCCCCAAACTGACTCCAGACCAGCGCTACAGTCAGGCATACTGTGGGTAACCATAGTAACGGCACTGATGCTGACAGGTGAAGCGAACCTGAGCCGAGATACACGGACTACAGACCCACTTTTCAGCAGGAGGAGGATAACGTTGGGAGGCTGACATGGTGTCACACATTGGTACATGACTATCAGCACTGAGATACGAGTCCATCTAGTGACTAGATGGACTCGCAACGTAGATCTGATGGACTAGATTCTAGTCCATCAGATCTACTATCTGGACGTCTCGTCTGTCCTCTGTGTGCGTGTTGATTTTATCCAAATGGTGCCTGTTTGGCAATAATTTCAGTATTTTATTGACCAAATCAATACATGAGAACCTAGTATCAGTAGTACTCAGGTGTAAACCTCAACTCATAGATGAAACTACATTACAGTAACCGTGCAGTACCTATTTCTTCCACTTGTGCTAATTGTGTTAATAGTCTGTTTAGTGTAAATACTGTGCATATTGTCCTTATTTGTAATATCTCACCTTCTTTATATTCCAGTTTGTTATATTCCCTTAACTTTAGATTGTCATATTTTGTCTGCCTACTTATCTTATCTTATTCGTCATCTTGTCTCCTTTGCTGCTGTCCACTGCAGATTTCCCCACTGTGGGACTAATAAAGGAATATCTTATCTTATCATATCTTATTTTTATATTGAATGTACGTACTTGACTTTTCTATCGTATTTACATTGCTATTGATCGTTTTTACTTGATCACATTTCATTATTATAATAAAAATACTCCATTTGGAGTCAAAATTACACAGTTTAGTTGTTATTTATTGACTTTCTACTGAGCACAGTGATAGATGTGATGGTCCACATCGTGGACAAACTTTTATCAGAAACAAAAGGTTTGTGTTTGCTTTCTAAACTCTCTCCATCTGCTCCACCATAATCTCTCTGCTGTCCTGGATATTGATTAGAAACTGATGTGAGCTGATTCCGGATCAGTTCTCCACATAACAAAGATGTCAGATGTCACGTTTAGGCCTCAGCGAGCAGCAGCAGACCTGATCTCAGATCTGCGGTCCTCTTTATTACTGTCCGGTTTCACTCACTTTATACGATCCCAGAGTCCCAAACTGTCAGCTGATTCCCAGCGAGGCGGTCAGCTGATTCATTAATAAGGTGTCAGCTGATTACCTGTCCGCGGGTTCCCTCCGGATCCACACCAGCAGCGAGCTCCCCTCTCCCCGGGCTGGTCCGCTCGAGTCGGGCTCCGGTCCGGCGGGTCGCTGGTCTGAGCTCACAGGATCATGGTGGAGCAAACCTCAGTCCGCCTGCTGGCTTCACCGCTTCACTTTCCTCTGCTTCTAGTCTTCCTTCAACAAAAGTGCTGGAAGCAGGAGAAGAAGGAGAAGAAGAGGAGGAGGAGGAGGAGGAAAAAGGAGAAGAAGAGCTGCACACTCCGAGGAGAAAAAAAAGTTGCTGTGTATTTACATCACATCCCGTTTCCGAGGAGGAGGAGGAGGAGGAGGAGGAGGCAACATGACCCCCTGATATCTGAGAACTTGTAGGAAATCTACAGAAGGGCCCTACGAAGGAGGCTACGGAGGAGACTACAGAGGAGACTACGAAGAGAGGGCTACAGAGGAGACTACGAAGGAGGACTACAGAGGAGACTACAGAGGAGGCTACGAAGGAGACTACGAAGGAGACTACAGAGGAGGCTACGGAGGAGACTACGAAGGAGACTACGAAGGAGACTACGGACTCTGTCTCTATTATTATTATTATTATTATTATTATTATTGAATCTGTGATGAATAGACCAGGAGCTGCTGTAAGGACTTAAAGAGACTGTTTTCTACTGGATGACACCGCAGACAGCTCCTCCTCCTCCTCCTCCTGGTCCTCCCCTCCCCCCCCCCCCCCCCTCCTCCCCCCTCCTCCTCCTTTTCCCCCCTCCTCCTCCTGGTCCTCCTCCTCCTCCTTTCCTCCTCCTCCCCCCCCCCCCCTCCTCCTCCTCGTCCTCCTCCTCGTTCTCCTCCTCCTCCCCCTCCTCCTCCTTTCCTCCTCCTCCTCGTCCTCCTCCTCCTCCTCCTCGTCCTCCCCCCTCCTCCTCCTCGTCCTCCTCCTCCCCCCCCCTCCTCCTCCTTTCCTCCCCCTCCTCCTCCTCGTCCTCCTCCTCGTTCTCCTCCTCCTCCCCCTCCTCCTCCTTTCCTCCTCCTCCTCGTCCTCCTCCTCCCCCTCCTCCTCCTTTCCTCCTCCTCCTCGTCCTCCTCCTCCTCCTCCTCCTCGTTCTCCTCCTCCCCCTCCTCCTCCTTTCCTCCTCCTCCTCGTCCTCCTCCTCCTCCTCCCCCTCCTCCTCCTCCTCCTCCCCCTCCTCCTCCTCGTCCTCCCCCTCCTCCTCCTTTCCTCCCCCTCCTCCTTTCCTCCTCCTCCTCGTCCTCCCACGAATGACATATTTTAATAAATAAGTAAATCATTTAATTATGTAATATATGTTATATATATACATATATATATATATATATATATATATATATATATATATATATAACAAAGAAATTTGTATATTTGCATTTAAAATATCTTATCTTTCTATCTTATCTTATCTTATATCTTAAATATGTATATGTAAACCCCATAACACATTTGTCTCAATAAAAAATAAAACCAATAAAACACTGAATTTGTCTAATATCCATATTTTCCATATTTTAATCTAAAACACATGAACACTCCTTCATTTCAGTGATAAATTACATTAGAATATTAAATTGGATTAATAAATAATTTATAATCTTAATAACTAAGATTATTTAAAAAACATCTATCTATACAGTAAACATGTGTGTATGTATATAAATATATATAAATAAATAAATGACATGCATATTTATTTTGTGCAACAGATTTTGGAATTTTAAATATAGTTTAATTCTAATGATCTTCATAGTGGTAGGAAGAGACAGATGAAGAGAAAATGGTAAAAAAAAATACAGAGGCAGAGGCCATCAGAGGCCAGCAGAGGCCATCAGAGGCCAGCAGAGGCCATCAGAGACCAGCAGAGACCATCAGAGACCATCAGAGACCGGCAGAGGCCAGCAGAGACCAGCAGAGACCATTAGAGACCAGCAGAGACCATCAGAGGCCAGCAGAGGCCAGCAGAGGCCATCAGAGACCAGCAGAGGCCAGCAGAGACCATCAGAGACCAGCAGAGACCATTAGAGACCAGCAGAGGCCAGCAGAGGCCAGCTGAGACCGGCAGAGGCCAGCAGAGGCCAGCAGAGACCATCAGAGGCCAGCAGAGGCCATCAGAGACCAGCAGAGACCATCAGAGACCATCAGAGACCGGCAGAGGCCAGCAGAGACCAGCAGAGACCATTAGAGACCAGCAGAGACCATCAGAGGCCAGCAGAGGCCAGCAGAGGCCATCAGAGACCAGCAGAGGCCAGCAGAGACCATCAGAGACCAGCAGAGACCATTAGAGACCAGCAGAGGCCAGCAGAGGCCAGCTGAGACCGGCAGAGACCAGCAGAGACCAGCAGAGGCCAGCAGAGACCATTAGAGACCAGCAGAGACCATTAGAGACCAGCAGAGGCCAGCAGAGACCATTAGAGACCAGCAGAGACCATTAGAGACCAGCAGAGACCATTAGAGACCAGCAGAGACCAGCAGAGACCAGCAGAGGCCAGCAGAGACCATTAGAGACCAGCAGAGACCATTAGAGACCAGCAGAGGCCATCAGAGACCATTAGAGACCAGCAGAGGCCAGCAGAGACCATTAGAGACCATTAGAGACCAGCAGAGACCAGCAGAGACCAGCAGAGGCCAGCAGAGACCATTAGAGACCAGCAGAGACCATTAGAGACCAGCAGAGACCAGCAGAGGCCATCAGAGACCATTAGAGACCAGCAGAGGCCAGCAGAGACCATTAGAGACCATTAGAGACCAGCAGAGGCCAGCAGAGACCAGCAGAGACCATTAGAGACCAGCAGAGGCCAGCAGAGACCAGCAGAGACCAGCAGAGGCCAGCAGAGACCAGCAGAGACCAGCAGAGACCAGCAGAGGCTCAGAGTTCAACACACAAAGTTGACATGCTGCAGAAACTCAAACTTCCTCTTTCTGTCTTCTTCACTTCATCTCCATCGTGTCTTCGGTGTGATCACTTCCTCTGAGGACAGATCAAGTCACATCCTGCAGATTCTTGTCCTTTTTATTTTCATCGTTCAGTCTTCTCGTCTCAACTTCCTCCACTTGTCCCTGTAGTTAGTCGGTGGTTAAACCTGGCAGCAGCAGATCGTCTCCTCCAGCAGGTGGAGCTGTTTCTCTCTTTGTTTCATTCTTCTTCTTCAAACCACAGTCTCATCATCACAGATGACGTCACTTCCTCCCTGCAGCTCCTCTCTTTCATCCAGTGTTGATCCACCTAATGACGCAAGCTGTCCCACACACACACACACACACACACACACACACACACACACACACGAGCAGTCACTGGTTGGTGGTTCGTGGACGGCCGTTTTGAAGCTTCACCATCTTGATTTTTGGCCTCCAGAGAGGAACATAAATGTAATATATGCAACATTTGTTGAGATGAAACTGAACAATCATACTGCGGTCAAATGTTTGAATTTTACCTGCAGCCCTCTGAATTAGACAGTTATTAGACAGTGACCTCTTTGACCTTTAACTCACAGATAGTATCATGGAGCACGGTCATAAAGAGGAAGTGATGTCATAATAAAAGCCCAGTGTTACTCACAGTGTTGTTCATGCTGCTGACACAGTGGGGCATTCGCTGACCTCCCGACCTCTGAGCGTCACAACACTGCCCACATGTTCACATTTATAGCTACTGAAGTACTTAAACACAACACGATGTTAAACGTGGTTAGTCATTAGAGCCGTGTTAGTTTTTCAGTCTTTGGCATCTGTGGGAAACTTTGAAATTAGTTTAAACAGAACCTGGCTGTTCTTCTAGCACAGCTGCATTTCACTTTCTGGTGGCCGTTGCCATCTTGATGTTTTTTCACCATCTCACTTCAAACATTCATGGAAACTTTGCCGAATGTGTCTGAGAGCTGCACCATCCTCCACACACTGTAAACAGAGACGTCATCACTCGTTCATTTATCACAAGTTTACCCCTCCTCTGCCTCATCTTCCTCCTCCTCACATTCAGCCTCTTAATAAAACTCTTCAGATCCTCTGCAGATACACTGCAGCAAAATGATATGATTTAGAAAAATGTAAATGTCTGTCTGTCCATCCGTTCGTCTGTCTGTCTTTTTTAACAGATGGATGGCGTCCAGCTGGCTGGAGTCTGACCCAGTTCATGTCCCAGTCCCTGTTCTTCACACAAAGACAAATAATTCAGCACTACAACAAACATCCTCTAAATGTACATTAAAAACAAACACAGGAAACAGCATCTTGTGCAGCTCCTTATATACAACTGTCAGATGTTTTATCTGCACACAGAGTAACAGAGTAACAGAGTAACAGAGTAATAATACTTCCAACGATGAACGGTTCAAGTCTGGTCTCTGTGTGCAGCCAGTCATATATATCAGTCCAGAGAGCTTCAGAGAACAGGCAGTGAAAAAACAAGAGATCCACAGATTCAGTCTCATCACTAAAGACAAACCAAATCGCTGTCGTAACAGTTCACCGGACGGATACACACCATTTAGGATTTTAAATGGATTTCTTTTGCTTTAGGATTTATGGGAAATTTCAAATATTTGGTGCGTAGGGAATATATGATATCTTTGGGGAAAAAGTGTTTGATAGAGTTTCGAAAAGACAGTAACGGAAATGTGATGTCTCCAAACTTCTTTCTAATAACTTAATTAGGTATTTTAATATTTTCAAAGTTAATGCCTCCTATCAAGAGACGTGGAAGATCAGGAGTGATGTGAGCAGAGTTGGAGACAATCTCTTTGATTAAACCTAAAGTAGTATGTTTACTTAAACTGCACCTGTTCCGATGGAATGTTATGCCATATTGTTTGTATATTTTGTTGATAAAGCTTAAAAAAAAAAAAAAAAAAAAACATGATCACTTCCTGTTAGTAGAGGAGATGATCACTTCCTGTTAGGGGAGGGAACGGGAGATGATCACTTCCTGTTAGTGGAGGGAACCGGGAGATGATCACTTCCTGTTAGTGGAGGGAGATGATCACTTCTTGTTTCTGGAGGGAACCGGGAGATGATCACTTCCTGTTAGTGGAGGGAGATGATCACCTCCTGTTAGTGGAGGAAACCAGGAGATGATCACTTCCTGTTAGTGGAGGAAACCGGGAGGTGACCCCTTCTTTTTATTGGGGGGAGCGGGGAGATGATTCTTTCTTTTTGGTGGGGGAGGGGGGGGGGGGATTGCTTCTTTTGGGTGGAGGAATATGGGGGATGTGATTTCTTGTTGGTAGTGGGGGGAGATGACTACCTTTTGTTGGGGGGGGGATGGAGGGGGTCACTTCTTGTGGGTGGGGGGGGAGGAGATCATTCCTTTTTGGTGGGGGAATCTTGGGGGAGATGATCACTTCCTGTTAGTGGAGGGGGAGATGATCACTTCCTGTTAGTGGAGGAAACCAGGAGATGATCACTTTTGAAGTCAATACTCAATAGTGACAGACAGGAAGCTGGTGTAAAGACCTCAGAGCTGGAGTCTTAGTGAGGACAATCAGCTGTAGAGATTTTGGAGTTTCCATCATGAAAACTAACAGCAGTCACTTGTTTTTATTCCAGATTCATTTAAAATGTTCCACCGTTGCTCGAAAAACCCAACATTTCCTCAGCGCCTTGTTTAAATCACCATGTCAGCAGATAACGGCTGTTATTCAGCGTAGAGGAGGAGGGGGGAGGAGGAGGAGGAGGAGGAGGAGGAGGAGGACTGGAGGCCAGAGTCCACATTATGTGGACACATACCAGCTGGCTGATCATGTGTGTGACTCCAGTGTGGATCAGGGGATGAGAGGCATGGTCCCCAAAACCCCTGATAGTCAGGTGAGGTGCTGGAAGACCGCATCCTCTGTAGTAGTAGTAGTAGAGTAGTAGTAGTAGTAGTAGTCAGAGTAGCTAGGAAAGACCGCATCCTCTGTAGTAGTAGTAGTAGTAGTAGTAGTAGTAGTAGTAGTCAGAGTAGCTAGGAAAGACCGCATCCTCTGTAGTAGTAGTAGTAGTAGTAGTAGTAGTAGTAGTAGTCAGAGTAGCTAGGAAAGACCGCATCCTCTGTAGTAGTAGTAGTAGTAGTAGTAGTAGTAGTCAGTGTAGCTAGGGGGGACCGCATCCTTGTAGTAGTAGTAGTAGTAGTAGTAGTAGTAGTAGTAGTCAGAGTAGCTAGGAAAGACCGCATCCTCTGTAGTAGTAGTAGTAGTAGTAGTAGTAGTAGTAGTAGTCAGAGTAGCTAGGAAAGACCCCATCCTCTGTAGTAGTAGTAGTAGTAGTAGTAGTAGTAGTAGTAGTCAGAGTAGCTAGGAAAAGACCGCATCCTCTGTAGTAGTAGTGTGTGGTAGTAGTAGTAGTAGTAGTAGTAGTAGTCAGAGTAGCTAGGAAAGACCGCATCCTCTGTAGTAGTAGTAGTAGTAGTAGTAGTAGTAGTCAGTGTAGCTAGGAAAGACCCCATCCTCTGTAGTAGTAGTAGTAGTAGTAGTAGTAGTAGTAGTAGTAGTCAGAGTAGCTAGGAAAGACCGCATCCTCTGTAGTAGTAGTAGTAGTAGTAGTAGTAGTAGTAGTAGTAGTAGTCAGAGTAGCTAGGAAAGACCGCATCCTCTGTAGTAGTAGTAGTAGTAGTCAGAGTAGCTAGGAAAGACCCCATCCTCTGTAGTAGTAGTAGTAGTAGTAGTAGTAGTAGTAGTCAGAGTAGCTAGGAAAGACCCCATCCTCTGTAGTAGTAGTAGTAGTAGTAGTAGTAGTCAGTGTAGCTAGGAAAGACCGCATCCTCTTGTAGTAGTAGTAGTAGTAGTAGTAGTAGTCAGAGTAGCTAGGAAAGACCCCATCCTCTGTAGTAGTAGTAGTAGTAGTAGTAGTAGTAGTCAGAGTAGCTAGGAAAGACCGCATCCTCTGTAGTAGTAGTGTGTGGTGTGTGGTAGTAGTAGTAGTAGTAGTCGTAGTAGTCAGAGTAGCTAGGAAAGACCGCATCCTCTGTAGTAGTAGTAGTAGTAGTAGTAGTAGTAGTGCAGAGTAGCTAGGAAAGACCGTATCCTCTGTAGTGTAGTAGTAGTAGTAGTAGTAGTAGTAGTAGTCAGAGTAGCTAGGAAAGACCGCATCCTCTGTAGTAGTAGGTGTGTGTGTGTGGCCCCTCCTCTGTAGTAGTAGTAGTAGTAGTAGTAGTAGTAGTCAGAGTAGCTAGGAAAGACCCCATCCTCTGTAGTAGTAGTAGTAGTAGTAGTAGTAGTCAGAGTAGCTAGGAAAGACCCCATCCTCTGTAGTAGTAGTAGTAGTAGTAGTAGTAGTCAGAGTAGCTAGGAAAGACCCCATCCTCTGATACTGTAGTAGTAGTAGTAGTAGTAGTAGTAGTCAGAGTAGCTAGGAAAGACGCATCCTCTGTAGTAGTAGTAGTAGTAGTAGTAGTAGTCGGAGTGCTAGGAAAGACCCCATCCTCTGAATCTCGGGTAGTTCCAGGATGGAGTAGTAGTGTAGTAGTAGTAGTAGTAGTAGTAGTAGTAGTCTGACCTGGTTGGTACTGACGGATCCATCACGTTTCTCTAGTTTCAGATGAGACCAGGATGTAGTAGTAGTAGTAGTAGTAGTAGTAGTAGTCTGACCTGGTTGGTACTGACGGATCCATCAGGTTCTGTAGTTTCAGGTGAGACCAGGATGTAGTTTTGTAGTAGTAGTAGTAGTCTGACCTGGTTGGTACTGACGGATCCATCAGGTTCTCTAGTTTCAGATGAGACCAGGATGTAGTAGTAGTAGTAGTAGTAGTAGTAGTAGTCTGACCTGGTTGGTACTGACGGATCCATCAGGTTCTCTAGTTTCAGGTGAGACCAGGATGTAGTAGTAGTGGTAGTAGTAGTAGTAGTAGTAGTAGTAGTCTGACCTGGTTGGTACTGACGGATCCATCAGGTTCTGTAGTTTCAGGTGAGACCAGGATTGTAGTAGTAGTAGTAGTAGTAGTAGTAGTAGTCTGACCTGGTTGGTACTGACGGATCCATCAGGTTCTCTAGTTTCAGGTGAGACCAGGATCTTCAGTAGTCTCTGAAAGGCAGTTAAGTCAGTCGGGATCCCAGTAGTAAAATAAAGCCATTTGGCTCTTTAGTTTGCCACTCGCTCACACTGGTCCATCCTTTACCACAATTCTCTGCGGCAGCAGCATTTAAAGTGACGCACCATTCGGCCATTAATAACATCCGTCACACTTGGTGTTTTGGAGAGAGATCCTTCCCTCGACCTGCTGAGTCAATGATAAATAAAGCTGCTTTAAATGAAACAAACATGCTGTTGTGTTTTCCTGTGAGTCCTCATGAATCCTCCTTCACATATTTCCTTGACACTGTGATGTTTTCCAGAGGTCAAGGAGAAGTAGTTAGGAAGTAGGACATAGGATGTGATATCTTCTTTTATTATTGGACCTCAGCCCAGGGCTTGTGCTCTGTAGCTCAGTGGTTCTCAAACCTTTTCAACTCATCAACCTCTAAACTGACCATATGACATCCCCATTTCATAAGGATTTGTTCCACCTGATCGGGTTTTTGCTTTTAGGTATTTTATGCAGAAAGTGCATGAAACTCATGACTAAAATAGTCAGATATTCTGTCACTTAGTGAACCGGACCGGTGAGCTGAGCTCCAGATGTGTCTCAGCTTGTGATCCTTCCTCTCCTGGTTTCAGGTTTCAACACTTTAATGATGCCTCTGTTGTTAATTTATGAATCTGCTGCCAGCTGGCTGGGCAACACCAAAAAATCCAGTTTTACTGCACTGTGATGTAACTACAGCGATGTGTGGATTTAATTTATAAACTACAGACATGATGATGTGACTTCTACTTCAATAAAGACTTGTGGCGCATCAAATTCTATCAGTTGATTTTAACCCTTTAAGCTTCCTGTTGACTTCCTGTAGTTTTCCACCTGATCACTCTCTCTCTTGTCTGACTGCTGACGGTGTTGGTTGGACTGGTGGAGGCGTTGCTGCACGTGTCTCAACGCCTCTCCGCCTCTCCGACGACATTCCTGACGTTCCTGGTGTTCCTAAAAGAGGAGGAAACAATTTAATGAGACGACGGGTCATTTTCCAGGAAGGAATATTCCTCTTGTTGAAAATACATGTGATTCTAATTTTAATTAATAATTACTAATTAATTTATCTAATTGATTTTGTTAATTCCATTACAACAACACATCACTCTAAACAGCCAAATGTTATCAGCATTACAAGACGAACTTCTATTATATTATAGATGGAACTAAAAAAATTAATAATAATAACATTATTATTATCATTATTATTATTGTTATTATTATTAATAACATAGTATTATTAATAATAATAAATATGTCATTACATGTAGCAAAATAATATTAAAAAATTAAATGTAGCCATCAATTAATTGATAAAATGAGATATAAATTCTGTTTTATTTTTCTTTGTTAAAATATATTCATCTTTGTATTAATTCCCTTATTTATTTACTCTTCAGTATAATTTTCCCTTTCATTTATTTGTGTTTGTTTTATTATCTTTTAAATTTATTTACTTATCTCTTTTGTTTATTTTTACATTCATTATTTATTTATTTTATATCTACTTTAGCATTTATTTATTAATTTATTTCTGCATGAAATCCCCTTTGCTCTTCACTCTTTATTTATTTCCCAATTCTCCCCCTTATTTATTTCTGTATTCTTTATATTCTTCTCTATGCATCATTACATAAATAAATAAATACACACATTTAAACATCCATGTAAAATTATAATGAATTAAAAATCAATAACAAATAAATGTAAAAATAAATATATAAATATAACTAAATAAATGCAAAAAATAATTAAATAAAACATTAATAAAAACGACTACATAAAGAAATAAAAATTAAACTGAAGAGTAAATAAATAAAGGAATTAACACAGAGAAAATGCATGAAAAAGCAGATAAAAACAGATATATCAATGTATGTCACATTTGATAAATTATTTTTAATATTATTTTTTCTATATTAAATGAATTTATCGAGTCATTTTATTAATTTATTCATTCATTTTGGCCGGTTCTGTCCTCCATACTACTGCTATTACAAATTAATAAATAAATAAATAAATAAATAAATCTAAACTTTTGTTTGCTTCCCTTGAGTCCGGCTGCATTGCTGGATGTTGAAGTGAAAAATCGAAGGTGAGTTTTACACTCGTCTTTGTTTCACAGTTGTGTTGCATCACTGCAGGCACATCCTGTTTCATCACCACATGTTCAGCTGAATTCCTCTGTGGGCGTCTACCATGAAGAGATGGCGTGAGACTCTGTGCCAACTCACTGTTTTTATATATGTGTTTCAGACGTTCTTTCTCTTTCTTTGTTTATTTGTTACCTCAAACAGAAATGAAGGGCACCCATGGCCACCTATATGACCTTAAGGTGGCCCTCAGAGCAGTGCAGCAGTGCAGCAGTGCAGCCTGCAGCGAGCTGCCATGCAATGTCTCTGAAGAGCTGCAGCCAGCAAAACAAACGAAAGTTTGGAAACTTTTAACTTTTAGTGGCGGATTGTGGTCAGAGACGCCCCGCAACCAACCAGTAAACAGATCCTGTGACTCTTGTTAACACATTGGGTCGGGTTAGGGTTAGCGTTGGGGTTAGGGTTTAGGGTCAGGGTTAGCGTTGGGGTTAGGGTTTAGGGTCAGGGTTAGCGTTGGGGTTAGGGTTAGCGTTGGGGTTAGGGTTTAGGGTCAGGGTTAGCGTTAGGGTTAGGGTTAGAGTTGGGGTTAGGGTTTAGGGTCAGGGTTAGCGTTGGGGTTAGGGTTAGCGTTAGGGTTGGGGTTTAGGGTCAGGGTTAGCGTTGGGGTAAGGGTTTAGGGTCAGGGTTAGCGTTGGGGTTAGAGTTAGCATTAGGGTTAGCGTTGGGGTTAGGGTTAGCATTGGAGTTAGGGTTAGCATTGGGGTTAGGGTTGGGGTTCTGGTTGGGGTTGGGGTTCTGGTTGGGGTTGGGGTTCTGGTTAGGGTTATGGTTAGAGTTAGCATTAGGGTTAGCGTTGGGGTTAGGGTTAGCGTTGAGGTTACTGCGGAAAACATCAAAAGGAATGGATGGATGTTTGATTATTTATTCGTTGAACATGATCTTGAATGAAGAGTTGTTACTTCTGTTGGATGTACTGACCTCTGATCCTCTTACCTGGTTGTAAGCCAGGGCAAAAATAACCTGAAGGTATTTCATGACATGTTTTAACACCTGATGTCATGTGAGTTTGGTCAGATCAAATTAAAGCCACACCTGAACAGCTGACCTGACCTGGATCTCTCAGTTCTGGAGGACAGGAGCTGCTGTGGTCCTGCAGGTGATCAGTGGTGGTTAGGGTTAGGGTTAGGGTTAGGGTTAGGGTTAGGGTGATCAGTGGTGGTGTTCAGGTGCAGTGACGTCACGCTGCACCTTCCTTTGTTTTGTTATCTGCTGCCATGGTCGCACGGTGTTCCAGCCTCCTCTGGTATGTGCTGCATGTGAAACAGTTGTGTCAGATGAATGCTGGCAGCAAAGCACACAGGTGATCTGTTGATTCAGTGGGAGGGGCTGGAAACAGCTCAGATTAGTAACAGTGACTGTGCAGGTGTCGGATGTTTGAATGCTGCTGCACCCGGCCGGGCCTCTGGGTGTTCCCCACCACACAAATACTTCAAATACTTTTATTTCTGCAGCTCTGAGGCAAAATGTGCCCTGCAGCTTTACACAAAACTCATTAATGGATTGAAAGGATCGGTTAGTCACCAGCTAAACATGATGAAGAACTGTTGCATAAAATGTATGTAAATATTCATATATACACACATTTACCAGCCCGGTCACACAGCAGTTCATGAAGTAGTCACAAAGATTTATTGGAAATAAATAAGGGAATTAATGCAAAGATGAATATATTAAAGCAGAGCAGATAAAATAAATAATAATAAATAATAAATAATTGAATAAATTAAAACAGAAATATCAATTTCTATCACATTTTAACAATTAATTAATGGATATATTCTTTTTTCATTTTTGCTACATTTAATGACAAATTATTTATTTATCAAGTCATTGAGTAGTGAGTTATGAATATATAACACAACAATGACATTAATAATAGTAATCATAACCATTACCCTGATAGGTTTACTTGTAAGAAGAAAATTTACTGTAAGTAAACAGTCCAATACCCCCACCCCATATTTTCTTATTTATCTTTTGTTAATTCATTTATTTTTGCATTTACTTTGCTAAATAAATGCAAAATAAATAAATAATAGATTAAGCAACAGTCAATAAATAAATGTAAAAAATTGAATAAGTTAAAGGAAAAAGTTAAACAGAAGTGTAAATATATCAGAAAGTAATAATACAAATAATAAAATAATACAAAGATAAATAAATAACCCAACCTGGCCCCGGATAAGCAGAAAAAAAATGGATGGATGGAGGGATAAATAAGAAGCAAATTAAAACAGAAATATCAATTTTAATACATTTTATCAATTAATTAATGGCTATATTTATTTTAGTATTATTTTCCTACATTTAATGACATATTTGCTCATTTATTAATTGATTGATTTATTTCTAATTTTGGCAGTTTCTTCAAGCCAGAATTAAACAGTGTGGCTCCCTGATGTAGTGGAGAAATGATTAATTAATTAATTAAGGACGCAGCAACAAACGAGTAAAGAATAAAAACAACTTGTAACCAGCATCTGAAGTGACAGTTTGGCCTGAAGCCAATCAGAAACCGACGCAGCACTCAGTCACTCATGTTTTTGTCCAGATTTATCTGCAGCGCTGCTGCATTTATTCCACACAGCAGCCAGACAGCGATGACGTGAACGTTCAAATCTGACAGTTCGATTAGCATTTAGCTAAGAGGGCCGTCGTTATCTTCACAGATGGTGTGTGATGGTTTCCTGATACAGGGACATTCTGCCTGTCATGAGTAATGCATCTGAGCATTGGTACACCGAGAAACACAAGAAAAACACTAACTTAGATTCAGGTAAGAAAAGCAGGCAGTAACACAAACATCACAAAATACATGCTGGCAAAAAACCAAGATGGCGACGGCTAAAAACCAAGATGGTGACGGCTAAAAACCAAGATGGCGACGGCTAAAAACCAAGATGGCGACGGCTAAAAACCAAGATGGCGACGGCTAAAAACCAAGATGGCGACGGCTAAAAAAATGTAGGTAAAAAAGATGAAGCTAAAAAGATGGAGTAAAAAAAGATGGTGGCTAAAAAAGATGGTGGCTAAAAAAAGATGGGGCTAAAAAAAGATGGGAGGCTAAACAAGATGGGGGCTAAAACCAAGATGGTGACGGCTAAAAACAAGATGGTGCGGCTAAAACCAAGATGGTGCGCTAAAAACCAAGATGGTGCGGCTAAAAACCAAGATGGTGCGGCTAAAAACCAAGATGGTGCGCTAAAACCAAGATGGCGCGGCTAAAAACCAAGATGGTGCGGCTAAAAACCAAGATGAGCGGCTAAAAACCAAGATGGTGCGCTAAAAACAAGATGGTGAAAACCAAGATGGCGACGGCTAAAAACCAAGATGGTGACGGCTAAAAACCAAGATGGGGAACGAGGCTAAAAACCGAGATGGTGATGGCTAAAAACCAAGATGGCGACGGCTAAAAACCAAGATGGCGACGGCCAGTTGGCAAACATGAACTGTGGTATCTTGGTTTGTCAGTGTCAGTAAAGGTTGATTTCTTCACAGTGTTTGGCTCCTGAAAGCTTCCTCGGCCTCAGAGGAACTGGTCTTCATGCTGTTGTGAAAGCTTTCTGCTACTAGAAGTGCGATTAGGGACTTTTTAAAGATGTTATCACGATGAGCTGGATTATGATGGATTTTCTGCTGTGGTGAACTGCAGTTTTTTCAGGTTTAAACGTCATGATTGCTTTGTTTTCTTGAGAAATCCCTGACTTGATCTTTTGCTGCTTCCTGTCTGATGCAGCCCAGGGAATCTCCCGTCAAATACCCTCCTTCCTTTCTTCCCTTTTTTCCTCTCTTTCCTCGGCAACCGTCTTCTCTCTCAGATTTCAGTCGTTCAGCGTCCCTCCCTTCCCTCCTCGATGCTTCCTGCCAGAGATGACTCACGGTGTTGGTATGTAGAGAAAGAAAAGGGAGGAGGTGGAGAGATGGAGGAGGTGGAGGGAGAGGAAAACCTTCTCTTTGTCCTCTTTACCCCTGACCGTGTTCATTTCTTTTCCTTTTCTTTAGTCTTTAACTCTTTATTTTGCCTGCACCAGATTAACATTTTAGGACTTGAATCGTGTTTGCAGAGTCAGCAAAGTGACTGAAATAGGGAGAAACTGCAGCGATCCACTGCAGAAAATAAAGGGTTGTTGCAGCAACAAATAGTGGAGAAAAAGTCAAAGAAAAAGAAAAACATTTCATGTTTGTGTCATCATACAAAAGTCTGCTCTAACTACAAAATATGTTTTGTTTTAAAGTAAAAGACGTTTGTGAAGTCGTCTCTGAGGAGGAGAGACATTCAGTCTGTACGTTGGTCCAGAAGGCAAAATAAAAACACGATATACTGTGTCCGAATGGATGTTTTCTCTTACAACGTTAACCCTTTCATGAAAGTTACTTTTAACATTTTAGTTACCTAAAAATGTCTCAGTCAGTGTTTGGTTGTACTGAGCTCCATCCTTTGGTGTCACAAAAAACCAGGATGACAGCAGCCAAAACCCAAGACGGCGAAGATGCTTCGAGTGACGTCACAGTGATTACATTCACTTCTTATATACAGTCTGTGGTCCTAACTGCCACCTTTGTGTGTGTGTGTGTGTGTGTGTGTGTGTGTGTGTGTGTGTACCAGAGACATAATATGGATGAAGTGTGTTTGGAGTAACTGCTGTTTGTGTATAAAGAGTCGTCACGCGAAGCAGAGCGGAGAGTTTCCACTGAGGTTTCTAGTGTGTGTGTGTGTGTGTGTGTGTGTGTGTGTGTGTGTGTGTGTGTGGGCGGCGGACAGCTTCTGATGATCAGCTGGTTGGTGAGGTCACTCACACATTAATACAAACATTTAAAGTCTATAAAGACAATTCAGAGATTTGTTTTCCTAAAGACATTATAAATGTTGGAATATATAATAATAATATATATAATAATAATAATTACTGAAAACCTGTGAAAAGACTCTGAACATTGTAGTACTGTAGACAACATTGTAGTACTGTAGACAACATTGTAGCACTGTAGACAACATTGTAGCACTGTAGACAACATTGCAGTACTGTAGACAACATTGTAGTCCTGTAGACAACATTGTAGTACTGTAGACAACATTGCAGTACTGTAGACAACATTGTAGCACTGTAGACAACATTGTAGCACTGTAGACAACATTGCAGTACTGTAGACAACATTGCAGTACTGTAGACAACATTGTAGTCCTGTAGACAACATTGTAGTACTGTAGACAACATTGCAGTACTGTAGACAACATTGTAGCACTGTAGACAACATTGTAGCACTGTAGACAACATTGCAGTACTGTAGACAACATTGTAGCACTGTAGACAACATTGTAGCACTGTAGACAACATTGTAGTCCTGTAGACAACATTGCAGTACTGTAGACAACATTGTAGTACTGTAGACAACATTGTAGTACTGTAGACAACATTGCAGTACTGTAGACAACATTGTAGTACTGTAGACAACATTGTAGTACTGTAGACAACATTGTAGTACTGTAGACAACATTGCAGTACTGTAGACAACATTGTAGCACTGTAGACAACATTGTAGTACTGTAGACAACATTGCAGTACTGTAGACAACATTGCAGTACTGTAGACAACATTGCAGTACTGTAGACAACATTGTAGTACTGTAGACAACATTGTAGCACTGTAGACAACATTGTTGCACTGTAGACAACATTGTAGTACTGTAGACAACATTGTAGTACTGTAGACAACATTGTAGTACTGTAGACAACATTGTAGCACTGTAGACAACATTGTAGTACTGTAGACAACATTGCAGTACTGTAGACAACATTGTAGCACTGTAGACAACATTGTAGCACTGTAGACAACATTGTAGTACTGTAGACAACATTGTAGTACTGTAGACAACATTGTAGTACTGTAGACAACATTGTAGTACTGTAGACAACATTGCAGTACTGTAGACAACATTGTAGCACTGTAGACAACATTGTAGCACTGTAGACAACATTGTAGTACTGTAGACAACATTGTAGCACTGTAGACAACATTGTAGTACTGTAGACAACATTGTAGCACTGTAAACAACATTGTAGCACTGTAGACAACATTGTAGTACTGTAGACAACATTGTAGTACTGTAGACAACATTGTAGCACTGTAGACAACATTGTAGTACTGTAGACAACATTGTAGCACTGTAGACAACATTGTAGTACTGTAGACAACATTGTAGCACTGTAGACAACATTGTAGTACTGTAGACAACATTGTAGCACTGTAAACAACATTGTAGCACTGTAAACAACATTGTAGTACTGTAGACAACATTGTAGTACTGTAGACAACATTGTAGTACTGTAGACAACATTGCAGTACTGTAGACAACATTGTAGTACTGTAGACCAACTGTTTTTCACTAGTTTTGTGTTCAGGATCTTTTGGGCGGGGCTGAAGACATGCGGTGGAGCCACCCTCAACATGACCCACCGGTCTTCAGAAACCTGGCTTTTAAAAGGCAAAAGAGAAGCCCAGGAAAGTGTCAGACTACGGAGTACCAGGGCCACGGATGTCTTTGAGACTACCAGGACCATAAAACCAAGTACTTTGTCCATGGGGTGCTGTAAAGCTCACGGCCATGAGCCCCCTTCGCCCTGCTGACCCAGAGCCGGCCTCGGTGCACCGCCTCAGAGGAAGTGTGCCCGGCAGGGGGATCCTGGCACGTTACTGGCCTCACACATCCACAAGCTGAGCCTTGATCAGAAGGACTCAGGACCCCAAGCGACACCGGGCAAGTGGTCTTCCGTACGCCACATTTCCCCAATCCACCCGTCTGACAGGGATTCAGCTCCGGGCTCCTCCCTCTTCGTTTGCCTCTACTGAGGCAATCCTGGCAGGCTGGGTGTGGTTTCAGCTGACATGACCCCAGCATCTCAGAGCATAGACCACGATGGCGAAAGACCAAAACCACGATGGCGACAGACCAAAACCAAGATGGCGATGGCTAAAATCAAGAATACTGCTTTTTATTATTCTAATTTGGCTTTTTCTGTGGTGTGACAAACCCAGAATGCAAATTTGTTATTGTTTTACCCAGACGTTAAAGTCACTGCAGCGGCTCCTACTGTTATTACACAGTTATAACACTGTGTGTGTGTGTGTGTGTGTGTGTGTGCGTGTTATCACGCTGTGGTTGAACCTCAGCTGATGCCTCCTGTTAGTCAGACAGACCGAGTCAATGGAACAACATGATGAACCACAACAACAGGTCGCCGTGATAAAACACACAGCTGCTTGTTGTGATGTTGTTTACTACATATTAATCATAGTTCTACATCATTTTGCAAACAACGCTGGATTATTTCATTCAGTTTTTGTCCCTTGAGTATTTCCAGGTATTCATTGATTTCCATTAGTTTCCACATGGTGTGAAAATCTGTTTGCAGACTTGTGAAACCTGTTGTGTAACTGATACCAGTGAACACACACATTTCCTCTACTGTAGTGTTACACAATATGCAAATTAACTGTAACTTTTCAAAAATAAATAAAAACATCTGTTGTTTTTGTTTTAGGGCTGTCAGTCGATTACAAACGTGTTTAATGACATTAATTGAATATTTTCATCAGTTCAAAATGTACCATCAAGGCAACGGCCAAAACCCATGATTATTGTTAATGCATTAAATCAGTTTTTGGCATTAAAATGAACTTCGGATAACGTGGTCCTATCTCGTTATCCCTCGAACCATCATCAGCGGGCTCAGGTGGATTTCAGTGGTGAAGAGCGAACGGCAGGCGTGTTATCAGTCAGCTCGGGTCAGATAACAACTCTGTAAATACGAGTTCGGTGAGTAACCTCTTGTTTGTCTGACCTTGGCTGTGAATACCCACAATCCTCTGGGTGGTGTCCAACACAAACACACAGTGTGAAACTGTTTCCAGTCATGTTCTCCAGATCAGAGGAGGCATTGAGGAAAGACAGCGGCGCCCACAGGAAACTACCAACAGGACAGATCTGGACCTTTTTATGCTGTCGGCTCACAAACTGGAGCATCCAGCTGGTCACAGCATGAAACCATCATATGTCCGTTTGCCCTGAAACAGAGACGACGAAGTAAAAAATTTAAACACAGCCTTTGAGCAAATAAATGAATGAATGATAATTAATGATAAATGAGGTTGTGCTGATGAATAAAAAATGAATGATGATATGAAAGAAGTGAATAAATTACTGTTTAATTTAAAAAATGGCAACAACTATAACCTACTGCAGAGTATCTGAGCCACACGAAGGAAGTTAGGGGGTCTTTAGGGGGTCCAGGGGGTCCAGGGGGTCTATAGGGGGTCTTTAGGGGGTCCAGGGGGTCTTTAGGGGAGACAGCAGGTCAACAGTAGATGTCTCATTAGTGGTGAACATCATCTGAAAGCTGGAAACATGGAGATTAATCTGAGATGCTGCTCAGCTCTGAGGGTCACGTTGTTCTAGTCATTAATGAGAAATAAGAATAAATTAATCAATTAAAGTTTTTCAATTTTAAATGTGTGTAAGGTAACATGATGATATTAGTATCTGATGTCCATCCTCAGGCTCTATTATGTCTCATAAATTGTTGCAGCAATTTTTGTGTTGATACCATTTGTTCCACAGATTTGGTGCTAAATTGAACCATTTTTTTTTTACCACTGGAGAACTGATAAAATGATCAATAATCCTCCAAAATACCACATTAAGACATCAAGACCTGGAGGAACACCATAGAAGAAGACATGCTGGAATTTGGGATCAACAACTTTAGTCATTTGGAGATTTTTGCAGTTTTCATTGATTAGATGTTGATCACTAGTGTTGTGTAAATGTCTCAGAAACCCCCTGATAGTCAGAGTAGCTAGTAGTAGTAGTAGTAGTAGTAGTAGTAGTAGTAGTCAGTGTAGCTAGGAAAGACCCCATCCCTCTGTAGTAGTAGTAGTAGTAGTAGTAGGTCTCTAGTTGTGACTGTAAAGTCTCATGAGGCTGTGATTATCCTAGAGGTAGTAGTAGTAGTAGTAGTAGTAGTACTAGTAGTAGTAGTAGTAGTAGTAGTAGTATCCTAGAGGTCACCACAGGTCATTTTATACAGTGATCAATGAAATGGCTCCTATGGGGACTAACATCATCACACATGGATCCAGGTGGACTCATTGATCCACCAGAGTCTCAGCTTTACACTGAGACCCAGTTTATGGGGTTCAGGACTGTTCAGGGACCCAGTATGCAGAAAAACTGACTGTGATTATCATAAAGGGTTCATGTCTGTAAAGGGGATGCCTGTGTGATCCCATTAACACTCATCACTTGAGTGGAGATGACCTAATATTGCTGTCTGACACCAAATACATTAAAAATATCTGTTTAACTCATATTTGTCTCTCTTTAACCAGATCCCTCATATTTAGACTCCTGTATGTGATCTCTCACTGAGCCTCCCCTGAAACTGATCGGAGGCCGACAGTATACTGAGATAATATCAGGAAACGTCCGGAGGTTTCCATATTTGAGGTTCTCTGTGGATTTATATTTCAGAGAGAACAGGGGGACATGATCCGGCCCTCATCAGGTGAAACTCTCACCTCTGTCTGCTCTGCTGAATGTGGCATTACGTCAGATTACCATGTAATAAGAATCAGCTGAAAGCTCATAAAACTAGAGTTTGATGTGGTTTAGGGTTGTGGTTTGCAGTTCGGTGAGCTGAAGATCTCAGCGCTGCTTTTTGCAGATGATGTGGTCCTGTCCAGACCTCCAGCCCTCGCTGGATCGGTTTGCAGACTGGGCTGAGGATCACCACCTCTAAATCTGAGGCTCTTAGCGGGAAACTGACGGATTGTCTCCTCCATAAATGTGAACTCATTGTGTATTAACACTTCAGTTATTCTTCACGTGTTACCTAATTCAGAATAATAAGACCAGACCAGTCTGAACCTGTCTGAGCCTCATTAGCTCAACCGGTTTCAACCACAGCAGCAGTGGAAAAGTACCTTAAATCACCTCTTCCTCCTCCTCCCTCTTCTTCTCCTCCCTCCTCTCCTTTACTAGAAATCAGTGTTTGGAAAATGAGACTGAAAATATGTTTGTTAATTTGTCATTAAACTGAATATAAGAATTTGAGCTTCATTTGAAACCTATTAATATGTTAATATTTGCAGTTCTGTGTTATTTGCTTCAACTCTTATTGAGAGCTGGTGTTAACAAGACAAATACTCTTATTTTATATAATGTATAATTGTTAATATTTCTTATTGGAGAACGTCTCAGATTTTACACAACATGGAGTGTTTCTGTTTAAAGATGTCTTTTATTCACTTTGTGTGCATCTTCCCTCCACAGCCTCAGCTGCTATCTGCCTCCTGGTAATACAGACATTTATCAGTTATTCTGCTGAGCTTTCTGGTAATAATTCATTTTTTGGCGCATTTGCATTATTAACCCCTGAAACCCACTCAGACAGACTCTGAGAGGCTGAGCAGGTTCAGCCAGGTCACGGCAGCTCGTTGTGAAGGAGGATAAATAACGCTCCAAACATGGCCATCTCCAGAGGGGTCCGTTGACCTCTGACCTCCAGATGTGTGGATGTAAATGGGTTCTCTGGGTCCCCACCAGTCTCCCCTTTACAGACATGCCCACTTTATGATAGTCCCAGTCAGTCTGATTGGAGCAGATTGTTGATGCTAAAGTCAGAACCTGGGAGGGTTTCTGGACAATATCTGCCATTGATTAGTGTTGTTCATTGATTTACAATAATAAAATAATTTGTCCACTACCATATTGATAGGAGGATTAAATACTGGACTCATGATTAAATATTTCAGTTGCCTGACAGCCCTACTAATATTACTCAGCTTCAACTTCCTCAACAAGTACTAGCATTGTAACTGTTGCTAGTAATGACAGCACTACTACTACTATTACTACTACTACAGCATGTATTACTACGACTCTTAATACTAGAGTTTTGAGTACAAGGCTAGAAGTCAATACCTTTATAAAATTGGGATTAATTTGCAATTGATTTGCAATTAATCAGGATTAAATATATGTATTGATTGACAGCCCTAATTAATACTCTGTTTTAAATAACATAATGTAAAACGTATTTGCAAAGTACTTTATGAGGAACTTTAAATGATCCACAATCAGTCAAGTCATCAAAGGAACTAATAACTTAACTGTTACAGTGAATGAAGAACTACAGTTATGGACAACATTGAATATTGATTATTATTTTAGTGTGCTATTTCACGTCTTAGATTCTCTCTTTTTTACTTGCAGGATTTTCTCTTTTCATACTTATTTAAAGAGCATCGTTGGAGGGAGACGAAGGTTTTCATCTGGACTTTTCTTCTCTGCGTTTGTTGTTATATGACAATAAATATCCTGAAACATGTAAATGCTGAACTGTCTGAACCTGATCCGTCACGACCCCTCAGCCAGAGGACACAGGACGGAGACTGATCCAGGTCAGACCGGGAGCTCTGAGGACATGAACCCTCTGATAGAAATGTCAGAGAGGACGAACTTCCAGACCTGCAGGACTTCTGCTTCGGTTCTGCTGTCACACCTGTGCCCTCACCTGTCCTAGTGTCTGTTAGTGATGCACGGTGATGTTCACATGGCAACCTGTAACATCAACAGGTGCTCCCCAGAGGCCCCGGGGCCACGCTGGACCTCAGCCAGCAGCATGACCTCACTGCAGCTCCCTACCTGAGACGTAATGCATCAACCACTGACGAAGACTTTTTCTATGTTAATCATTGCAACTGAAAGTCTGCAGCAACACTTCAAGAGTGACTCATCAGTGTATGAAGCTGTGATGTAACAGCAGCTCCACTCTGACTCAGCAGCCGTCACATATTTTATGACTCTGGTTATTACAAGATGAAGAGCGAACAAATGAAAGTGAGTCTGCACAACTATCTCTCAATATCCCTCCATGTCTGCCTCTGTGTGTTAGCGCCGCTGCATGCAGTTATATCACTTCCATCATTCTGCACATTAATGTTGACCCTTCCTCTCTTTCTGTGTCGTTATCAGCTCGCGTTCTCCGAGTTTCTGCATCGAAAGTGTTTGCAAAGCTCCGTTATCTGTGTGAAGTGTAAAGGGCAGTTTTGCAAAATCATTTAGCCTGAAAGAATTTGGAAAATTGTTGCCTTAGGTATATATATATATATATATATATATATATATATATATATATATATATATAGTTTAAAGTGTTGTAAAATTTGTAAAAACAAATTTCTGTCGTATATTTTGCACAACAAATGGCAGAAAATCATTTAGCCTGAGAGAATTTAAATTTGACAAATATGTGTAAAACAAGACTTGTCTGATACCAGTTTGCAGCTGCAGTGTTAGGGTGGAATTAAATTTTGCAAATGGTCTTGATTATGATCCAGCACAGTGTGCAGAAACATCCCATAAATATTATGACAAACATGTCAGTGAAGAGGCAGGAAACAGGAACTTTCTTTAAAACACTTTTATTTAAATAATTAATCAATAAATAGCAAATAGAATAAATATCTAAATAAGACATTTAGACAACAGACAGTCAGTTTCAGCTCGTTGGCCGACAGTAGTGACAGCTTCCATTAAACATGGTTAAAATTCCAGTTAGAGTGCAGTTAGTCTGCGCGTAAAACGCGTTAGTTCAAGTTTTCTTTAGTTCAAGTTTTTAGTGGTCACAGTTCTTTTCCTTCTTTCTTTCCTTCTTTCTTTCTTTAAGTGTCCCAGTCCAGAAGGTGTCCTCAGCTCCGCTGTCAGGGGGACTGCTGGCCGGGAGAAGCCGGGGCACGGTGCTCTCTGCCCGGCTGCGCATCGCGGGGCGCACCGCTGTTCTCCAGCAGCTGCTCTGGATCAACTCCAGCTCGGTTCGTATTCGATCCATCTGGTTTACAGGTGAACCAGTCCCAGGAGATTCAGTTGTCGCTGCCCAGTCTGTGGTAGACCAGCAGAGCCACCACGTAGCTCTTCCCGGCGCTCTGCTCGAAGCGGCTGCTCTCCGTCTCCTGGCCGGGTTTGGGGCAGGTGTTGGGGATGGTCTGCTCGCTGAATGAGCCGTCGTCCTCGCAGCTGTTCGGTGCGGCGGACAGCAGCCCGGAGCCGGCGCTGAGGTCAGTGAGCTGCTGCTCCTCCGCGGACTGGAAGGGGAAACCCTGGTAGTCGCTGACGGAGCCGTCTGCGCTGCCCAGCGGCGTCTCGGCGCAGGGCTCCTCGGTGTAGATCTGCCACAGCACCACCAGGCACAGGATCACCAGCCAGCGCTTGGCCCGGTTCTTCTCCGGAGGCGGGAGGTGCATGCGGACTTTAGCGGGGTACATTACCCGGGTGCAGCGCTTCTTCGGCCGGATTGGCACGTAGGAGCGCACGGCGGTGGCCTGGGCCGGGACCCGCTCGAAGGTGAAGACCTCGGGCTCCGTGCTGCGGGTCGCCGTCCTGGAGAAGCCGAAGCTCTCCCGCTGAACCGTCAGAGTTACGCTGTTTGATCGTGAGTACATTTTCTCTCTAGTTTTGTGTCTCGGTGCTATCGGTAAGTCAGATGTGTGTCGTCCAGCGCAGAGTTCCGACTTTATATGTTGTTCATGCTCAGGTTGTGCTCTTGGAGACGCCCAGACGCAGCAGGCCACTCCCTGACTAACGGCCTGCCGACGCACCTTATTGCTCAAGTGGGAAAAGAACCGAAATTTGCATATTATTCTGGTTTGTGGTCGCGGATCTGGATCCGGAGCATCAGGCTGCGCTGGAGCTGAATCACCGGGGTTTGGTGAAATAATCACACTAAACTATGTGGGAGCGCATCTAACACACGGAGACAGAAAACGATTTTTCTCTATATAATGCACGTTATGAAAATGTATTATTACTTTTTATTTTTATTATATAATATTTATTTTATATTATCTTTTTATTATATATATTTTTTTAGCTTATTTGTGTCATTATTATTTATTTTGAAGCTTATTTTAGTGTTTATTTTATATTTATTTTAGCTTATTTTTGTCTTTATTATTTATTATAGCTTGTTTTTATTTTTTACTTTAATTATTATTTTTCTAGCTTATTAGTATCTTTATTTATTTATTTATTTTTGTCTTTATTTATTATTTCTTTTTATCTATATTTTTAATATAATTTTTTTCTTTACCATGAATTTCATTACTTTTAAATCATAAAAGTATACTATCTCTCAACACAGTCCTAAAACAACTCTTTTTTTTTAATCAAACACCCAAATGGCCTTCGCAGATGAATAAAGTTGTGTTGAACTGGAAACCTTTCTGTTTCATGCTGTTGCACATACCGGTGTCACATGATACTCAGAGCAGCCGTCAGCTGTCAGTTGACTGTAAACAGACAGAACAACGAGGACATGTGAGAGTTACTCTGCTGGAAACTTCCCTTCACATGAATCCACACGGTGGATTCACTGGATACACAGTTCACAGTCAGCTCTGAACCTGAAGTGAAACCTCAAATAGACGAATGAATGAAGGGATGAATGAAGGGATGAATGAAGGGATGTCTCCCTGTATAAATGTTCTGTCAGGCTGACCTGCAGGAGGATGCCGGGTGTGTCCTGTCAACCTGATTTCATGCGTATAAATAGGTCGTTACAAGGACATTCCTCATGATGCATCATGAGGGAACGTATCCTCTCAGAGCGCTTCATATTATATCTTACCACTGGTTACATGCAAACAGTCTTTTCAAAATAAACTTCCTTCTACACAGACACTTCCTTACATTTATGCAACAGATCTACTTTTAGGTTTAGGAACAGATCACAGTTTGGGTTTAAATTAATTAGTATGTGTTAAATAAAACAAAACATTGACTTCTGCTTTCACAACAGGGGTCGACGGTGGATCTACAATGTGATGTCATTGGGGCCAGTTTGGGAAGAAGTTGGGACCCCGTTACCGAGACATGTGCACTGGGGCCCAGTAAGACCCAGAAGGCTCAGAAGATCCAGATACTTTCCCGGACAGACGTCGAGCCATTTTGGCTTCATGCTCCACTGAGCAGCTTTCACTGGAATGAACGAGGCCTCGTATCCAACGCTGGATCCAGTTCTCTTTATACGTCCACGCTCCCTACGTTTTGTGGGATATATACAGATTTCAGTACTTTAGTTTTTGTAGGTACAGCTGCGAACAGAGTGTGAAAACAGCCTGCATGAGAACACGTTTTCACATCATTTTTATGTCACGCAACAAAACTACGGTAACGGCCGCAGTGCGGTTTAGGAAACAAAGGTCAGGATTGGCCTTAAAATAAGTACGTAAACTGAGTAAAATACGAATGTAAAACAATGCAATGTAAGTATGGAAAATACGCCACAAACGTCATTAACGTAACTTCTAAATGACTCAACAACACCGTGAGACACAAACAGAGGTGTCCTGGTTTATGAAGTCCTGTGTTTGTTGGACCATCCACCTCCCCTCCTCTTCGTCTTCATCTTCTTCTTATTATTATATTTAGACTTTGAGCAGAAAAACGAGGGGCTTGGGCGACTCAGAAACACTGGACATTTGGCACATGGTTCAGAAATCCTGTTCCTGAAATCGGTTTCTGACATTGGTTTCGTGCCAAATCTGTATATGTAGAATTAATTAATTTTTTTTTACAAGATACTATAATGTGTATGATCCAGAAACAAAGGGCTGTGTCTACATTTTTAAACAATAAAAATGGTAGAGAAGCAACTTGAACAACATCCTCAATCAAATCTTAAGTACTTCATTTCCTAAAACAAAATTCATAAACCACCAAACAAAACATGGAGTATATAATACTGGAGAAATCAGTGTTAACGCCAGTTAAATAACCCATCAGGCCTTCTTCTACAGACAAAGTTAGTAAATTTAACCACCTTAGAGAATTAAATGTGCGTCAGTAAAATCCTGAAAAGCTTCATCCGGTGGATGACGATGTGAGGCGACTCTAAAAATATCTGCGCTTGCTTGAACCTGGGAGTTTTTGTAGTTTTCCAACATGTGATTTTTATGCAGTGACTCTGAATGGTGAAATCACAGGAAGTTACAACTGTGAAAGTCCAAGTTCAAAGTTGTTTTCATGTACAAGCTGTGTGTGTTTGTACTGGGTGGCTTCATATATTCTGAGTTTAAGTTTTGATTTAATGGTTTTTAAATTATCCTTTACATGAATTTACACGTTCAGAAGCAGTTTCTATTTGACTTTTTCCTCAAAATTTCTTTTCATTTGTAAGTTTATTTGTTTAGAAATAGTTTTGATGGGGTGAAAAAGGTGAAAATATGAATATGTATGTTATTTAGAGTAGTCTTTAAAGAAGCTAGTTCTTCTTTAACTTTTCCCAAGACAATGCAATCAAGGCGTATCACAGTTCATGTCAAATATTTGGCTCATAGTTAATAGAAAATATTATCAAGTATAAATGTTTAACCTCTTCCTATAGGCTGCTGGACTGACAGACCCAATATAAATCAGTAATATCTCCACAACTAGCAGGTCTATCTGCAGGATCTGGTCTCTGTGGATCGGTCAGACCTCAGAGGATTCATCCCCAGTGTCAGTAACACTGTGACTGTTACTATGACTGAGGAAACTGGGATGAACCAAAGGAAACATCTCTATCCAAATCTCCTAAACTGTTTTCTAGATCAGACAGTGGATAACAGCATTACATCAATGATGTCATGAACAGATGAAGTGAATTCATTCAGTAACTCCTCGACTACAACTGAGCCAAAGCAGATAGAAACACCACAAAGCTCAGAGACTCTACTGAGGTTTTAGTAGGACAGGACCAGGAGGACTCTCCATTTGGACACCTGGATACCCAAAGTGTGCCAGATGGGTTTTCTAGCCCTAGAAAGTGAATCTGTCTCTAAAATCCTCCTGATATCCACCACAGGAGACGATGTGGACCATCACATCTACCACTGTGCTCAGTAGAAATCAATAAAAAACAACTAAACTGTATAACTTTGACTCTAAATGGAGTATTTTTATTATAATAATGAAATATGATCAAGTAAAACTTAGATAATAACAAATAAGATCAATAACAGTTTAAATAAGAGAACCAAAACAAAGTGTGTGTTGATTTAGTAACTAAAATACTGAATATTGTCTATTGTTTGGATAAATAAAGTTGGAGCGTTTTAGTAGCCTTAAGGCCTCGTCTGTCAGAGACTATTCAGGAGAAACGCCATCACAGTATTTCATTAAGTTTTTAAAGGCAGAGTTTTAACAAACAGCTCAGCTGAACCTGGTACAGAGCTGGCGGAGTAAAAGTGGTGGAAAACAGCTCAATGGTACTGGAACCAAATCTGGTAAAGTTTGAAATGCATGACAGAAAACAGTGAATGAAAAGAACTCAGAGTTAATGAATTTAGCAGAAATACAACAAACAAAATGTCCTGTTGCAACCAAACCTTCAGTGTCCTCATGTTCAGATTGTTTCAACACTGCGGTCGTTGCATGAAGAAAAACTTCCACATTTACTGTGAAATTACACATCTGGATTCTCAACAAATCATCAGTCCTTCGAATCCGTTCAGTTTAGTAGTAAATGATGGCGTGTTCACGTTGTCTTGTACTTCCCTGGAATCTCTGCAGACTCTGCAGCAACCTGTCGAGTTTCACCTTCATATCGCTGCCATGGCAACACCAATCCCATCATGCCCTGCAGCAAGAGCAGCTCTCTTTCTTTTAATAAATCTCCTTCAGATAATCCCAATGAAATGCAATACAATCAGTAATTGAGTGAGGTGCAACTGATTAACAGTGTGCATAGTTGATGCATTCCAGTTAAATCTACGCGCATCAATGTTTTTTACACTGATCCTGAATAAAATGCTCCTAGTTTTGGTTTTGTTTGTTTCCATCCAACAAGCTGCCTGTCCAGCAGCAGCCAGCAGACAGATTCATTACAGCTCAGTCTCTCGGCACTTTGTGAAATAGTCACAACATTTAGTCTATTTGATTCATGTATATGGAGGCGAAATTCATCTTTTGTTTTGTTTCACTCAGCACAACTTTCAACCACATATTTTCAGTGCATTTTCTGACCAACGTCCAGCAACATGTGATTCAATTTCAATTTCTGCTCCAGTCTTTTCAAGCTACTTAATTAGGTTTAGGAAAAAATCGACTTGATAGGATCAGGCAACAAACTACTTTGTTAGGTTGAGAGTGGTGTGAAAATGGTCGGCAGACGCAGCTTTATGTCATGTACATATTATAATTACAGCTTGTACATCGCTGCTGGTTCTCTGATGTCAGGTTGGCGTCTCTGGGACTCTGGGAGTCCTCTGAGAGTCCTCTGGGAGTCCTCTGAGAGTCCTCTGGGAGTCCTCTGAGAGTCCTCTGGGAGTCCTCTGAGAGTCCTCTGAGAGTCCTCTGGGAGTCCTCTGAGAGTCCTCTGAGAGTCCTCTGGGAGTCCTCTGGAGTCCTCTGGGAGTCCTCTGGGAGTCCTCTGAGAGTCCTCTGGGAGTCCTCTGGGAGTCCTCTGAGAGTCCTCTGAGAGTCCTCTGGGAGTCCTCTGGGAGTCCTCTGGGAGTCCTCTGGGAGTCCTCTGGGAGTCCTCTGAGAGTCCTCTGGGAGTCCTCTGGGAGTCCTCTGGGAGTCCTCTGGGAGTCCTCTGGGAGTCCTCTGGGAGTCCTCTGGTCTAAAGTATCACTGCCTTCTGACATACATGTGGCCCTTAATTTACTCTGTAATATGACACATTAATGTGACTCATGGTAGCACTATGGAGGAGGTATGGAGGTCACCAGAATAACCAGCTGTTGTTACTGTTATCCCTCCCTCTTCCCTCCACTACAGTTTCACTGCATGGTTGATGCCAGAGCTTGGTGGTTTCTGAATTTTGCTGCTACGTGACCTGGAACAATGCTCTTCTCTTACTGAAGAAATCAGCCGCTGGGTGTTGTGTTTTTCATGAGAATGGAATGACAAATGAGGAAGAAAAGAAAAATGATGGGGTGATGAAATGATTCACACGCTACTGCTGCTGCTGGTGTTTCCTCTTCGATCAGACGTTCAGCCTGCAGACTTAGACACTACGCCACTGTGTGCAGATATGTATTATGTAAAGTTATGTGTGCGATTGATTATTGAGAAATGGAGAAGGGGAAGGTCAAAATAAGCTTATGCTTCATCCTACTCCTTTTCGTGCGTGATGGGTTAATTTAAAGTTATTTTATTTTGACTATTGTTATCTTTGCTTTGATTATTCTCATTGGTTTTGTTTGTTCTTTTTCATTTTTTTTTGTTCAATCTACTTGTAGTATTACTCAATCATGTTCGAAATAAATCATTCATTCATTCATATGAGCAGGTCCTTTTATGATTTTCATTCTGCAAAAGTTTTTATGTCATTATTTTTTATTTATTTTATATTATCTCACAAAACTTTTTAGCACTACATTATTTTTATTATTTTTATTTATCTTACAAATGTTTTTAATTATTTTTATAATTTTTGATTTATTTTATATGAACTTACAAGTTTTTATTATCTCACTATTTTATTATTTGATATTATTTTACAATATTATTTGTATTATTTTCTATTTATTCTATATTATTTATTTATATGTTATTTTTTAAATTATTTTAATTACTATTTAAAATTTATTTTACATTATAGTACAAAAGGTTATTATATTTTTTTTTTATCATTTTTGAATTAATTTTATATTATCTTACAAGCCATCCTTGTGAAGTGGATTGATAATGCCCAGTGTTAGACCTCATAGTTTGAAGCAGTGCATGTATATTGTTCTTTATTTAAAACTATAATCCTGCCATGAATCCCCAGATGTATTAATATTCACCTGATTAGGTCTTTTTTCAGTAGCTTTAACAGGATGCAGTTTTTTTGCTGTATCCTAATTACATAACGCCGTCCAATGTACGCTGCTGATCGACTGGGCTGTAGGAGACGGAGACAGGAGGCTGGATTTCAAATAAAAGGAGACTGTTTATTGCAGAGTAACAGGGAGTGGATATGAGCCAGAACTGAGATGAACAGACGGTCCGAAAGAGATTCTGGAGCGCTGCTGAGCCGAGTGGAGATCCAGGACCGGCTGAGGACTGGAGCAGAACCAGGATTTGGCTGGGGTCAACAGACAACAACCTTCAAACAGGAGAGGCTTGACACCATGATCTGGTGAGCTGAGTGCTGATTGCAGGATGGGATGCAGCTGGTGAAGCTCTGCTCTGGTTCTGGTCCACCTGGCTCCACTCAGCCAATCACAGAGACAGAGAGGGGGAGGGCAGGACAGGAAAGTTCATTTACTATATCAATACAATATATCTGTCTCACTCCCAACTCATCACAGTCTGAGGAGTCAGACTAGTGGGGACTAGTCAGACTAGTGGGGACTAGTCTCCAGCAGTCTGGTAATAATGCACTCTGCATACCTAGTCTGATAGTCTGCAGATATGTAGCCCATAAACAAGACATAGTTTAATAAAATACAGTTGTACCGACAGGTTCGGGTAGAGCACAGACGCCATCCCCAGACCACCTCTGAACGTGGTCTGAACGATCCGACCTCAGTGCTGGTCTTGACTCCGTTCACACCTGTATTCAGAGCTGAACTTGTTGTCCGATCACCCGTGTTGACACCAGGTCTGGACGGGGCCCAACAAACACTTCTGGAGTGAAACCTGCTGCTTTCTCATCCTGCATGTTTTAAATACCTGGAACATATTTCTCTTCCTTTAGTTTCACCGTGAGCTTCTGCAGAAAGCATGAGAAGCATGTGGCGCTGCTGCAGGACGAGGACGCCATCGGCATGACATCACACCCTGCAGCGGGAACCTCGACCGGCGTCCGGGCCGCCGAAGGAGGACGTGGCTGGAAGATGTGTCACAGACGTTCCAGCGGTTTTCTCTCAGCAGGGTGTGACATTCCCGACGCTGTACATTCATCAACACACACAGTCGAGTGATCCAGTGTTTTCCTAATATGGCCGACAGCGAGGCGAGTCACGGCCACCAACGGTAAAAGTGTCTGAGGTGTGAGATGAGACATGACTGGGTCCAACAGGTCTCAAAAAGTCAGTTATATGTCATTAAAGTTATTAATTACATGTCAGTAAGTACGTTTATGTGCACACTAATATTCCACTACTACTACCAACATGACAATAATATGAATTTAATATCCCTTACAAAAAACAAGTATACTTAAACGTTTATTTTATGAAGTAAACATATACTTTAAAAAATATGTATGTAGTATGTGAATAAAAGCAAAATCTGCAGTAAGCCAGAAATCCCTGGATCAGCCTGCCTCTCCTCCTGTATCCCACAATGCAAAGCGATGCAGCCTGGAGGCTTGGAACTGGGTGAAGTCGAGAAAGGAAAGGAAGGACGAAGCAGGAGCAAAAATAAATAAAATTTCAGATATCTAACATGGACAGTGTGGATGTCTGTAATGAGAAACCTCCATACCTCCAAACCTAGTCAGAACAGAGTTATGGATATCCTGAATTACATTTTGACGAGACAAAATGGTGTTGCAGGTATCGCTAATGAACATCCTCTCTGGCGTGACCGTGCTGTAGCTTTCAGTTTGTGATTCAGGGCTGTGAAACTGTAGAAATGTGACCAGCTCAGGTTCTCCGATCTGAAAACCACTCTGACAGTAAACTTTCACAATAAGACATCTGTGTTCGTGTCTGAGATTCTCCTGCCTGTTATTTTCATGCCTCTAATCTTCCTGCATACGTTTCATTTTCTCCACAGTGACCTCAGCCCTGCCGTCTGGTATTTAAAGCCGCCACGCCGTTCACCCTCTGATGCAACGCTGCCACCTCTTTTTCCACTTTTACTGTAAAGGATGAAGCCCAGCAGAGTGAGTCATGTGTTCACGGATGGTCTCCAGTCAGCACACACTCCGCCGACCGCTCGCTCCCACCGGTCGCACGGCTCGCGGGTCGTTATGGCGACCGTGTGATGTGGGTCAGCGCTGTGCGGTAACTCTGAAGAACAAAGACGCTCTTGATTGGCGGTGTCTGCTCGTTGTTGGCCCGTTGCCATGGGAACAGGCCTACGTGCAGAACAGGACAGGCGGTGAGGGGTTACATGACCACGCGACCCTCCTTTTTACTGCAGAGGCCCCTCCCCTAAAACCAGGTCACATGTTTATTTCTGGATGACTTGTTGCTGTCATTCATAATGTTTGTTTGTTGTTCTTCCTCAACCGAACTGAGCTTATGACAGATTATAAAAACATTCGAGAAAAACTTTGTGAGGAAACTGCTGTCTCTATAACCAAAGAAACGTTGGGAAATTTAAGCATAAAGTCAACGACTTAAAGGTTTGAAATATACCAGCATTCGTTTATAATCCTAGACCACCAAATCTGACAAAACAATCCCAGCTTTCAACCATCTTCATCAGCTCGTCTTCATCAGCCCGTCTTCATCAGCTCGTCTTCATCAGCCCGTCTTCATCAGCCCGTCTTCATCAGCTCGTCTTCATCGGCCCGTCTTCATCAGCTCGTCTTCATCAGCCCGTCTTCATCAGCCCGTCTTCATGAGCCCGTCTTCATCAGCCCGTCTTCATCAGCTCGTCTTCATCAGCCCGTCTTCATCAGCTCGTCTTCATCAGCCCGTCTTCATCAGCTCGTCTTCATCAGCTCGTCTTCATCAGCCCGTCTGCATCAGCCCGTCTTCATCAGCTCGTCTTCATCAGCCCGTCTTCATCAGCTCGTCTTCATCAGCTCGTCTTCATCAGCCCGTCTTCATCAGCTCGTCTTCATCAGCCCGTCTTCATCAGCCCGTCTTCATCAGCTCGTCTTCATCAGCCCGTCTTCATCAGCTCGTCTTCATCAGCTCGTCTTCATCAGCCCGTCTTCATCAGCTCGTCTTCATCAGCCCGTCTTCATCAGCCCGTCTTCATCAGCTCGTCTTCATCAGCCCGTCTTCATCAGCCCGTCTTCATCAGCTCGTCTTCATCAGCCCGTCTTCATCAGCTCGTCTTCATCAGCCCGTCTTCATCAGCTCGTCTTCATCAGCTTCCTATCGTGTAAAAACGGGTTCTGGCAATTAGCATCCCTACTCCAGAGCGTTTTGAAGTCCAAAAGTCAAAATTTATTGGAAAAAGACAGATGTAATCATTTGCAAAATTCACAACATTTAATTTAAGTTCCCATTTGACCTGCATACATTTCTAACATCACACATCACATTTAGGAAAAAGCCTCGGTCTGTTTGTCTGAACGGAGCTGAGCCGAGTATTAATAGAAACCTCTGAATGAAGAAACCTGCAGCGTGTTTTGTGTCTAACGTGTTAAATCTGGACAGCAGATGGTTCGGGCCTCTCGTCTCCCGTTTGGCTCCAGAACAGAAACGTTTGTCATTACTGGATCTGATTGGACGAGCAGATCTGGGGAGGGGCTCCTGACCAATCACAGCTGTGTCTGGTTAGGGGAGCGTTACATAGAGAGCCGCTGACCCGTCCAGAAACGTGTCGCTTAACTAAACAGAGGACTTCCTGTCTGAGTAAGTCCTGACTGCAGCTGGACGTCAGCAGCTCCACGCCGGCCTCATGTCCACCTCAGAGAGGAAAACACACTCATGGGAAGGTTTAAGTCACGCTGCTGCGTCAGGCTTTGTTTCCTCTCTGCTTCCTGTAACCGACGGACTGGAAAACCCAGAAGCCTCCGAGTTCGAGGAACCTTCACTGGCAAAAAGATCAATCATCACAATAAAACACGCTCAAATGTTGATGTAGGTGTTTCTTTTACAAACACATTACTCAGGACATGACAGCGTCACACAGGAAAGAGTGACTTGCATTTTTATGTTTTTTTTATGAGCTCTGAAATTCAATTGGAGATGCTTTTAAAACCAACAACACACCTTCCTGTTACAGATGAACTTTAAGCAAACTTATCTAAAACATATTTGAAATGTCTCGTGCAGCATTTTACTTTGAAATTTCCCCAAACATGTCTGGAAACTTTGGCATGTCCAGTCGAGCTTTAAATGATGTTCTGTGGGCTGGAACAAAGTTTTACTGCCTTAGGTGGAGTAATACATTTACACTACTGTGCAATATTACTGTTCCTGTTTACATACAATGCATTAATACTACTTTTATTTATGATTAACATTGACAATAATCTTCATGAATCTCTAGCTAAAATACTTGCAGAAATATTTCTATCTATGTGTCGTATGAAATCTTGGGCCATCCGGTCTAAAAATGTGGTAAAAAAAAAAACAGAAATCCTAAACTGAAAGTAATGTCTCTAGACAGTTTTATTCCAACATAAAGCTCAGAAACAGAAGAATACAACAAAAACTGTAATATTTCCTTGTTTGTTGCCTTTTCTACTCCCCTGTTTTCACATGGAACATAGCTACGTTAGCCAGTTAGCAGATATATCATCTATAATATCTATATTTGAAATGTCTCATGCATCATTTTCAACTTGACATTTCCCCAAACACGTTTGAAACTTTGGGACGAATCTTCTGTGGGTTCAAACACAGTTTGGCTGCACAGCACAGATTTTAAGGTAAAAAAACACAATTTGAGATTTTGGACAATCCTGTCTAAATATGAAGTGATGGAGCTTTGACCCTGAAAATATTTTACTTGCATCAACAGATTTTCCAGTGATGCTTCATCAGATCATGTGGGTTTGGCACGTAATGTGTTTGTTTTCCAGCTAATTATGAATTAGCTCTTATTGCATTATGAGCGAGCTTTACAAGGAAATGAATAAGCAACAACTAACACAAGAGAATATGTATGATATGATTTTCCTGAGAAAAGCTATTCCTCATTTTTTTTGTGCATTCTACGAGTGTCCAGTAACCAACACTCAGTCACTCCGAACTCGTCAAATATGGCATCTCGGCATTGAAGCCCGATACGTTACGTTCTTAATCGTCTGTGCTTCTTAAGTCCTGAGTCCTAACGAGTACAACAAGTACAAGTACGACAGTCCATGACGGGCAAACAGACTTTCACCCAGGAGACCAGTGAAACCAGAAATCAGCGTTGATTTTACAGTGTTACGTTACGCTATGTTACGTTACGCTACGTTACGTTACGCTACGTTACGTTACGCTACGTTACGTTACGCTACGCTACGCTACGCTACGCTACGCTACGCTACGCTATGCTATGTTACGTTACGTTACGTTACGCTACGTTACGTTTTGCTACGTTACGTTTTGCTACGTTACGTTACGCTACGTTACGCTACGCTACGGTTCGTTACATTACGCTACGTTACGTTTTGCTACGTTACGTTTTGCTACGTTACGTTTTGCTACGTTACGTTACGTTACGTTTTGCTACGTTACGTTACGCTATGCTACGGTTCGTTACATTACGCTACGCTACGTTACGTTTTGCCACGTTACGTTACGCTACGTTACATTACGTTACGCTACGTTACATTACGTTACGCTACGCTACGTTACGCTACGTTACGCTACGTTACGCTACGCTACGCCACGTTACGCTACGTTACGCTACGTTACGCTACGTTACGTTACGCTACGTTACGTTACGTTACGCTACGCTACGCTACGCTACGCTACGTTACGTTACGTTTTGCTACGTTACGTTTTGCTACGTTACGTTTTGCTACGTTACGTTACGTTACGTTACGCTACGCTACGCTACGTTACGCTACGCTACGTTACGTTACGCTACGTTACGCTACGTTATGTTTTGCTACGTTACGTTACGTTACGTAATGTTTTTCTGACCTTAACCAAGTAGTTTTGTTAATTAAACCTAACCAATCCTTTCACAGTGTTGCCACCTTCAGCTGTCACCATCGTCAATAAATGCTCATTGCATGCGTAGTGTCTTTTCAAAATAAACTGTTTTCACAAGAAGTTAGGTTTAGGCAACACGACCACTGAGTTAGGGTTAGGGTCAGTCACAGAACTGACAATCCTGACGAGTCACATGCCCAACGACTGACAAGACAAAATTTTTGATCAACCACCCCTGAACGCTGTTAATACTACGTCACAGCTCCGACCGTTGAATAACGCTGCAGGTGGATTTACCTTGGCGTAGCTGAAAGCCCGGTTCGTCACATACAGTCACTAAAGGGTGTGTCCGAGGTCTCCAATGTCAGGCGCTGCCCAGTTGGTGGTATTTATGAGCTGGGCTCGAGAACAGGTTGCAGCAACACGTGTCAATATCCACACGTTACATGCATACAGTCATTTCAAAATAAACTTACATCTTAACAGGAAACTGCTTGGTTAGGTTTAGGCACCCAAACTACTTAGGTTTAGGAAAAGATGGTGGTTTGGCTTAAAATAACTATGGAAGTTACGTGACAAATAACATTAACTTCTGGTTTCACAAGGGACATGAACGGCGGTCTCCTGGCGATTCTGCATGCGTTCATCAAACGTGATAACACTAACCAAGTTTTTAATAAACTCGAGGGAATGATACATCTTACCACTGCGACTACTGCAGCATTTTCTATATAAAATGCACAATTTGTCAGTTGGATTGAAAAAATAATGTTTGTAAAACTTCCCCAGAGGCTGGAATTACTATTTTTATGTCTTTGGGATGGTGGATGGTGGAAAAAATACATTCAAACCAGGAAACAAAACATTTTTGGCATGTGCACAGGTCGGTATTAATGTCCCGATGTGGGAACACCATGTTCAGCTGTGTGACAATCCGGACACGCAGTAAAAAGATGTGTGTCAGGAAACATCTCGGTGGCTTTGCAGCCGTGCTGCAGGGTTAAAGAGGCCTGAGTGGCGAGCCAGTGAGCACAGAGAGGAATCAGCTGCTTGGCTCCAGTGGATGGGAGGAAACACCTGAGGTGACCTGATTACCTGGAACGAGCTCCTCTGTTCACCTGTGTACTGCCTGCTCTGTAATCAGCCTCGGCAGCAGTAAGGGATTGTTTCCTTCCCCCAGGGGAAGGTTTTAAATTTGACCTTTTACAAAACATGTCAGCTGATTGACAGCTGGCGGCGTGCTGTGAACAGCAGGTAGAAGTTTCCAGATGGTGACATGCAGCAAAAGCTTCAGTCAGGTACTGAAGAGGTTCACCGTTCTGGTGGTGAACAGGAGGAACATGACGTACACAGATAAGCTTGTTTATTATATGTAGTTTTCAGTCGTAGGTCAAAAATCTAAAAGGGTTTTTGCAACCATCATGGCCATCACAATCTTGGATTTTGGCCGTCGCCATCTTGTTTGTTGGCCATTGCCGTCTTGGTTTTTGACCATCATGATATTGGACTTTGGCCTTCACAATTTCGGTTTTCTCTCTCACCATCTTGTTGTTTTGCCATCATGATCATGCATTTTGTGCCATCCTGGTTTTGGCCGTTGCCAGCTAGGTCATTGGTCGTCACCATGTTGTGAGACTGGGCTGAAAATAGTGATGAATCATAGTTTTGTGCATAAAACATTCATATACAGTTTAAGTGCAGATTTGTGCGTACGCACCATTTTGAACGAGGCCCATTGTGAGTCGCTCAAAAGGCTACTAGCATGTAGTGTAGTCTACGTTACAGTGTCTGCTAGATCTGCCTCCATGACCAGGCTTCATCAATGCCAAACATCTATGCCAATTGTGTGGCTCTGCTCGTGTTAGTGCATGTGAGCTAAAAGACCACTCTGCAACAAACTGAGATACATGAACGTGAACACATACTGAGAAAACCACTCACACATAGATGTATGTGTCTGTCTGAAGAGGTGGAAGGGGTTAAATCAGTCTAAAGTAGGCTGAGGTGTGTCAGACAGAACAAGTGTCAGCTTGTTCATACTGTCTGAACACAATGTAGAACATGTGATTATTAGGTGACTTTCATGCTGTAATTACTGCGAGGCTCAGTGCAGGCTGTGGAGATACTGCAGAAATGAACAATTATTATTATTATTATTATAATGATTATTACAGTGGTTTTGAACATGTTTCTGGATTTTGCAGGGACGCCTAATAGGCGATCAAAGTTCTGTCTGCAGGAGAGGTTTGAACTGGTTTCTGACCCATTGACCTCCAACACCAGCAGCTCACAATGATGATGCACGTTCACACGCATTCCTGCAGAGCAATAAAGAAGCAACGCCTTCAGTATTTTCTTCAGCTGGAGACAAACAGGGACGCGACAGCTATCAGTCAGCAGCTTTATTGTAGAACATGCATCCACTACGTCACAGAGGGAAACATAGTGTACTTTCCACAGCACTACATTTTACATACTAAACATACGACCAGTCTAACGCAAAAACAAAGACAAAGCACTGACACACATTCGTTTTGGCATCACTAATTTCTTTAATGCATTAACGCAACTTGCAGTTTTTTGCTCTAGTTTGGCTCTCACCAGCTCGGTTTTTGCTACCAGAAGTGACATAAGAGGGTTTAGCTAAGTACAACTGAAAATAAGACATTTTTAGGCAACCAGAATGTTACAGTTAACTTTGATGAAGTGAAAACACACTGTGAAAGGGTTAATGTTGTATGATGAAAACACGGACAACACCCAGACTGAACAACACTGGTAGCGACCTGTCAATCACCAGGTAGCCCCGCCCTAAAGCATCCCCTGCTTTATGGTCTATCTGACTCTTAATGGACCATAATTTACTAAATGAACATCCTGCTGTGTTGAAGAAGACTTGAAACAAGAGATTGAGACCACAAACTGAAATTTACGATGTTTACTGAGGTAATAAATCAGAGAGAAGTTGGCTCATTTTCTCATAGACTACTATACAATGAGAGACACACACACACTGACAATCAAGTCACTAGTTCATCTAAATGCAGCTATTGGTAATAATTGTTATAATTATCTGCTGTTGTGTGTTTTTATAACAGCTGTCTCGCTCCGTTAGTTTAAACCCTGCATTCAGCTGTGCTGTGTGATTACCTGGAGGTGGCGCTGTTGTGAGCCTGTTCACAGTCAGCCACATTTTGACATCAGTGTGCTGCTGGTTAGGGTTGTGCAAAGCTCTGCTGCCATTTACCTGAGCTCATCATATACGAGTAAGAATGATAAAGTCTTAAATTGGGCTGCAACAAAACAGGAGAGCAGCTGAAGTGTTGTTGCACATGTATTAAAGGTCCCTGAACGCATCATTTTGCATTCTGAAAGGGGACATTTTACACAGTGAGGACTTTTACTTTTGATACTTAAAGTACATTTTGCTAGTAGAACTTCAAATGTAGGACTTTTACTTGCAATAAAGTATTTTCATACTGTGGTAGAGTTATTTTTACTATCTTAGTCCCAGTCAGAGCTGCATGTCTTTTATATAATAGAGCAGGTTTAAATGCTGCATAAATACTGTGAGAGAATCAAAACACTCAGCCCATGCTGAGAAACTGTGCCTTTAAAGAAGCTGTCAGGATTTCTGTGACTTTGTGATGTCACAAATACACAATACACAGACCATCACACAGGTATTACTGTAAACATTTTAAATGTGTCCCAGTTCATTTCATTTCCAGCAAGAGGTGTAATTCATGTGTCTATTTGACATATTCAGGTAGACGGTGCGAGGAAAATAAAGTTGTTATTCTTTTACAGCATGTAAACATGTTCTAGTAGAAACAACACATGAGCATGAGATGGAAGCTTTCAGTAAAACCTGGAGTACTTCATCAATAAGATGACATGTTGAGTTGACCCGTTCTCGTCTCATCACTAAAGTAAAGCACAGTAAGCCGGTAGAAATGCGCCGACATCGTCGGGAACCTGTTCACACATGCAGTGTGTGTCTGAATTGTCATTCGACACTGCTGTGAATCACACACACTGTTAGTCCTGATAGAAACCGACTGTCATCTCGTTGGGAGGTGACGTTACGTCTTCTTCTTCCTCAAACAGTTTAACTTTTAGTCACGTCAGGAGTCAGTCTGACACGATGACCGACTCCATCACAACACCTCCACCCTCACACTGTGTGTTCGTCTGTATGTGGCTGTAAGCAGCGGAGGGATTGTCTGAGCTCATCGCAGCTTGTTTACGCCGACGATCAACAACTCTCCTGATATCGTCAGCTGCTGTGCGTTCACAAGGTCTACGACTAACCTCTCAGAGATGTTGGTGATTATTATTTCCTTGTTTGTCTGCATCCCAAACCTACAAACAAATCAGTCACTGTATTTAGTGCTGCCTTACTCGCTCATCATCAACCTCTTATCCGGATCGTGTCGCAGGGCCAGCAGCTCCAGCAGGGACCCCAAACTTCCCTTTCCTGGGCCACATGAACCAGCTCTGACTGGGGGAACCCGAGGCGTTCCCAGGCCAGTGTGGGGATATAATCTCTCCACCTAGTCCTGGGTCGTACCTGGAACACCTCCCCAGGGAGGCACCATCTTTACCAGATGCCCGAACCACCTCAGCTGACTCCTTTCAATACAAAGGAGCAGCAGCTCTACTCCGAGTCCTCACTGACGGCTGAGCCTCTCTCTAAGATCTACTTCTGGAGCTTGTTTGATTGGACCAGACAGGAAATGTGCCACCAAACCAACCTAGGAGGTAAAAGAGGCTAAGAAAAGCTGCAGAGACACAGACAGCTGACAGACCTGGTACCTGGTTCAGCTGAGGTGTGTGTTAAAACGCTGCCTTTAAAAACTTAATAAAAGACTGTGGTGGTGTTTTTTCTGAATAGTTTCTACCAGATGAGGCCTTAACGTTCATAAACACCAAGTGGATTTAGTCCAAACAATGTTTGTTGATTGATGTTTGATGATTTCAATATTTTAGAGACAAAGTCAACACACAAGAAATAGTATTTTTAACAGTTTTTATATTAAATATCCATACTGATTTATTTTGGATACGTCTGTCTAGGTGAACCACACCTTCCAGCTCCCTGCTGGAGGTTAATGGAGAATATTTCTCGATGTCTTTAATGTTAAAATGGTTATAATAGCTGCAACAGACAAGCAGCTGCCCTACTCTGAGGGATTCCTGTGCTCATGCACAATGCATGCTGGTATATGTAGGCGGACATAGTTGGCTACAGAGGTTTCCTTTTAGTTTCTTCTCCAGCAACTGAGGCTCATGTGATATGATGATGATCCTCTCTGATTGGTCTGTCTTCACACTTCTGTGTGATGTTTGTGTTCAACAAGCTGATCTCAGATACGTGACTTCATGTGACTGAACAGAAATCTTACAAATCCACACTGACTTCAATGTGCCTGGAGGCAGATTGTGAGTCTGTTTTCTATCTGTTCTGCTCTCCATCCAACTTCTGTCAAATATAAACAGCTGGTGAAGTCCTCTAACCTCCTCTGTGGTAGATCCTGATCCTGACCCTGATCCTGACCCTGATCCTGACCCTGACCCTGATCCTGACCCTTACCCTGACCCTGATCCTGATCCTGACCCTGATCCTGACCCTGACCCTGATCCTGACCCTGACCCTGATCCTGACCCTGACCCTGATCCTGACCCTTACCCCTGACCCTGACCCTGATCCTGACCCTGACCCTGATCCTGACCCTTACCCTGACCCCTGACCCTGATCCTGACCCTGACCCTGATCCTGACCCTGATCCTGATCCTGACCCTGATCCTGACCCTGACCCTGATCCTGACCCTTACCCTGACCCTGACCCTGATCCTGACCCTTACCCTGACCCTGATCCTGATCCTGTCCAGGACCACATTCTGCAGTGATGACTCACACACCAGATGAAAACAATACTACAATAATAGATTTAATGTTTTAACTTTTGATGTCACTGAATTTCTGGACATATAATCTATTATTTTACATGAAATTATGCTTCTATTTATTGTATGGTAATAAATCACTAAATATACTTACATTATCACAAAAATAGCTATGTATTTGCATTGCTGTGCATATTTTCATGTATTTTATTTAAACAGTATTATTTATTACTCAGACAGGATACCCATGTGTTGTACAGACACTATAGCTACCTATTTCTGTTTCAGTATGTCACCATACGACCTCTATACAGCTTTCTGAGTTGCACCGACCAACATATCAACGTAAATATTTGCTCAGATATTTGAATAAATTCAGGTTTATTTATCATGTTATTTATTTTAATTCATATTTAATTTTAGTTTTTCTTTTCTGCTTTAACATGAATTTCCACCCTGAAGATCTTCTCTCATATGACTAAACATGGTATATACAGTATATACAGTATATAGAGTATATACAGTATGTAGAGTATGTAGAGTATGTAGAGTATATAGAGTATATACAGTATATACAGTATGTAGAGTATATAGAGTATGTAGAGTATATAGAGTATATACAGTATGTAGAGTATATAGAGTATATAGAGTATATACAGTATGTAGAGTATATAGAGTATGTAGAGTATATAGAGTATATACAGTATGTAGAGTATATAGAGTATATAGAGTATATACAGTATGTAGAGTATATAGAGTATATAGAGTATATACAGTATGTAGAGTATATAGAGTATATAGAGTATATACAGTATGTAGAGTATATAGAGTATGTAGAGTATATACAGTATGTAGAGTATATAGAGTATACAGAGTATGTTACAGCGTTGTCAGTCCAGTCACAGGTTCACATAGCGAGACATGTCCAGACACACTCACTTTCTCACACAGTGAAACCAGCTGCTGTCTCAGATTGGTGTGTTTGTTTCGTCAGCCTGCGTGGGCTGAACGAGGGATTACCTACACACACACACACACACACACACACACACACACACACACACACACACACACACTCACTTTCCCAGGCTGCCTCATGAAGAGTTTATCGGTCGCTGGTGGAATCAGAAACTGATCATTGTCTGATTATACAGTTTGTACTGCAGTGGTAGAAGAAGTATTCACATCCTTTACCTCAACAAAAATGTACTTAAAGTATTAAAAGTACTCCAGAAAAACTGGTCCCGTATTATATTAAAATACTTTATATGAGGGCTGTCAGTCAATTAAAATATTTAATTAATCACAATTACTCACACATTTTTCTTTACACTGTAATCTGTTCAAAATGTTCCTTAAAGGGAGATTAGTCCAGTATTTAATCCTCTCATCAGCATGTTAGTGGACAAATATGCTGCTTTATTCAAATATATGTATATATTATTACTGGAAATCAATTAACAAAAAGATGGTGCCGGCAAAATAAAAGATATTTCCAATCTGCAAACTGACTAATTTTTCTTTCTTTATGTAAATGTATGTATAAATTTATTATTGTAAATCAATAGTAACATTAATCAATGCCAGATATTGTCCAGAAGAAGAGGAACAACCTTTATTAGTCCCACGAGGGGAAATTCAATTTTTACACTCTGTTGTTAATTTTTCACACAGTACATGCAGACCTGAAATACATAAATACACAAACAGGACCCATAGACCTGCATCAATGGAGAGATGTCAGAGTGAGGGGGCTGCTCCTGACAAGCGCCCCGAGCAGTTGGGGGTTTGGTGCCTTGCTCAGGGGCACCTCGGCAGTGCCCAAGAGGTAAACTGGCACCTCTCCAGCTACCAGTTCACACTCAGTTCTTGGTCCATGTCGGGACTTGAACCGGTGACCCTCCGGTTCCCAAGCCAACTCCCTACAGACTGAGCTACTGCCGCCCCCAGAAACCCTCCCAGGTTCTGACTTTAGCATCAACAATCTGCTCCAATCAGAACATGACAAACTGCAGCCCAACAGGCAACAACAGCTGTCAGTGTGTCAGAGTGCTGACTTGACTAGGACTTGATCCAGACTGACTGGGACTATCAGAAAGTGGGCATGTCTGTAAAGGGGAGACTGGTGGGGACCCAGAGAACCCATTTACATCCACACATCTGGAGGTCAGAGGTCAACGGACCCCTTTGAAGATGGACATTACAGTCTTTCCTCGCCAACATGTAGTGACCATTTATAGCGTCATTTAATGTCCTGCAGACCTGGTTATACCGATGCATTCATCAGGTTTTCTAGTGCCATCGGTGTTCCAGTTACGACAAGCTGGGTAGAGGCCCTGGGGAAGACCCAGGATTAGGTGGAGATTATATCTCCACGCTGGTCTGTGAACGCCTCGGGATCCCCCTGTCAGAGCTGGTTAATGTGGCCTGGGAAAGGGAAGTTTGGGGTCCCTGCTGAAGCTGTTGCCCCCGCGACCCGACCCGGATAAGACACTGACGGTGAGAGAGTGAAGATGGTTTTGAAAAACACATTTTCATTTGCAGTTTTGCAGTAATGACAAAGACCTTTTTTGTGTCTCATGAGTTCTGGTTGTACATCCAGTACCTTATAGAGAGAGAGCACGTCGTCGTCAGCGTATCAGCTGAACTTTTTAGATTCTCCTCCATTCTACCAGCTGCACACAAGTCAAAGGTCAGAGGTCACACCCAACCCAAACATATTTGTGAAGAGAGAATCATGGCACCCTCTCTTCTCAGTCAAACTAATATGGATGAAAACAGTTTTGAAGAATCATCATCGTCTTCACTATCTGCCTGCAGCCTCTTCCCTCAGTTTCTGTGAGGATATAAGTTGGCATGAGTGAAAATGACTCGTGCGTCATGCCACCACGCACTCCAGCTGAGTCTCTGAGGCTCCACCCACCATCTGGACCCTCCAGGGCTCCTCCCCTGTCCACCCCTGCACCGTGCCCAGGCTCCCCTCACCTTCCTGAGGCTGACACGCTGCCACATCTGGATACTGGCACTGGATTTCTGCAAATTCACAACAAAACAAGAGGGAATTATTTTCTTCAAACTTTGGATGGAAAAAAGAACAACTGGTACAATATTCAATAATTACAACAAAGACTAAATCAGCAGATATCAACAATGTTTGGCCACTACAAAAATTTGCTTCACAGCCCGACGCTCCTCCTGGAGCCTCAGTAAGGACAGGAAGTTAAAATACAGAGTTGAACCACTTCCTCAATGCTGTAACACAAATAGCTAAGACTGCTGTGCAGCTTGTAATGATGCTGATTTAGGACATGAGGCCGTGCTGATGTTACAGTGAAGTTTCTCGCCGGAGGAGAACTTAAAAGTTCAGCTGATACGCTGATGATAATGTGCTGTCTCTTTGTAAAGCACTGGATATAAAACCTGAATCCATCAGCCCTGGGCCACACCGGCCTCCTGACGAGTGTTACATGGTGGCTGTGTTACCTCACGACTGCGTGATTCACACATCCGTTGTTCACACCAGTTTGACTTGCATAGAGTTTTTCATGTCATTATGAAAGTCATTTCTATTAATTTTAGACTGAGAAAGGTCAAGAAACGAAACAAAATTCATGGAGCCCTGCAAGTCCCTGTATGTTCTATAACACTGTCGAACTGTGCAAGACCGTTTTGCAGGATGTTACTAATATTGATGGTCTGTATTACCTGTAACTTTTAAAAATTTCAATAAATTGGTTAAGTGTGTGTGCAGCAGTAGTGGAAAGTACATTTAATACATTCCTTAAGTACAATTTTGAGATACTTG
>CAMQGK010000343.1:125000-152500 GCA_947000775.1 Pterois miles
TATCATTACACTGTGTCACTATTATCATTACACTGTATCACTATTATCATTACACTGTGTCACTATTATCATTACACTGTGTCACTATTATCATTACACTGTATCACTATTATCATTACACTGTGTCACTATTATCATTACACTGTGTCACTATTATCATTACACTATATCACTATTATCATTACACTATATCACTATTATCATTACACTGTGTCACTATTATCATTACACTGTGTCACTATTATCATTACACTATATCACTATTATCATTACACTATATTACTATTACAGTCACGGAGCCTGGTCAGGCACAGCCAGAGCAAGTGATGTGGCACCCCCCTCCTCTCCATCCTGTGGGCTCACCACCTGTGGGAGGACCCACTGGGGTCAGGTGCGCTGCTACACGGGTGGCAGTGGAGGCCAGGGACCTTGCCGGACCGGACCCGGGGCAGCAGAGGCGGACTCTGGGGATGTGGAGCATCACCTCTCTGTGGCGGAAGGAGCCGGAGCTTGTGCGGGAGGTGGAGCGCTATCAGCTAGATCTGGTGGGGCTCACCTCTACACAGCCTCAGTGCTGGAACCGTACTCCAGGATAGGGGTCGGATTCTTTTCTTATCTGGAGTTTTTGTGGACTTGGGGAAGGTGGTCCTGTTGGCATCATCAGTGTTTCGACCTCCAGCACTTGATGATCCAGCATGATCGGTTCACAGCCGATTGTGAAGCGGTTGGGATGAGGATCAGCACCTCTGAATCGGAGGCCGTGGTTCTCAGCAGGAAACCAATGGACTGTCTACTCCGGGTAGGGAATGAGTCTTTACCCCAAATGAAAGAGTTCAACACCTCTGAGTCTTATTCTTAAGTGAGTGGACACTGGAACGTCACTATTATCATTACAGTGTGTGATGTGCAGTCATGTATCATACATGCAACACTGGTTCCAGTAAACTGTGTATCCGCTCACACACTGTCTGCTGGATGCCAACACATAAACACAACTACATCACACACAATAAGTCAACACACTTATGATGTTGCTGGATGAAGAGTCAGTGGATCACCAAAGTTATTACAGTTCATCCTGAGGGGAGCATGAACGATGAACCACATTTCATCACAGTCGATCCAGTAATAGATAGTTTCAGACTGGACCACAGTGGTGGACCCACAATAACATCATAATCTGCTCCATGTTTTTCATTCACACCATTCCTGTTTAGTGTTTCCTGTTTTATTTTGTTAGTTGTTACCTCTCATTTTAGATCACTTCACTTCCTGCCTTTGGAGTGTGATTGATTGGTTGATTGACTTCGATTAGTTTCACGTGTCCCTCGTTAGCCCTGCACTCAGCAGCCCTCCTGCTCACTTCTTCTCACTTCACCTCATCAAGCTGTTCACCACATATACAACACGCTCTCGTCACATACTGATGCTTGAGGCCTGGACTATGAAGAGAGTTCAACATACACAGGGTGTCTTACTCATTATCTGGCTTACATAAGCCTAACAGCCGCCATCTCGCTAAGCTACGACGTGGTTATCAACTCAGTAGGTCAACCCAGGGTTTCTCAACCTGTATCGGCACATTCACATAGAAGGGATGGGATTTGCCTCCATATCCCCTTAGTTCATTAGTCTGCCCAAATACACTATGACCTACTAAGATTAAAGCACATGCTACAAAAAATACACGTGGGTTAAACATGGGTTGCTGCTAGGTAGAAGAGAAGAGTCCAACTGGTCAGATCATCTCTGAGATGTACATGCTGCACTAAAATAAAGCTTAGATCCTGATTCTCATGCTGCTCTCTGAACCCCGTTCAGGTCAGCCGCCATGACCTCACCGGCTGTGATTCACTGAGGGCGTGTCGGAGGGAACGCATACCTCACCTGAGTGTTGTCTTTGTCTAATTAATGCTCATGTATGCGATTTAGTCCACACCCGGAGTCGGTTAACGAGCAGCAATAAAAAGGCCCACAATATAAAACCAGTAATTGATGTACTGAAGGACATCAAAGGTGAATTTAACCATTAACAAGTTGGACAATTAAAATGAATGAAGGTTAGCATCAATCCAGTAACACTATGATATACCACCATTCAGCTAATGTCAGCACACTAACATGCTCACAATGAGCATTTTGATGTTTACCATGTTAGTTTAGCATGCTAGAATCTTAACATTGGCTAACTATCAGTAAACAAAGTGAGGCTGATGGGAATGTCATTATTTCTGGAGGTAATTAATCATAAAACGCAGACTGAGTATAAGAAGTGGACGTAGTCACCGTGATGGCACCAATGAGTCTGTGGAATGCCGTCGTGAACAATCAACTTTGGCATTTTGGCCGTCACCATCTTGGTTTTTGGCCATCAGCATCTTGTTCATCTCATTGACTGCCTCAGTACAGACTTCCCTTTCTCCTTTGTAGGTCTGGATGTCTTTGGATGGTAACAGGGTTTTATTTGATGCGAGCTGCAGCTGGGAGCCGGTGGATGGATATGAACAGCAGAGTGACATCTGCTGTTCTGGGTCGGTTGAAGACCAGCCATGCTGCTGTGTCCTGGATCATCTGTAGCGGTTTGAATGTGCATGCAGGGAGGCTTTCCAGTACGGAGATGCAGTTGTCAATGTGTGATATTACAAGAGCCTGTACCAGGAGTGGTGTTGCGTGTTTGTCAGTCATGACACCCAGATTTTGGGCTACACTTTTCTGGGTTTTAGTTTGGCTGGTCCAAGCTGGATATTGATCTGTAGTTGTATAGAGGGACTGTGGTCTTTTTCGTTAGTGGTGGCATCTTACCACGGACCAGGTGTGGAGTATTCTGGCCTGAGACCAATGAACTCTCAGTTAATTTTGCAGCCACCAGGTGGTGCTGATTCTGTTTACTACAGGGATTATTGCTTGTCCTTTGAACCCTGTAGGCGGCCATCTTTGTTTTCCTTGAGTAGAAAGCACATGGTGGAGCTGTCTAACCAGAGCATCTACAGCCATCGTGTTTGGAGACACTTTAGGAAGCGCTGTCTGTAAGTAGAGATTTTATAGGATGCCCATATTTGCATCAGTGTTTAAGATAAGATAAGATAAGATAAGATATTCCTTTAATAGTCCCAAAGGGGGGAAAATTTATAAAATAAAAAAAAAAAAAAAAAAAAAAAAATAAAAAAAAAAAAAAAAAAAAAAAAAAAAAAAAAAAAAAAAAAAAGAAATTATTAATAAAATAAAAATATTTTAATATAAATATTATTTTTTTTATATTTTGTGTTTATAGCTAAGTTAGGCCATGTTTCATGTGTTCTTTTGTTAGTGAGGACTCACTAACTACTGTTCATGAGTGTGTGGTGTTTTGGCTGTAATATAGGAACAAAACTGTTAAACTGAACAAAACGTCATTTTACACATCTTTTAATGCGGGCCGGCCTTAACCTCCTGAGACCTGCGATCCTGACTGATTTTACTGTCTTCAGAGAGTCTAGCTCTAGGTTCAGTTTTAGGGCTAGTGTGAAGCTACAGACACGACATGAAACTAGAAAACCGAAGGAATCTGTTGGTACCAACCATGTCATACAAGCTTGTTGGGAAGGAAGTAAATAATACTCCAAAGTTGGGTTTCATTTGATCAAGGAAAGACTGGCATGCCCATTTTAAAAAGGGTTCTTTGACCTCTGACCTCCAGATGTGTGGATGTAAATGGGTTCTCTGGGTCCCCACCAGTCTCCCCTTTACAGACATGCCTGCTTTATCCCTTTGTCCCCAAACAAAGGAATTCACTGTAAAGCTGAGACTCTGGTGGATCAATGAGTCCACCTGGATCCATGTGTGATGATGTTAGTCCCATAGGAGCCATTTCATTGATCACTGTATAAAATGACTTGTGATGACCTCTAGGATACTACTACTACTACGACTACTACTACTACCTCTAGGATAATCACAGCCTCTACTAGTACTACTACTACTACTACTACTACTACTACTACTACATCCTGGTAACTAGAGACCTAGAGCGTTCAGAGGATGGATGTGATTCCTAGCGACACTGAACTACTACTACTACTACTACTACTACTACTACATCCTGGTATCTAGAGACCTAGAGCATTTAGAGGAAGGGCTCTTTCCTAGCTACACTGAATACTACTACTACTACTACTACTACTATTACATCCTGGTAACTAGAGACCTAGAGCATTCAGAGGATGGTGTCTTTCCTAGCTACACTGAATACTACTACTACTACTACTACTACTACTACTACTACATCCTGGTAACTAGAGACCTAGAGCATTCAGAGGATGGGGTCTTTCCTAGCTACACTGAATACTACTACTACTACTACTACTACATCCTGGTAACTAGAGACCTAGAGCATTCAGAGGATGGGGTCTTTCCTAGCTACACTGACTACTACTACTACTACTACTACTACTACATCCTGGTAACTAAAGACCTAGAGCGTTCAGAGGATGGATGTGATTCCTAGCTACACTGAATACTACTACTACTACTACTACTATTACTACTACTACATCCTGGTAACTAGAGACCTAGAGCATTCAGAGGATGGGGTCTTTCCTAGCTACACTGACTACTACTACTACTACTACTACTACTACTACATCCTGGTAACTAGAGACCTAGAGCGTTCAGAGGATGGATGTGATTCCTAGCTACACTGAATACTACTACTACTACTACTACTATTACTACTACTACATCCTGGTAACTAGAGACCTAGAGCATTCAGAGGATGGTGTCTTTCCTAGCTACACTGAATACTACTACTACTACTACTACTACATCCTGGTAACTAGAGACCTAGAGCGTTCAGAGGATGGGGTGTTTCCTAGCTACACTGAATACTACTACTACTACTACTACTACTACATCCTGGTAACTAGATACCTAGAGTGTTCAGAGGATGGTGTCTTTCCTAGCTACACTGAACTACTACTACTACTACTACTACTACATCCTGGTAACTAGAGACCTAGAGCATTCAGAGGATGGGGTGTTTCCTAGCTACACTGAACTACTACTACTACTACTACTACTACTACATCCTGGTAACTAGAGACCTAGAGCATTCAGAGGATGGATGTCTTTCCTTGCTACTCTGACTACTACTACTACTACTACTACTACTACATCCTGGTAGCTAGAGACCTAGAGCATTCAGAGGATGGAGGTCTTTCCTAGCTACACTGAACTACTACTACACTACTACTACTACTACTACTACTACTACTACATCCTGGTAACTAGAGACCTAGAGCATTCAGAGGATGGGGTCTTTCCTTGCTACACTGAATACTACTACTACTACTACTACTACTACATCCTGGTAACTAGAGACCTAGAGCATTCAGAGGATGGGGTCTTTCCTAGCTACACTGACTACTACTACTACTACTACTACTACTACTACATCCTGGTAACTAGAGACCTAGAGCATTCAGAGGATGGGGTCTTTCCTTGCTACTCTGACTACTACTACTACTACTACTACTACTACATCCTGGTAACTAGAGACCTAGAGCATTCAGAGGATGGGGTCTTTCCTAGCTACACTGACTACTACTACTACTACTACTACTACTACTACATCCTGGTAACTAGAGACCTAGAGCATTCAGAGGATGGGGTCTTTCCTAGCTACACTGACTACTACTACTACTACTACTACTACTACTACTACTATATCCTGGTAACTAGAGACCTAGAGCATTCAGAGGATGGATGTGTTTCCTAGCTACACTGACTACTACTACTACTACTACTACTACTACTACTACTATATCCTGGTAACTAGAGACCTAGAGCATTCAGAGGATGGATGTGATTCCTAGCTACACTGACTACTACTACTACTACTACTACTATTACTACTACTACATCCTGGTAACTAGAGACCTAGAGCATTCAGAGGATGGTGTCTTTCCTAGCTACACTGAATACTACTACTACTACTACTACTACTACTACATCCTGGTAACTAGAGACCTAGAGGGTTCAGAGGATGGATGTGATTCCTAGCTACACTGACTACTACTACTACTACTACTACTATTACTACTACTACATCCTGGTAACTAGAGACCTAAAGCATTCAGAGGATGGGGTCTTTCCTAGCTACACTGTACTACTACTACTACTACTACTACTACTACTACATCCTGGTAACTAGAGACCTAGAGCATTCAGAGGATGGGGTCTTTCCTAGCTACACTGACTACTACTACTACTACTGTACTACTACTATATCCTGGTAACTAGAGACCTAGAGCATTCAGAGGATGGATGTGATTCCTAGCTACACTGACTACTACTACTACTACTACTACTACTACTACTATATCCTGGTAACTAGAGACCTAGAGCATTCAGAGGATGGGGTCTTTCCTAGCTACACTGACTACTACTACTACTACTACTACTACTACTATATCCTGGTAACTAGAGACCTAGAGCATTCAGAGGATGGATGTGATTCCTAGCTACACTGACTACTACTACTACACTACTACTAAACAAAAAAAAAGAACTCAAAACACCACTACTACATCCTGGTAACTAGAGACCTAGAGCATTCAGAGGATGGATGTGATTCCTAGCTACACTGACTACTACTACTACTACTACTACTACTACTACTACTACTACATCCTGGTAACTAGAGACCTAGAGGGTTCAGAGGATGGATGTGATTCCTAGCTACACTGACTACTACTACTACTACTACTACTATTACTAATACTACATCCTGGTAACTAGAGACCTAAAGAATTCAGAGGATGGGGTCTTTCCTAGCTACACTGACTACTACTACTACTACTACTACTACTACATCCTGGTAACTAGAGACCTAGAGCATTCAGAGGATGGGGTCTTTCCTAGCTACACTGACTACTACTACTACTACTACTACTCTATTCCTGGTAACTAGGACCTGAGCATTCAGAGGATGGATGTGATTCCTAGCTACACTGACTACTACTACTACTACTACTACTACTACTACTATATCCTGGTAACTAGAGACCTAGGCATTCAGAGGATGGATGTGATTCCTAGCTACACTGACTACTACTACTATATATAAAAAAATAATCTGGAAAGAGAAAAGATTGGGGAAGGAGGAGATTATAAAAAAAAAAATAAAAAAAATAAAATAAAAAAGAGGGAAGAGAAGGAAGAAAAGCTACACTGACTACTACTACTACTACTACTACTACTACTACATCCTGGTAACTAGAGACCTAGAGCATTCAGAGGATGGGGTCTTTCCTAGCTACACTGACTACTACTACTACTACTACTACTACTATATCCTGGTAACTAGGCCTGAGGGTTCAGAGGATGGATGTGATCCTAGCTACACTGACTACTACTACTACTACTACTACTACTACTACTATATCCTGGTAACTAGAGCCTAGGCATTCAGAGGATGGATGTGATTCCTAGCTACACTGACTACTACTACTACTACTATTACTAATACTACATCCTGGTAACTAGAGACCTAGAGCATTCAGAGGATGGATGTGATTCCTAGCTACACTGACTACTACTACTACTACTACTACTACTACTACTACATCCTGGTAACTAGAGACCTAGAGGGTTCAGAGGATGGATGTGATTCCTAGCTACACTGACTACTACTACTACTACTACTACTATTACTAATACTACATCCTGGTAACTAGAGACCTAAAGCATTCAGAGGATGGGGTCTTTCCTAGCTACACTGACTACTACTACTACTACTACTACTACTACTACTACTACTACTACTACTACTACATCCTGGTAATTAGAGACCTAGAGCATTCAGAGGATGGGGTCTTTCCTAGCTACACTGACTACTACTACTACTACTACTACATCCTGGTAACTAGAGACCTAGAGCATTCAGAGGATGGTGTCTTTCCTAGCTACACTGACTACTACTACTACTACTACTACTACTACTACTACTACTACTACTACATCCTGGTAACTAGAGACCTAGAGCATTCAGAGGATGGATGTGATTCCTAGCTACACTGAAAAAATGCATTTCTTGCAAAAATGTCCAAATATCAAAAGTTTTTGATCCTAAATCGCAGCATGTTGTCACCATATTGGCTTTTGGCCGTCACCATCTTTGTCTTCTTCTATGGTGTTCCTCAAGGTCTTGGTGTCTTAATGTGGTATTTTGGAGGATTATTGATCTTTTTTTTTTTATCAATTCTTCAGTAGTTAAAATTGATTAGATTTATCACCAAATCTGTGTAAATGGTATTGGCCCAAAAATTCTTCAACAGGCATAATACAGCAATGGGATGGACATCATATACTTCTATTATCATGTTCTAAACCAATTATTTCAAATTAAAATTGATCAATTAATGTTTATTTCTGATTGACTAGAACAACACAGAACTAAGCTGCATCTCAGATTAATCTTCAGGTTTCCAGCTTTCAGATGATGTTCACCACTAATATGAGACATCTACTGTTGACCAGCTGTCTCCCCTAAAGACCCCCTGGACCCCTAAAGACCCCCTAAAGACCCCCTGGACCCCCCTAAAGACCCCCCAAACACCCCCTGGCCCCACCCTAAAGACCCCCTGGACCCCCTAAAGACCCCCCAAAGACCCCCTGGACCCCCCTAAAGACCCCCTGGACCCCCTACAGACCCCCTGGACCCCCTAAAGACCCCCTGGGCCCCCTAAAGGAGACTAGAACAGGCCTATTGTGGGTCTTGGCAGGTTAAGAGAAATCCTTTAACACATTCAGCTGATCCCAGAAACCAGTACCGTTGTCCTCTGGTACCGGACCTGTTCTCGCATCAATGAGCTCTCTTCATCTCATTAATAAGATAAATGCTTTGACAGATGTTTCTGGTTAAAGCAGCAGATTCTGTTGTTCAAGGCTTAACTCTGTTTTGAACTCGGCAGCGTTGTTCACACGCTGACGAACAGCAGCTAAGCCAAACTAAGCTGTTGTACGTCAGCGTCTCGGGTTTCCACAGCACTGAGAGGTCACTCTTTTGTTCACATAACATGTTTAACAGCTAAAGGTTGACATCGGTATGTTGCTCCGTCCTGAGCAGACAGTGTTGCGACACTTTTACCACCTATAATACTTTGTTTGGCCTGTGTTGCATCAGGTACAGGTGAAAGGAAGAAATACCATCCAGAGGAACAAAACCTGCAGCGTGACGTCTGCTGAGATGATCCAGGTCTAAAATACCAAACTCTAAAAGTTGTCATGTTGACGCAGCTCGGCAATGAAAAGCCTTTCATATATATATATAGTAGTAAAAATGATCCTTTTACTTCCTAGGTTATTTCATTTTATTGGTATTTTAGGTGACACGGTGGAGCAGTGGGGCACAAGAGGGTTCAAATCTGGCTTGAGGTCCTTGTTGAGGAGTTTATATGTTCTCCTCATGTTAGTGTGGGTTTTCTCCAGGTTCTCCGGTTTCCTCCCACAGTCCAAAGACATGCAGGTTAACAGCTGACTCTAAATGTCCCATAGGTGTGAATGTGAGCGTGAATGGTCGTCTATCTCAGCCCTGTGATACACTCTGTCCAGGTTGTATCAGGTCATACGTTGTATAGGTGACCCGAGACCCTGGGAGAATGAATGAATGAATGAATGAATGAATGAATGAATGAATGAATGAATGACGGTCTCGAGTAAGTACACACCACATACCTGCGCCAGGTAGTTTTCCAAGGGAATGACTTTGGGAGGAACTGAAGCAGGATGAAGCTGAGCGGATGTGACCAACAGCTCTGTTGCAACAGAATGTGATGAGTTTACGGTAATTGTAGGCGATTCAGATGAATTCCTGAGATGACGGATGTCGGAGTCAGAGTGAGGGCCAAAGACAGGACAGGAGGACAGCGTTAGATAACCTATAGAGATGCTTAAAGCCCCCCACCAGGTCCATCTCTGACCTGGGAACAGTTCGCTCTGCTGCTGTTCCTCCCTGCTCTCGGCCTTGATGCTGCGCTAGCTGCCGTCTGTTGTTTGCACTGGCATGGCAACAGAATACCGATGTGCTGAGAGGAAAAGGCTCGGCCTCTCGGCTGCATGAAACACGTCGGAGCTTGAAAATAACAGTTATTACAGCTCAACAATAGAGATAAGTGCTTCCCAGCGCTGGGATGGCAGCAGCCGGGAACTCCCTGCTGAAGGAACTGGGCCTCATCGTTCCTCTCAAAGGTCTGGAGGGAAATTACAGTTTGTGGTTTGGCACCATTCCTGTTGGTTAAACCAGTAATTCAGATTCAGGAATGTAAATTAAGGTGAACTCTATGATCGTTAGATATTAAACACCCACAAGGCTCTGAGGAGCGAGTCCCTCCCTCAACTGAACATTTTATCATCAGCGATGGATTCACCTGGCACACAATGATGAAATCAGGACGTTTTATACACCTGGACTCTGTTTGTTTGAGTGCAGTGTCTCATAGTTACTGTGGAGGTTCAATGAAGAGTGAAAACAGTAAAAAGGAAAGAATATAGAAATAAGTTTGGGCAAATAAGGGGTGAAATGCAAAGGGAAAATCATGTTTAAATAAATAAAGGCATGAATACATAGAGAAATACATACATTTAAAAATAAATAATAAATAAAAATAAATGCATATATAAATAAAATGAAAAATTAAAGAGACGAGCAAATAAACCAGGCAATTAATACATAGAAAAATAAATAAAACAGCAAATTAAAACAGAAATATCAACATGATTGTTTTAATTTTAACATTCTTTTTATTACATTTAATGACATTTATTCATTTATTGAGTCATTTATTTATTTATTTGAGTCATTTATTTATTTATTTATTATTTATTTATATTGAGTCATTTATTTATTTTTTATTTATTTATATTGAGTCATTTATTTATTTACTTATTTATTTATTGAGTCAATATTTATATTGAGTCATTTATCTATTTATTTATTTATTTATATTGAGTCATTTATTTATTTATTTATTTATTATTTATTCATATTGAGTCATTTATTTATTTATTTTTTATTTATTTATATTGAGTCATTTATTTATTTACTTAATTATTGAGTCAATATTTATATTGAGTCATTTATCTATTTATTTATTTATTTATATTGAGTCATTTATCTATTTATTTATTGTGTATTTATATTGAGTCATTTATCTATTTATTTATTTATGTATTGAGTCATTTATTTATTTATTTATTTATTTATTAAGTCATTATTTATATTGAGTCATTTATCTATTTATTTATTTATGTATTGAGTCATTTATTAATTAATTTATTTATTAAGTAATTTATTTATATTTGTCATCAGTTATTTGTTATCATGTTATTTATTATCTTGGCAGGTTCCATCTTCCATAGAAAGACTTGGTCATCAACAGGTTTTGGATGTAACGCCAGCCTCGCTAAGAGGGTCGAAGGAGTGAAAGGAGGAGGCTGTGCTGGTTGGTTGCATGTAAACAGGATTATTCATTTCCATGAGCCATGTAAGCATCTCAGTGTTGATGTTGTCTTTTCAGGAGCAAGGACGGAACCCGCTAAAATCAAAAATAAATGACTAAATAAATAAGTCACTCGATAAATACATAAATAAATAAATATGGAAAAATAATATTAAAAATAAATATAGCCATTGACTAATTTTATTATAATGTGACATAAATTTATATTTATGTTGTAATTTCCTTTTTTATTTATCTTTTTTTTCCTGTTCACTCTTATGTTTAATTTTACCTTTAATTTTTTTGTTATTTATTAATATTGCCATGTGCCACTGATCTGGTCTCGAACAGACTCAGTCTACATTTAATGATAAATTTATTTATTTATTTGTAGAATCATTTATTTATTTATTTACTTATTCCATAGATAGTGTGGATAAAGGGTGTGGATATCAACGCCAACCTTTTCAAGGAGGTGGTTTCAGGGAGGCTGCGTTCACCACCGCAAACGTTAATCAGCTGCATGTAAACAGGACTATCACTGACTAACACTGTTGGCTTCTCAAGGGATTTATTGACAGTAACACAAATCCAGAATAAGAGTAGCCTCATGAAGACGTGTGTTTGAACTTTGTTCCTGCGACATGTTGGTTACCAGCCAGGTAACAGACGACCTGAGACCAACAGGAGGAGCTGATTTCATGTGATGAGTAACATCAACGAGGTGTGTCTGCAAGTTCAATTACAGACTCGCATGACAACTGGAGAAACAAACAGCTGACAGATTTGCATACCAGATAGCTGGTAGCATCATTTAGGGAGCTATTTTGATGCGAGCCTCTCCCCAGTGCTGCTGCTGCAGCCCGAGGCGGCGGCGGCGGCGGCGGCGGCGACTACACGTTCTGTTCTCAGGTTGTGTGAGGACACCAGCAGAGTACTCAACAATCTATAGATGAGCTAACAGCTGCAGGAGTTTGTTCTGAAGAAAACCACAACTCCTTTAGGTTTAGTTAGGTTTAGGTTTAGTTTACTATGATGCTTATAGCGACTGATAACACCTATTTAATTGCCTGACAGCAGTCTAATTGGCTGACGAGCTAATATAAACTGATTTAATTAATAACCAGTGTCCTGTTGTGGAAGAGCGTGTTGTGTGTCTGCTGTTAATAAATAATTAGGGTCAGTTAGAGGCAACAGAGTCGTCATTGTTCACTGGGTGACTGAAACATCCCAAGAGGTTTTCTTTAGCTTCGTGCTTTGCTTTTACTGCTCTGTGTTTGTTGTATCTGACGTGTATTTTACATTCTCAGTTCAGACGTCACCAGTAATGAGGTCAGGAGTCCTGTACTGTATATGCAGTATATTTTACAGGTAGAAAACTAGGTTGCAGTACAAAATTTTTAAAAAATGTACTCACAAGTTAATCTCTTCAGCACTATAGGCTGCTGGACAGACAGACCCAACATAAATCAGTAATATCTCCACAACTAGCAGGTCTATCTGCAGGATCCTGGTCTCTGTGGATCGGTGAGACCTCAGAGGATTCATCCCCAGTACAGTGTTACTGACACTGGGGACACTGGGAACACTGGATCTACAATATTTTCTAACACCATTACATCAATGGTGTCATGAACAGAGATGAACTGAATTCATTCAGTTGACAACAACTGAGCCAAAGCAGGACAAACACCACAAAGCTCAGAGACTCTACAGAGGTTTTAGTAGGACAGGACCAGGAGGACTCTCCATTTGGACACCTGGACACCCAAAGTGTGCCAGATGGGTTTTCTAGCTCTAGAAAGTGACTCTGTCTCTGAAATCCTCCTGATATCCACCACAGGAGACGATGTGGACCATCACATCTACCACTGTGCTCAGTAGAAATCAATAAAAAACAACTAAACTGTGTAATTTTGACTACAAATGGAGTATTTTATTTTAAAAAGGAAATATAATCAACTAAAACTTAGATAATAACAAATAAGATCAATAACAATGTAAATAAGAGAACAAGAAGAATCCAAAGTCAAATATGTACTTTACATATATTATAAAGTAAAAATACAATTTCTCATCTTTTAGAAACGATTCAGAAAAAACACCATTACAGTATTTAATGAGTATAGTGAGTATTTAACCGGGTACCGGTTCTGCTACCCGGGTACCCGGTTACCGGGTAACAGAAGCTCATCAGAGCGACGGCCTGTCAGTAGAAACATATACGAAAATCTTATTTTTCCATTATTGATTGTCTGCATTCTTAGTGTATTTTGCTGTCATGCTCTTCTTGTGTAACGTATAAATGTCGTGATGTTGTCGAAGTCATTAAAAAGACAGAAGAATCTTAAATAATAATAATAATAATGCAGAATAAATGATGATGTGACAGCAGCAGGAGGTGGAAACGCTGCAGCTCTGATGTGGTTGTCTCATGAAAACGTTGATGATTGTTTCACTGGAGCGTCTTTGGTTCATCTGAGGATTAAAGTTTTAGTTAAATTATTTTTCCTCTCTGTGTCGTGACAGTAGAGCGTCTCTCCACCTCCTCCACCTCCTCCACCTCCTCCACCTCCACGCCCTCGCTTTCCACCACAAACTGCTCTGCCTTTCTACTCATGTCTCCTTCTGTCTAATCCTTTCCCGCCGAGGGAAACACATCCCGCTCACTTTTCGTGCAAAGAGCACATTATTTGTATTTTAAAGGCATCTTCCTCGCGGGCTAAACTCTGGGTGGGTGGTTGCAGAGGACGTAAATACAGCCAAGAAAAACAGGCTGCAGCTCCCAGACGGCTGAGGTTCAGCCGGCCGGCCTCGGGCTCCGTGCACGTGGGAGGTGGAGGTAGCGTGCAGGACAGTGTGCGGAGCAGAAACCTCAGCTATGAAAATCACTTACTGTACCTGAAGGTATCCTCACACAGGTGTATGCTGGGTTCACTGACCTCAGGTTCAGTTTGCTTACCAAACATTTGAGGACTTTCTGCTTTCTATTATCAGACAGTACATCTCTGCTCCTGACTACATATATGGTCAAAAGAAGTATTTTTAAGTGTGTTTACTTCTGTTAAATTTTAGATAAGAAAGTGTGTCTGGGGAGTGAGTATGAGCTCACTTTTTAAGTACTTATCAGAGATATACTTACTTGGCTTATACCAACAAGTATACAGAAAAATCTGTGTACTTGGCAAGTACACAGAAGAGTATACTTATTCTTAGCTTGGATTGCCTGAACAGCAGTTACCAGTTACAGAATTCATGTTTATAACATGATTATTACTGGACAGAGTTTGTAATTCAAATTTATTTATTTATTTTTTTTAATCTGATGTGAGTTTATATCATATAAATGATGGAAAACAATAGATTCAGTTGTGGAAATAATCAATAATTACACTCCTGTTTAGAAATGTTCACTCTAAATACTCTATTATATTATATTATATTATTTATGTATTCATGTTTTGGCATTGGTCAGTTTATCTTTGAAGAGAGTAGAATTTTCTGAGCAGTCCCTGAATGCAGCATCCCATAGCAACAGCAGCAGTCCGGCCTTGGTTTCTCAGCAAGATATTTATGTGGACTTTCTTTAAAAAAAGAAGAAAAAAAAAAAGCGGGGATATACAGTAAAAAGCCAAGAAATACACATTAAAAAGTCAAATATATAGTTATGGCGGATTTAATCGGTAAAGAAAAGTCCTTATATTTGACTCAGATTCAGGATCTGGACGAGCAGCTGGAGAGGTGAGGCTGTTAGCTTAATGCTAACACTACAGCACTGCAGGCTAATGCTGTGTTTAAGCACAGTGAACCTTTAAAATATAATTCATTCAATTAAAATATCGTAACTTATCATGCCTTGTTTGCGTCGGTTAGCCCTGCTAACATTAGCCTCTCTTGATGTTAGCTCTGTTAGCGATAGCATCAGTTTGTCTCTGTTTAGCTGCTGACTGACTGCCGCCATGTTAAATGGGTTTGAGAAATATTTCATGATTAAAATTATTAAATTCCCTAATGGACATTTCCTCAGCAACACCTGAGGGTTTGACGGATACCTGGGCCCGGTTCACACCTAGGTAGGGCATGAAGGTGGGATCTGCCACTTAGCTCATAGTCAGAGTATTACAGGAAAAACTCGTAATATGATGAGAATAAACCTTTCTCATAATATGATGACTTTATTCTCATTAAATCCCAACGTTTTTCTAGTCTGCTCAGCTCGTAGAGCCCTTATAACCATATAACTCAGCTATTAGCTGGAAAGCTAATGTAATGCTATCAAGATTCAAAGTTGATAACATTACCATTACTGACAAACAGTAAGGAAACATATTCAGCCGATTAAAAGCTAAAACCTCAATTTAATGTGTCTACATTTGTTTCATACTTCTGCTGAATATAATCAAATCAATCTGATTTCCAAAGATGTGTTTTGTATGTACAGTTCCCTTTGTTAACACCTTATTTTGAAAAGCGGATTTGATTTTCCTGCGATGTTTGAAACCCAAAGTGTTTCCCTCCTTTACTGGATGTGTAGTGTTTATCAGGCTGGATTTAACATGGAGGGTGGAGGTCGGATCCACGCCCACCTCCGCCATCCGCACTAACATCTGTAATCTCCACATAGACTCAAATGAAGGAAATATATTGACTCTGGCATTAAACGATTTCAAAATCGTTCTTAAAATTCTGATACAAAGGTGAATTGATTTATTTCTCACCCTTCATATATATATATAGTTATCATTTTATTTTCAATACAGTATTTACAACACAAATCAAAGTAAATTCTTACATGTAATGATGTGTTTCTACCCTGCAGATGTCAGCTTCAGCGTGATGAGCTGGTGCAACAGACCAAGGCCCTGGCGTCTCTGTACAGGGCGCTGGAGGAGGACCAGAAAGACATCACTGAGTATCTGCAGGGCTGCGTGGCTGCAGAGGAGCAGACGGTGGAGGAGCTGGCTGAGCGGCTGGAGCTCCAGCGGCAGGCGGCCCGACGGGACCGAGACGCCCTGAAGCTGCAGCAGGACCGGCAGCTGCAGGAGATCCAGGACGGGATCGATGAGCTGGACTCAGGGACCAAGATGCTGGGTGAGACCAGGGAGAACCGTGTCTGCTACACGCTTTTAGCTGCTTCATCAGACACAGCACTTTGGGAAATGGAAACAACTGGCACTGTAACTTATTATCATCATTACTGATTAAAGGGGACCTATTATATAATAGAAATCAGACTGATGGATTATATTCAGCAGTATAAAGTATAAAACATTACATGTCTCTTATAAATTAAATAGAAAACACCTCCAGTTTATGAAGGAAATGTCTTTATTCTTTGCTGGATAAAAACTGTAATCAATAATTCCTGACAATGATCCTGATATATTTGACTTCAGTACGTCTCTGAGTACAGACCTGCTGAAAATCAGACATGTTACTGGATTCATTCAGAGATTTTACAAAGTAAAAGTCCCTGGAGGTGTCTGATTCTGCTGCTCCCCACGCTGGCGTACGATGCAGGAGTCAGTGCGATGTCTACACACATACGGTGCCTTCAGATGTGGTGTTTACTGTGTTCACCAGCTGGGCCCTGAACGCCCCCCTCATGTCGTATTCAGGACCTTGTCAATGTAAAGTTTCTGAAAGCTCCGAGTTCACGACTTGTGACGTGTTTGATGGCGTTGTGAGAAATGGAGCCCATGGAAGTTCATTTATCGCTGCAGAATCAGTTAATATTGCCCTTTCTCAACGACCTCGTCTTTCTCCTCCGTCATTATGTCTTTACATTTCCTGCATCATGTTACCCACTAGCTAGCTTGCTAACTTGTTAGCTTCTGTGGCTTCTAGACTCAGACAGTATTGTTAATATTGCCGTTGCTTAGCAGCAGTGTTCATCATGATTTAACCATTGAATGCAACACGGTAAACACGACCCCACCTGAAGGCTCCATATAGCTTTGGTTTGTGTGAAGCATCCTCTCCTTGTCTCCTTGTTTGCTCTCCTCAGCGGCCAGGATCGAGGATCATCACGTGGTGGAGGAGAAGCTGATGGTGCTGATGCAGCAGCAGTCCGAGGTGGAGTCTCTGAAGAGGCAGCTGGTCCGTCAGGAGGACGAGCACAAAGCCGCCGTCAACAGCCTGAAGTCTGAATCAGAGTCGGAGCAAGAAAAGTAAAGTCTGGGAGCTAAACTGACAGTTAGCGTCACATCATGCTGATCTCCTTATTTAACGTCGGTCTGTTTGTCCTGTAACAACAGGACGTCGGACGAGAGGTGGAGCACAGCGGGCCACGACGTTGACACGAAGGCCTCGGGCATCATCGAGGAGGAGAGGGCTCAGCACAGCCAGCTTCAGGAGGAGGTCCAGGTCCTCGTGGACACCAACGTGGCTCTGTTGAAGGAAAGGGAGGACCTGCGACACCAAGCAGAGGTTCTTTGCATTGAGACGGACATCATAAAGACAGATATCGAAAAGGTCACCCAGAAGAGCTGCACCCACAGGAAGGTAAGAGGACAACTTATTAACAACGTCAGCTGGGGTAAGCACAAATTTGAGGTACTTATATCTCTATTTTCTGCTACGTTATACTTCTCCACTACATCTCAGAGGTAAATATTGTACTTTTTTACTCCATTACGCTTGTCTGACAGCTTTAGTTACTTCCTGTCCAGGTAAAACCAGGTGTCGCTAGATGTGCTGATGTTGAATGTTTGTGATAAACTGAAGGATGAAGAGAAAATCTTCCTCCTCGTCAGGACAGCGACGCTAACACACATGATGATCTTATATTATTTTACTGGAGCAGAATCAATAGTCACAATATTTAGGACAAATAAGCTGTATTATGTTCATATGTTAGAAACAGAAGCTTTTTGGACTGGGGCTGGGACGATTCACATATCTCCCGACTCGATGCCGTCACCGTACTTTTTCAGTATGTATTGCTATGAGTATTGTAATTTGATATCACAATTTACTGTGACTGTGAACACTAGACCACGGGGAGGAAGTAGAATTAGACACTTTTAGGGTCTTTTACTTTGTAAAATCTCTCAATGAATCCAGTAACATGTCTGATTTCCAGCAGGTCTGTAGTCAGAGACGTCCCGAAGTCAGATATATCAGGATCATTGTCAGGAATTATTGATTACAGTTTTTATCCAGCAACCCAAAAATCAAAGAATAAAGACATTTATTTATTATGCATTTATTATGCATTTATTTTGTTCATTTTATGTTTATTTTGAAATTTATTTATTTATTTATTTATGCATGATTTTTACTTTGTATTTCACCTCTTATCTATTTACTCTTCTGTTTAATTTTCCTTTTAATTTAGTTTTGCATTTATTTATATTAATATTGAAAGTTATTTATTTACTTTTGTATTTATTTTTTATTTTGGGGACCTGTAATGTTTTAAACTTCTGCTGAATATAATCCATCAGTCTGATTTCCATAGATGGATTCTGTAGATCCAGTTCCCTTTGTTAACACCTTATTTTGAAAAAGCGGCCGTAGTCCCAGGTGTCTACTTCCTCTAACTCCTCCAAGGTGGTCTCTAGCTCTCCGTCAGCTCCGTTCTCTTTATCCATCCATGGTCAGCTCCATCGGGGCCGTCTGAATGCATTTAACATAAATGTCAGTATATGGAGCTCTACAGTCGTAGCGTCGGCCCGTCGGACCACGGAGACGAGAGCGACCTGGTGGAGTTTAAAAACAAATGACTGAATGTCGTTCGGTCTTCAGGAGTTAGAGGAGCTGGAGGAGAAGAGCCAGCAGCTGGAGGAGAAGAGCCAGCAGCTGGAGAAGAGGGGGAGAAGAGCCAGCAGCTGGAGGAGAAGAGCCAGCAGCTGGAGGAGAAGAGCCAGCAGCTGGAGAAGAAGAGCCAGCAGCTGGAGGAGAAGAGCCAGCAGCTGGAGGAGAAGAGCCAGCAGCTGGAGGAGAAGAGCCAGCAGCTGGAGAAGAGCCAGCAGCTGGAGGAGAAGAGCCAGCAGCTGGAGGAGAAGAGCCAGCAGCTGGAGAAGAAGAGCCAGCAGCTGGAGGAGAAGAGCCAGCAGCTGGAGGAGAAGAGCCAGCAGCTGGAGGAGAAGAGCCAGCAGCTGGAGAAGAGCCAGCAGCTGGAGGAGAAGAGCCAGCAGCTGGAGAAGAAGAGCCAGCAGCTGGAGGAGAAGAGCCAGCAGCTGGAGGAGAAGAGCCAGCAGCTGGAGAAGAGCCAGCAGCTGGAGGAGGAGAGCCAGCAGCTGGAGGAGAAGAGCCAGCAGCTGGAGGAGGAGAGCCAGCAGCTGGAGGAGAAGAGCCAGCAGCTGGAGGAGGAGAGCCAGCAGCTGGAGAAGAGCCAGCAGCTGGAGAAGAGCCAGCAGCTGGAGGAGAAGAGCCAGCAGCTGGAGGAGAAGAGCCAGCAGCTGGAGAAGAAGAGCCAGCAGCTGGAGAAAAGCCAGCAGCTGGAGGAGAAGAGCCAGCAGCTGGAGGAGAAGAGCCAGCAGCTGGAGGAGAAGAGCCAGCAGCTGGAGGAGAAGAGCCAGCAGCTGGAGGAGAAGAGCCAGCAGCTGGAGAAGAGCCAGCAGCTGGAGGAGAAGAGCCAGCAGCTGGAGGAGGAGAGCCAGCAGCTGGAGGAGAAGAGCCAGCAGCTGGAGAAGAAGAGCCAGCAGCTGGAGGAGAAAAGCCAGCAGCTGGAGAAGAGCCAGCAGCTGGAGAAGAGCCAGCAGCTGGAGGAGAAGAGCCAGCAGCTGGAGGAGAAGAGCCAGCAGCTGGAGGAGAAGAGCCAGCAGCTGGAGAAAAGCCAGCAGCTGGAGGAGAAGAGCCAGCAGCTGGAGGAGAAGAGCCAGCAGCTGGAGGAGAAGAGCCAGCAGCTGGAGGAGAAGAGCCAGCAGCTGGAGGAGAAGAGCCAGCAGCTGGAGGAGAAGAGCCAGCAGCTGGAGAAAGAGCCAGCAGCTGGAGGAGAAGAGCCAGCAGCTGGAGGAGGAGAGCCAGCAGCTGGAGAAGAGCCAGCAGCTGGAGGAGAAGAGCCAGCAGCTGGAGAAGAGCCAGCAGCTGGAGAAGAGCCAGCAGCTGGAGGAGAAGAGCCAGCAGCTGGAGGAGAAGAGCCAGCAGCTGGAGGAGAAGAGCCAGCAGCTGGAGGAGAGCCAGCAGCTGGAGGAGAAGAGCCAGCAGCTGGAGGAGAGCCAGCAGCTGGAGGAGAAGAGCCAGCAGCTGGAGGAGAAGAGCCAGCAGCTGGAGGAGAAGAGCCAGCAGCTGGAGGAGAAGAGCCAGCAGCTGGAGGAGAAGAGCCAGCAGCTGGAGGAGAAGAGCCAGCAGCTGGACGACTGCAGCACCACCCACCAGAGCGAGCTGGTGGAGACTCTCAGGTAAAAGCTTCTGATTCTAACTCACGTTTCTTGTCACGTACGGTGCATTACAAGGACTTCATAATCCTCAAGATTCAAAGTATGAGGCCACTTTGAGTCCTCCTCCTCGATCCATAGAAGTAAACAGACAATACAAGCTGACGACGTATAACGATGATGGCAGTGAAACAGCGTAAATGTGACACAGGGAGCATCAGGAATTGAACCAGCAATCTCTTAATCTACAGTCAAATGCTCTACCACCACCTCCTTGGCGTAGTTGTCTGTGTGTTTTTTTCAGACAGCGCCTGGCCTCGGCCTGCCAGGACAGCCGGCAGAGAAGCGCCGAGGTGGATCAGCTGAGGGCCGAGCTCCAGGAGGAGGGCAGCAGGAGGAGGCGGCTGGAGGAGGTCCTACAGGCAGCAGTCATCACTCTCAGCGACATCCTGACGGTAAAAACACACACAGTCCTGAACAGGAGCATCAGGACGATTCAAATCTGTACAATCACATTTTTTATCTGTTCAAAATCAACCTTTAAGGGAGATTTCATCCTCTTATCAACATGGGAGTATAATATATTATTATTGTTAATCAATAACATCACTAATAAATGCCAGATATTGTCCAGAAACCCTCCCAGCTTCTGACTTTAGCATCAACAATCTGCTCCTATCAGAACATGGAAAATTACATATTTATCTACATTTATTGAAAACAGTCACTTGACAACACCTGGACCATCTCCATGACAACTGAGCTAAATATATCTGCTGGTAAAGGCCATGAGCTGTAGCGGCTGTTGTGGTGGCTGAATGTAATCTGTTGGAGGTTGTAGTGGGCTGTGAAACTAGAAAACCTCAGGAATTAATCTGTCAAGAAAAAATGTGCAATGAATCTGTGATTAACTGAGATTAAATATGGACAAAGAGAAGTTAACTAGAGCTGGAGAGAGATCCTGCAGCTGGTGTTGATGTGGTGAAAGCTGTGGATCTGTGTATTTACTGCAGCCTGGCGTTGTGGTCTGTGTATTTACTGCAGCCTGGCGTTGTGGTCTGTGTATTTACTGCAGCCCGGCGTTGTGGTCTGTGTATTTACTGCAGCCTGGCGTTGTGGGTCTGTGTATTTACTGCAGCCCGGTGTTGTGGGTCTGTGTATTTACTGCAGCCTGGCGTTGTGGGTCTGTGTATTTACTGCAGCCTGGCGTTGTGGGTCTGTGTATTTACTGCAGCCCGGTGTTGTGGGTCTGTGTATTTACTGCAGCCTGGTGTTGTGGGTCTGTGTATTTACTGCAGCCTGGCGTTGTGGGTCTGTGTATTTACTGCAGCCTGGCGTTGTGGGTCTGTGTATTTACTGCAGCCTGGCGTTGTGGGTCTGTGTATTTACTGCAGCCTGGTGTTGTGGGTCTGTGTATTTACTGCAGCCCGGTGTTGTGGGTCTGTGTATTTACTGCAGCCTGGCGTTGTGGTCTGTGTATTTACTGCAGCCTGGGTTGTGGGTCTGTGTATTTCTGCAGCCTGGTGTTGTGGGTGTTGTGGGTCTGTGTATTTACTGCAGCCTGGCGTTGTGGGTCTGTGTATTTACTGCAGCCCGGTGTTGTGGGTCTGTGTATTTACTGCAGCCTGGCGTTGTGGGTCTGTGTATTTACTGCAGCCTGGCGTTGTGGGTCTGTGTATTTACTGCAGCCCGGTGTTGTGGGTCTGTGTATTTACTGCAGCCTGGCGTTGTGGGTCTGTGTATTTACTGCAGCCCGTTGTTGTGGTCTGTGTATTTACTGCAGCCTGGTGTTGTGGGTCTGTGTATTTACTGCAGCCTGGCGTTGTGGGTCTGTGTATTTACTGCAGCCTGGTGTTGTGGTCTGTGTATTTACTGCAGCCTGGCGTTGTGGGTCTGTGTATTTACTGCAGCCTGGCGTTGTGGTCTGTGTATTTACTGCAGCCTGGTGTTGTGGGTCTGTGTATTTACTGCAGCCTGGTGTTGTGGGTCTGTGTATTTACTGCAGCCCGGTGTTGTGGGTCTGTGTATTTACTGCAGCCTGGTGTTGTGGGTCTGTGTATTTACTGCAGCCCGGTGTTGTGGGTCTGTGTATTTACTGCAGCCTGGTGTTGTGGGTCTGTGTATTTACTGCAGCCTGGTGTTGTGGGTCTGTGTATTTACTGCAGCCTGGTGTTGTGGGTCTGTGTATTTACTGCAGCCTGGTGTTGTGGGTCTGTGTATTTACTGCAGCCCGGTGTTGTGGTCTGTGTATTTACTGCAGCCTGGTGTTGTGGGTCTGTGTATTTACTGCAGCCTGGCGTTGTGGGTCTGTGTATTTACTGCAGCCTGGTGTTGTGGGTCTGTGTATTTACTGCCGCCTGATGTTTCGTACCTGCAGGTTTGTTCAAGGTGACCACGGCTCTGCTGCTAGGTTGTCTAGTTTCATCCAACTATCTTCACTCTAGCTTTAAAAAGCACAAGTTGTGTTAATGTGTTAAATAAATTAGTGGCGTTAAACTAATTAGCATTATTTTCACGTTAATTTGATGACGCTAATCTCGACCACTGAGATGATTTGTGATTATTGAATCTCCGGAGTCGTCCGTCCTCTCCAGGACGCAGAGAAGACGTCCAGGCCTAAGAAGATGCTGAAGCTGCTGGAGAACCTGGAGAGTACCGTGCCCCCAGCACCAGGATCCACACCTGAAGAGAGCAGTCGAGGACCGGAACCGCAGACCACTGACCCCAGACCAGCCAGGTACTGGATCTTCAGCTGACTTCCTGTTTCTAACAACCCAGAACACACTGCAGCTGTTTGCTCACAGCAGCACAGTGAGCTGGATCAGAGTGGATCAGAACCTCGTTCACTGTCAACTGGTCCCAGTGAAATATTTAGACAACAATGTGCTCCTCTGTAAATGAGGCTGTACTTTTATAGGTTTTATAGGTTTAAATGTTCTGCTCTCTCTTCAGATACATCAAATATGTTTAGAAAAATAAGTTTAGAGTTATATATCAATATATTTATCTGTAAATAAAGAAGACAGAATGAAGAAAAGGATATTTTGTCAGCTTGTTAAACGTATAATATGTCAGATACTGTGGAGTAAAGCTATAACATGATAAATAAAATAAGTCTCTCAAAAAGGAAGTCTAATGTATGCTGAAGAATGCATTTAAGAATAGAAGTGGAGTTAAGGTCCCCGTCATCCTGTGTGTCCTCCTCAGAGCTCAGACCCTGGACCTTGATACGGACCCCTGGTTCCTGTTGGCCTGCTACAGACCAGGAGACCTGGGCCTCGTTCCCCGACCCACGAGGAAACACCGACCAGCCGCTTCCAGGGCGGGAGGTCGGTCGGCCCAGCCTCCTCTCAGCAGGTCTGCTGTGAAGTGAGTTGTCTGCAGGGGGCAGTGTGGAGTCAAACGACTTTCTCCAGGGTGAAGATGTGCTCAGTCTGGAGAAACCACATCTCCTCTGAGCCTGATCTGCTCTCATTTTAGGGTACGTTTTTACAGCGATACAATGCAGATCTTTTTCCATGGTTCCAATACGATTCAAGAACCATATTTAGTTCATCTAGAGCGATACGATACGATTCAATGCCTTGATATCGATACAGCAACCTTGCCAAAAATTGATCAATTTGACTGTGAAATAAATATCTGATACCTCTGACAGAGGAGGTCAGGATTCCTCAGACTTGTTCTTGTAATGCAGGAGTGTCAAAGTCAGTTTCATCTGGGCCACATCAGCATCAGGGTTCCCCTCAAAGGGCAATGTACCTGTAAGACTACATAAATATATCTTCTCTTGATCATATTACAAAATGCCTCTGCATTTGATTATTTTTAGTTTTAGTAATAATTTATTTAATAACTAGCTCTGAAAACAGAAGTCTAGGAAAAATAACTGCAAGCAGAAATATTGTGCAATTTATTTAAAAAATTAGTTCAGTAACAAAAACATGCTGGTGCATCAATATATCTGCAGCATGTAGTACACAAAAATACTGGGTCATTTCTATGTGTTATTAAAACATAAATCCATGAATTTTTGAGATTCGGAAACCCTCATCATTACTCATCCATCACAGATCAAAATAACTCTCAAGTGAATAATAAAGGTCTTTTTTTTATCATCACACCAATATTATCAAACCCAGTTTATTCCATTAGCTTAGTGTAACTTTGTGGTGGGAGTTGAGAGGGGCAGAACTCTAGTCCAACAGATCAATGAGCTCTGATCTAACGTTCAGTCTGTAGCGTATTTTTGTGTAAAATAATAAAAATTGCCACTTCAGGACCTGCTGGTTTAGTTCTCACAATACAAGGCAGTGAATTATTTAACAAGAAATAAAATAAACCAACTTCTATTCAAGTTAAATGAACAGTGGTTTATTTTCAAAGGACAGAGCAATAATATTTAACTCAGTAGGTGTGTGGAAAGATTGGTCTGTTGTATTTTATCTGGCCTTCCTGCAAACAGCGAGCGATTCATCAAGGGCATCGCCATCTCTGCAAAAGCCCAAATGTTCCCACAGGCTGGACCTCGACCACGGCTTGAAAATCTGTCGCTCATCTGGTTGTTCGTCGCCGCCAGCCTGCCTGGTGAAGCTGCGGTCCTTCTGAGGTCGGTGCAGCTCAGGAAGGAGGAACCGGACAAACGTTTAGCAAATGCTTTGCAAATGGATGTTAGATCAATATGCGTCCCCCGTGACAAATTGCAGCGTATCTATCGATGTAGTTGGATCATAGGACTATAAATCAATCCATCGATCTAGTAGAGGAATCGTCACACTCCTAGCTTTAAAACCGAGCCGCTCCGACCTAAAAATTGTGTTAGTTTGTTCAAGAAATTAGTGGCGTTAAAACAAATTTACGTTAATGTGTTATTATCATGTGAACATTGACATCTCTGGTTCTTTGTATAAATGCTGCTCATCTGTCCGTCCTTCAGGAAACTGAAGACGTCCAGCTCCGTCCCAGAGGCCTCCACCTCTGCAGACTGACGAACCAAATCCAGTCAACAGTGAGAGAGATGGGTGTTTTTTATCCAAACGCCCTTCAAAATAAAGGCTTTAGTCACTTTAATCCTGCTTCTGTTCTGACTGAATTTATTGATAGTTTAATCCTGGGCCTCCGTAGATGGCACGGGCCTCCGTAGATGGCGCGGGCCTCCGTAGATGGAGCGGGCCTCCGTAGATGGAGCGGGCCTCTGTAGATGTTGTGGGCCTCTGTAGATGGAGCGGGCCTCCGTAGATGGAGAGGGCCTCCGTAGATGGCGCGGGCCTCCGTAGATGCCGAGGGCGTCCGTAGATGGAGCGGGCCTCCGTAGATGGCGCGGGCCTCCGTAGATGCTGAGGGCGTCCGTAGATGGCGCGGGCCTCCGTAGATGTTGTGGGCCTCCGTAGATGGAGCGGGCCTCTGTAGATGGCGCGGGCCTCCGTAGATGTCGTGGGCCTCTGTAGATGGCGCGGGCCTCCGTAGATGGCGCGGGCCTCCGTAGATGGAGCGGGCCTCCGTAGATGTTGTGGGCCTCCGTAGATGGAGCGGGCCTCCGTAGATGGAGCGGGCCTCCGTAGATGGAGCGGGCCTCCGTAGATGGCGCGGGCCTCCGTAGATGGAGCGGGCCTCCGTAGATGGCGCGGGCCTCCGTAAATGGAGCGGGCCTCCGTAGATGGAGCGGGCCTCCGTAGATGTTGTGGGCCTCCGTAGATGTTGTGGGCCTCTGTAGATGTTGTGGGCCTCCGTAGATGTTGTGGGCCTCCGTAGATGGAGCGGGCCTCCGTAGATGTTGTGGGCCTCCGTAGATGGAGCGGGCCTCCGTAGATGGCGCGGGCCTCCGTAGATGTTGTGGGCCTCCGTAGATGTTGTGGGCCTCCGTAGATGTTGTGGGCCTCTGTAGATGTTGTGGGCCTCCGTAGATGTTGTGGGCCTCTGTAGATGTTGTGGGCCTCCATAGATGTTGTGGGCCTCCGTAGATGGCGCAGGCCTCCGTAGATGTTGTGGGCCTCCGTAGATGTTGTGGGCCTCCGTAGATGGAGCGGGCCTCCGTAGATGGCGCGGGCCTCCGTAGATGGCGCGGGCCTCCGTCGATGGCGCGGGCCTCCGTAGATGGCGCGGGCCATCATAGCATGCACAAAGGCGTTTCTGCTCAGTGTGTTGTTTGTTACAGTATGCTCTGAAACGCCAGGAGGTGAACGATAAGCAGGAAGTCAACGGATGTTACTGGAAGAATGTAAATAAAAAAGAGCAGCTTTCTTTGCTCTTCACAGGAGGTCAAAAAACAGGAAATAATGCATTTTAATGTTTATCATGCAATCATTGACTGTGTGTGAAACCCTGTCTTCACCGTGACCTCATTATAGAGAAAAGGGACAGAAATGAGATCATGTCAAAGGTCCGACTGCGTACTCTGAAGTGTCGCCAGCGTTTACAGTCCCGGCGAGGAGAGGCGGAGCTCTGGGCGGACGGAGGACGACAGGCTGAAAGCACAGAGGGGACACGGTGGAAACGAAGCACCACGATGGAGCGCTGTCCCACCTGCACTTCCTGCTTCCTGCTCACTCTCATTGCTGCCTAGTTGAACGGATGACATGTCGTGTTACATCCGTTGGATTCAAGTCTGTGTGGTGAAATGAACACAAGACTTGAATCCAAGTTTTTTAGAGCTAAAAGTAAAGTTAGTTTTATTCTTTCAATGCAAAATGATTCAGTATGTATT
>CAMQGK010000343.1:157500-161843 GCA_947000775.1 Pterois miles
TCTATGAAAATCCTCTGCCGTCTGCATCAGACTGCCACTGGAGTTTATTTGCATGACTCCTGCTGCTTCGGCAGGAGGAAACAGACGCTCATCAACACTTTCAAAGACAGAAACGTCAAACATTCAGCTGCTGGGTTTTCTGTTTCAAGACAATATGAAGAAGCTGCCTGAGTTTTGTGTCTCAAAGTGTCTCTGAAATTGAAAGTTGGGGGTGGAAAAGTTTGATGTGTAATCTGAACTTTTATGAGCAGCTGGATGGGAGACTTTGCCCTGTTGTTCATGTAATAAACCTGCTATCAATCTATTGATTTAGTCTGACTTCAGGCGTCTCCCCTGCTTATCTTCATCACCATCAGCGACCTTCAGACCAGCCGTCTCATATTACCCGACTGCCTTTTTGCAACATGACATTCAAGACATTAAAAAGTAGTGATAGTGTGCGTTTTCCCCAAAAACTTGGTGAGTAATTGAGGCTTTTGCTAAAGTTTTCAGATTAAAGTCCACTGCTCCTCAGTTTCCCGTGCTTTCTGTTACCTTACCACCAATTTGTGACTTCAGGCAAAACGTTCTCACGTCCAGCTAGCTGTCATTGAAACTGTCCAACAGACTAAAGTCCACCAATTCTCGTGTTTCCTGGTAAGCTTTTCACCTCAGCTTTAACAGGATGAACATGAATACATAAAATAGAAGTGGGAAGTATTTTCAGTGACTACTGTTAATCAGATTAGAGTCCACTGCCTCTCACTTCCTCAGCTCAGGTGTGAGGGTTGATAGGTCTTTATTGCACATCTGGATCAACTGTTAACCACAGCAGTGAGGCAGATGTTGCTCATTAAGTGGATTCAGAGATGGCGGCATTTTACCGTCGGATGACTTTTTTTCCAGCACAGAAATAAAAGCAGGAGGAGGAAGACAGGATGTGATGTAACGTGATGTCACTCACCGTTGGCCTCGTTTTTATAGGTGAGGAGGAAGATGACGATGCCCGTCAGCAGCACCATCATCATCACCACCGACGTCAGGAGGAAGGCTCGGCACGCCGGCCGGCCCGTCAGTCTGAACAGAGCTCCGCCCACGCCAGCCGCCTCGCCGCCACCCCTGGCGGGCGGGCTGGGAAGCCCCACGTCCAGGGAGCGGTTCGCTGGCCTCAGAGATGTCATCGACCTCTGACCCCACCGTCGGTGACCTGCAGACGACCTTAATTGGGAACAGAGAACGTTAGCAATCACATTTCATGCTTAATCTCATTTTATTGTTTTTAAATAATGGTCGATTCAAAAGTGTCTTTCTGAGAAATATCCTGCAGGTAGAAATGAAATGTTTTTCCTGTTTTAAACTAAAATAATCTTTCTAGCAACTAAGAAAAAAAATAACACATTTCACCTTGTTTCTTAAAAGCTTATATTTTGTTATTAACGTCCACAGACTGTAACATCATAACTGGTTTATTCTACTGATATCATCCGCTCACTGTGGTGAACAGCGGACTTGGGTTGAACGTCAGAATAAAAGAGCACGCCCACTCAGCGAACCGCGCTACTGTCGACCTTTTCTCTCAGTGGGCGTGGCTTTTGATTGATATGAGGCTTTTAAAATGAAAACTGGGAAGAAGCAGCAGCTGGTTTTTACGTTGTTAAATGCTCTGATACCTTTTGACCTGCAGCTTCCCTTTGCTGCGGAGGAAGCGGATGCTGTAGACTCTCTGCATGGCGGCCGGCAGGTATGACAGCATGTCTGCGTTGGTGGCCAGTCTGGGCAGGCCGAGGGCGGGCAGCAGCGTGAGGCCGCGGCACAGCGGGCACTGGATGGCGTTGGGCTCGGCCGACTTGACGTTGATGCGCGCCAGGCACTCCAGGCAGAACGTGTGCTTGCACTGAAGCATCTTGGGACAGCGGAAGACGTTGTTGAACTGGCAGAAGCAGATGGAGCACTCCAGGTCCGGGCAGGAGTCCTCGGAGCACCGAGACAGCAGCGGAGACGGGTGGAGGTCTGGGGACGGGATGATGACGGAGACCTGGCAGGACGGGGGTGTGGCGGGGGCGGGGTAGGGGTTCGGTGTGGGAGACGGGGCTGGAGCCAGGATGGACTGAGGCCTGGATCTGAAGATGAAGCTGGGATCTGAGGCTGTAAGCAGCCAGGCAGGATTTTGACCTCCATCGTGGTCCGGTGAGGCCTGATAGTGGGGGACAGTATGACTCAGAACCGTCACAGAGCTACGACCTGTCTGGATGACCGGAGGAGACGATAAAGTGACTGACAGAGATGCATTATGGGGATTATCATGAGGAGAATATGGAGGTGGACTTGTGTCTCTGTAGGGATTCATGACTGGACCGAGGAAGAAGAGGAGGAGGATGTCGAGTCTTCAGCGGTCAGCAGGCCTCAGACATGGAGGATGATGATGAAATGATGAAGATGTCTTCAAATTACAACTACTGTACAGATGAAAAGAAAACATCAACACACTGTAAACCAACAGGATTAAATCTACTAACAGACTGGTAAGAATCAAATAGCAGCATGCTGCCTTCAGGTGTTTACCGTGTATATGAACCTCATGTCGTATTCACGACCTCATCTGTGGAAAGTTTCTCAGAGGAGTTCGCGACTTGTGACGTGTTTGTTGACGTTGTGAGAAATGGCGGAGCCCATGGAAGTTCATTTATCGCTGCATAACTAGTTAATATATTGTAATTTTAGTCAGATATTTTTTTCCATCGTAATTTAAAAATGTGTCTGAGGAAAATGTTGATATTCTCACCGACCTTGTGTTTCTCCTCTGTCGTTATGTCTTTACAGTTCCTTACTAGTAAACTAAAGCTGGCAGTAGACTGTAGTCTGACTGTTTAGGTTAGTTTGTCATGTATCTCAGTAGTAAACTAAAGCTGGCAGTAGGCTCTGTAGTCTGACTGTTTAGGTTAGTTTGTCATGTATCTTAGTAGTAAACTAAAGCTGGCAGTAGACTGTAGTCTGACTGTTAGGTTAGTTTGTCATGTATCTCAGTAGTAAACTAAAGCTGGCAGTAGACTGTAGTCTGACTGTTAGGTTAGTTTGTCATGTATCTCAGTAGTAAACTAAAGCTGGCAGTAGACTGTAGTCTGACTGTTTAGGTTAGTTTGTCATGTATCTCAGTAGTAAACTAAAGCTGGCAGTAGACTCTGTAGACTGTTTACGTTAGTTTGTCATGTATCTCAGTAGTAAACTAAAGCTGGCAGTAGGCTCTGTAGACTGTTTACGTTAGTTTGTCATGTATCTCAGTAGTAAACTAAAGCTGGCAGTAGGCTCTGTAGACTGTTTAGGTTAGTTTGTCATGTATCTTAGTAGTAAACTAAAGCTGGCAGTAGGCTCTGTAGTCTGACTGTTTAGGTTAGTTTGTCATGTATCTCAGTAGTAAACTAAAGCTGGCAGTAGACTCTGTAGTCTGACTGTTAGGTTAGTTTGTCATGTATCTTAGTAGTAAACTAAAGCTGGCAGTAGACTCTGTAGTCTGACTGTTTAGGTTAGTTTGTCATGTATCTCAGTAGTAAACTAAAGCTGGCAGTAGACTCTGTAGACTGTTTAGGTTAGTTTGTCATGTATCTCAGTAGTAAACTAAAGCTGGCAGTAGACTCTGTATTGACTGTTTAGGTTAGTTTGTCATGTATCTCAGTAGTAAACTAAAGCTGGCAGTAGACTCTGTAGTCTGACTGTTTAGGTTAGTTTGTCATGTATCTTAGTAGTAAACTAAAGCTGGCAGTAGACTCTGTAGTCTGACTGTTAGGTTAGTTTGTCATGTAACTTAGCAGTAAACTAAAGCTGGCAGTAGACTCTGTAGTCTGACTGTTAGGTTAGTTTGTCATGTATCTTAGTAGTAAACTAAAGCTGGCAGTAGACTCTGTAGTCTGACTGTTTAGGTTAGTTTGTCATGTATCTCAGTAGTAAACTAAAGCTGGCAGTAGACTCTGTAGTCTGACTGTTAGGTTAGTTTGTCATGTATCTCAGTAGTAAACTAAAGCTGGCAGTAGACTCTGTAGACTGTTTAGGTTAGTTTGTCATGTATCTCAGTAGTAAACTAAAGCTGGCAGTAGACTCTGTAGACTGTTTAGGTTAGTTTGTCATGTATCTCAGTAGTAAACTAAAGCTGGCAGTAGACTCTGTAGACTGTTTAGGTTAGTTTGTCATGTATCTCAGTAGTAAACTAAAGCTGGCAGTAGACTCTGTAGTCTGTTTAGGTTAGTTTGTCATGTATCTCAGTAGTAAACTAAAGCTGGCAGTAGACTCTGTAGTCTGACTGTTAGGTTAGTTTGTCATGTATCTTAGTAGTAAACTAAAGCTGGCAGTAGACTCTGTAGACTGTTTAGGTT
>CAMQGK010000346.1:0-16564 GCA_947000775.1 Pterois miles
ATTATAGCATGTAAAATGATTCTATGGTGGAAAAAAGTCATTTCATGAAATGTTGGAAAATTTTACAAAAAAAGGGATAATTTAGTATGTCGAAATTTTTCGATGAAAACGTCAAATTTTTTTGATGTTGAAAAAAAATCATGAAAACGGTCGTATTATAGCATGTAAAATGATGCTATGGTGGAAAAAAAGTCATTTCGTGAAATGTTAGAAAATTTTACAAAAAAAAGTCATAGTTGTGAGAAAAGTCATGTCTTAGGTTTTCTTTTGTTTGCATGCTTGCATGTTCTGTGTTTCTCACTTCCTGTTTTATTTTGAAGTTTACTTCCCGTTTCAGTTTAGGTCACTTCACTTCCGGTTTGCATGCTCCCTGCCCGCACCTTTGCGCACCTCCTCTTGACCCAGTTTTGAACACCATTCACCTGGTTCTGATCGTCTTCTCCCCGCCCTGATTGTGTTCACCTGTGTATAGTTAATCACTCCCCTCACTAGTATATAATGTGTGCTTCCCCTTCCTCCTGTGCCAGTTCGTCTCTTTTCGTAAGTTTCGTACCCGCGTTATTTCCCTTGTGCTCTCGTGTATCTTGCCTGTGTATTGAACTCTGCTTGTTTTTGACTTAGCCCTTGCCTAGTGATTTGGACACTGTTACTGATTATTGCTCTACCGTGTACCGACCTGTTTTGATTAAAGACGCTGATTTTTGGAAACTGCCCGTGCCTAGAGTCTTGCATTTGAGTCCACTCCTGTTGTGTCTCCAGTCGTGACAATAGTATAGTACAGGCATGTCCAAAGTCCGGCCCGCGGGCCAATTGCGGCCCATGTTCAAATTTCCACCGGCCCGCCGCCTTTGTCATAAATTCAACAATATGCGGCCCGCCACAATATCGGTGCGAAATTGAGGAGGTATGCAGCAGACACCTCATCTCTGGCTGAGGAGTTTTAATGCCGCTTTCGGGATTTTGTAGCTGTTGAAAAGGAGATCAGGCTTTTTAACTCTCCATTCTCCGATGACGCTCCAGACCTCCTCCAGCTGGACCTCGTTGAGCTGCAGTGTGATGCGGAGAGTCGCGGTCGGCACCAACGGCTCCCTTTGTCAACTTTTACCGTCAGCTGGATGAAGGCAGGTTCCCAGAGATTCAAACAGTTGCTAAGAAAATGCTGAGCTCGTTTGGCTCGACATACATGCGAGAAGATGTCCAAGAACCACCTGAGGACCAGATTAAGAGACTCTCACCTGCGTGACGTCTGCGCATCAGAACCACTGCTTTAGAGCCAGACCTGGTCTACTGACTGTAGTCCAGATCTCAGAGCCACCCTTCAAATTAGTGCGGACAAGTTATATGTTTAGTCTTCTGAGGTGAATCACTTCTATTATTTTCTTTTTTAATGAATATGCTCTGAGTCTTTTCAATCCATGGATCATTTGTTCTTGTTTTTCAACTGACAATCAAACTGTCTCTTGTATAACAAACTAAACTGTCTTCATATTTATTGATAACAAACATTAGGGTCTTAAGAAACAAATATACAAATACTCAACATTAAATATTAAAATCTAATTTGGTCCAGCACTCATTTTTCCATTTCATATTTTTGTTTTTATTATTTTTGATGTTCAGTTGAAATGAAAGAAGGGCTGATACACAGGTTGATATGGCCTCCAATAAGATACCTGTTATTCTGTTATGTTAATGGTTCAAAGAGTGTCAAGCTGAATGGTCGGCCCCCACACATTTTAACCTCACCAAATATGGCCCTCTTTGCCAAAAGTTTGGACACCCCTGGTATAGTATGTCGAAATTTCGTCGATGAAAACGTCAATTTTTTTTGATGTTGAAAAAAAATCATGAAAACGGTTGTATTATAGAATGTAAAATGATGCTATGGTGGAAAAAGTCATTTCGTGAAATGTTGGAAAATTTTACAAAAAAACGTCATAGTATAGTATGTCGAAATTTTTCGATGAAGACGTCAAATTTTTTGATGTTGAAAAAAAATCATGAAAATGGTCGTATTATAACATGTACAATGATTCTATGGTGGAAATAAGTCATTTCGTGAAATGTTGGAAAATTTTACAAAAAAAAAATGTCTTGGCATATGGCGAAATTTTTCGATGAAAACGCCAAATTTTTTTGATGTTGAAAAAAATCATGAAAAACGGTTGTATTATAGAATGTAAAATGATGCTATGGTGGAAAAAAGTCATTTCGTGAAATGTTGGAAAATTTTAGAAAAAAAAACGCCATAGTATAGTATGTCGAAATTTTTCCATGAAAAACGTCACATTTTTTTGATGTTGAAAAAAATCATGAAAACGGTTGTATTATAGAATGTAAAATGATGCTATGGTGGAAAAAAGTCATTTCGTGAAATGTTGGAAAATTTTACAAAAAAAACGTCATAGTATGTCAAAATTTTTTGATGAAAACGCCAAATTTTTTTGATGTTGAAAAAATCATGAAAATGGTCGTATTATAACATGTACAATGATTCTATGGTGGAAAAAAGTCATTTCGTGAAATGTTGGAAAATTTTACAAAAAAAAAACGTCTTGGCATATGGCGAAATTTTTCAATGAAAACGTCAAATTTTTTTGATGTTGAAAAAAATCATGAAAACAGTCGTATTATAACATGAACAATGATTCTACGGTGGAAAAAAGTCATTTTGTGAAATGTTGGAAAATTTTACAAAAAAACGCCATAGTATAGTATGTCGAAATTTTTCGATGAAAACGTCAAATTTTTTTGATGTTGAAAAAAAATCATAAAAACGGTTGTATTATAGAATGTAAAATGATTCTATGGTGGAAAAGAGTCATTTCGTGAAATGTTGGAAAATTTTACAAAAAAACGCCATATTATAGTATGTCGAAATTTTTCCATGAAAGCGTCAAATTTTTTTTGATGTAGAAAAAAATCAAGAAAACGGTCGTATTATATTATATACAATGATACTATGGTGGAAAAAAGTCATTTAGTGAAATGTTGGAAAATTAAAAAAAAACAAAACGTCATAGCATATGGCGAAATTTTTTGATGAAAACGTCAAATTTTTTTGATGTTTAAAAAAATCATGAAAACGGTCGTGTTATAACATGTACAATGATTCTATGGTGGAAAAGAGTCATTTCGTGAAATGTTGGAAAATTTTACAAAAAAACGTCATAGTATAGTATGTCGAAATTTTTCGATGAAAACGTCAAATTTTTTTGATGTAGAAAAAAATCAAGCAAATGGTCGTATTATATTATATACAATGATTCTATGGTGGAAAAAAGTCATTTCGTGAAATGTTGGAAAATTTTACAAAAAACAACGTCATAGTATAGTACACGTGTCAAACTCAAGGCCCACGGGCCAAATCCGTCCCGCCACCTCACTTTATGTGGCCCGCGAGGGCTTTCAAAGAATATAGAATGCATATCATTCAATTCTATGCCGCTTCACAGAAGTACTGTGTCTTTAAACTGCACATCCCACAAAGCATCTCGATTTTGTGACATGCACACTGTAGCGTCTCAGTATCAGCGGTTTCCAGCAACAGCACTGTGACGCCTACTTAGCGACTTAGGCGCTATATTTACCAGTTTTCAGACCCCTCTAGCGAGTCTTTCAAAAAAGAAATTCGGGCCAAATCTAAGGAGTTTTTCTGGTGTTATGGAGAAAGCAGGTATCGTTCTTCCTCTTCTCAATGAGCAGCTGGTGCTGCCGTGGACCCTCCCGGTCCCAAAGCTCTCATAGGGGGCCCGGTCCTCGTCAGCAGTCCCTCCTAGGTGCAGTCAGAGCTGTTCACCCCTCCGCATCCAGACTGAATGAATCCCGCCTGCACAAAGTCGCCGCTGACTGTTGTAAATGTACAATTCTGGGAATCAAGCCCTGAATTTAAAAAAAAGTAACTTTTTGTCTTCAGAGCTAGTTATTAAATATATTATTACTAAAACTAATACTAATCAAATTCAGAGGAAATTTTATACTATGATCTAGAGTAGATATATTAATATAGTCTTACAGTTACAACCGGCCCTTTGAGGGGAACCATGATGCTGATGTGGCCCAGGATGAAAATGAGTTTGACACCCCTATTTTAGTATGTCGTAATTTTTCGATGAAAACGTCAAATTTCTTTGATGTTGAAAAAAATCATGAAAACGGTCGTATTATAACATGTACAATGATTCTATGGTGGAAAAAGGTATTTTTGTGAAATGTTGGAAAATTTTACAAAAAAAAACGCCATGGTATAGTATGTCGAAATTTTTCGATGAAAATGTCAAATTTTTTTGATGTTGAAAAAAATCATAAAAACGGTTGTATTATAGAATGTAAAATGATTCTATGGTGGAAAAGAGTCATTTCGTGAAATGTTGGAAAATTTTACAAAAAAACGCCATAGTATAGTATGTCGAAATTTTTCCATGAAAGCGTCAAATTTTTTTGATGTAGAAAAAAATCAAGAAAATGGTCGTATTATATTATATACAATGATACTATGGTGGAAAAAAGTCATTTAGTGAAATGTTGGAAAAATTAAAAAAAAAAAAAAACGTCATAGCATATGGCGAAATTTTTTGATGAAAACGTCAAATTTTTTTGATGTTTAAAAAAATCATGAAAACGGTCGTGTTATAACATGTACAATGTCTCTATGGTGGAAAAAAGTCATTTCGTGAAATGTTGGAAAATTTTACAAAAAAAAAGTCATAGTATAGTATGTCGAAATTTTTCGATGAAAACGTCAAATTTCTTTGATGTTGAAAAAAATCATGAAAACGGTCATATTATAACATGTAAAATGATTCTATGGTGGAAAAAAGTCATTTTGTGAAATGTTGGAAAATTTTACAAAAAAACGTCATAGTATAGTATGTCGAAATTTTTCGATGAAAACGTCAAATTTTTTTGATGTAGAAAAAAATCAAGAAAATGGTCGTATTATATTATATACAATGATTCTATGGTGGAAAAAAAGTCATTTAGTGAAATGTTGGAAAAATTACAAAAAAAAACGTCATAGCATATGGCGAAATTTTTTTTGATGAAAACGTCAAATTTTTTTGATGTTTAAAAAAATCATGTAAACGGTCGTATTATAGCATGTAAAATGATGCTATGGTGGAAAAAAGTCATTTCGTGAAATGTTGGAAAATTTTACAAAAAAAACGTCATAGTATAGTATGTCGAAATTTTTCGATGAAAACGTCAAATTTTTTTGATGTTGAAAAAATCATAAAAACGGTTGTATTATAGAATGTAAAATGATTCTATGGTGGTAAAAAGTCATTTCGTGAAATGTTGGAAAATTTTACAAAAAAAAGTCATAGTATAGTATGTCGAAATTTTTCGCTGAAAACGTCAAATTTCTTTGATGTTGAAAAAAATCATGAAAACGGTAGTATTATAACATGTAAAATGATTCTATGGTGGAAAAAAGTCATTTTGTGAAATGTTGGAAAATTTTACAAAAAAAGTCATAGTATAGTATGTCGAAATTTTTCGATGAAAACGTCAAATTTTTTTGATGTTGAAAAAATCATAAAAACGGTTGTATTATAGAATGTAAAATGATTCTATGGTGGAAAAGAGTCATTTCGTGAAATGTTGGAAAATTTTACAAAAAAACGCCATAGTATAGTATGTCGAAATTTTTCCATGAAAACGTCAAATTTTTTTGATGTAGAAAAAAATCATGAAAACGGTCGTATTATAACATGTACAATGACTCTATGGTGGAAAAAAGTCATTTCGTGAAAATTTTACAAAACAAAGTCATAGTATAGTATGTCGAAATTTTTCGATGAAAACGTCAAATTTCTTTGATGTAGAAAAAAATCAAGCAAATGGTCGCATTATATTATATACAATGATTCTATGGTGGAAAAAAGTCATTTCGTGAAATGTTGGAAAATTTTACAAAAAACAACGTCATAGTATAGTACACGTGTCAAACTCAAGGCCCACGGGGCCAAATCCGTCCCGCCACCTCACTTTATGTGGCCCGCGAGGGCTTTCAAAGAATATAGAATGGATATCATTCAATTCTATGCCGCTTCACAGAAGTACTGTGTCTTTAAACTGCACATCCCACAAAGCATCTCGATTTTGTGACATGCGCACTGTAGCGTCTCAGTATCAGCGGTTTCCAGCAACAGCGCTGTGACGCCTACTTCGGACTTTGGCGCTATATTTAGCCAGTTTTCAGACCCCTCTAGCGAGTCTTTCAAAAAAGAAATTCGGGCCAAATCTAAGGAGTTTTTCTGGTGTTATGGAGAAAGCAGGTATCGTTCTTCCTCTTCTCAATGAGCAGCTGGTGCTGCCGTGGACCCTCCCCGGTCCCAAAGCTCTCATAGGGGGCCCGGTCCTCGTCAGCAGTCCCTCCTAGGTGCAGTCAGAGCTGTTCACCCCTCCGCATCCAGACTGAATGAATCCCGCCTGCACAAAGTCGCCGCTGACTGTTGTAAATGTACAATTCTGGGAATCAAGCCCTGAATTTAACAAAAAGTAACTTTTTGTCTTCAGAGCTAGTTATTAAATATATTATTACTAAAACTAATACTAATCAAATTCAGAGGAAATTTTATACTATGATCTAGAGTAGATATATTTATATAGTCTTACAGTTACAACCGGCCCTTTGAGGGGAACCATGATGCTGATGTTGCCCAGGATGAAAATGAGTTTGACACCGCTATTTTAGTATGTCGTAATTTTTCGATGAAAACGTCAAATTTCTTTGATGTTGAAAAAAATCATGAAAACGGTCGTATTATAACATGTACAATGATTCTATGGTGGAAAAAAGTCATTTCGCGAAATGTTGGAAAATTTTACAAAAAAAACGTCATAGTATAGTATGTCGAAATTTTTCGATGAAAACTTCAAATTTTTTGATGTTGAAAAAAAATCATAAAAACGGTTGTATTATAGAATGTAAAATGATTCTATGGTGGAAAAGAGTCATTTCGTGAAATGTTGGAAAATTTTACAAAAAAACGTCATAGTATAGTATGTCGAAATTTTTCCATGAAAGCGTGAAATTTTTTTGATGTTGAAAAAAATCAAGAAAATGGTCGTATTATATTATATACAATGATACTATGGTGGAAAAAAGTCATTTCGTGAAATGTTGGAAAATTAAAAAAAAAAAAAAACGTCATAGCATATGGCGAAATTTTTTGATGAAAACGTCAAATTTTTTTGATGTTTAAAAAAATCATGAAAACGGTCGTATTATAGCATGTAAAATGATACTATGGTGGAAAAAAGTCATTTCGTGAAATGTTGGAAAATTCTACAAAAAAAACGTCATAGTATAGTATGTCGAAATTTTTCGATGAAAACGTCAAATTTTTTTGATGTTGAAAAAAATCATGAAAACGGTCGTATTATAACATGTACAATGACTCTATGGTGGAAAAAAGTCATTTCGTGAAATGTTGGATAATTTTACAAAAAAAAGTCATAGTATAGTATGTCGAAATTTTTCGATGAAAACGTCAAATTTCTTTGATGTCGAAAAAAATCAAGCAAATGGTCGTATTATATTATATACAATGATTCTATGGTGGAAAAAAGTCATTTCGTGAAATGTTGGAAAATTTTACAAAAAAAAACGTCATAGTATCGTACACGTGTCAAACTCAAGGCCCACGGGGCCAAATCCGTCCCGCCACCTCACTTTATGTGGCCCGCGAGGGCTTTCAAAGAATATAGAATGCATATCATTCAATTCTATGCCGCTTCACAGAAGTACTGTGTCTTTAAACTGCACATCCCACAAAGCATCTCGATTTTGTGACATGCGCACTGTAGCGTCTCAGTATCAGCGGTTTCCAGCAACAGTGCTGTGACGCCTACTTAGCGACTTAGGCGCTATATTTAGCCAGTTTTCAGACCCCTCTAGCGAGTCTTTCAAAAAAGAAATTCGGGCCAAATCTAAGGAGTTTTTCTGGTGTTATGGAGAAAGCAGGTATCGTTCTTCCTCTTCTCAATGAGCAGCTGGTGCTGCCGTGGACCCTCCCCGGTCCCAAAGCTCTCATAGGGGGCCCGGTCCTCATCAGCAGTCCCTCCTAGGTGCAGTCAGAGCTGTTCACCCCTCCGCATCCAGACTGAATGAATCCCGCCTGCACAAAGTCGCCGCTGACTGTTGTAAATGTACAATTCTGGGAATCAAGCCCTGAATTTAAAAAAAAAAAGTAACTTTTTGTCTTCAGAGCTAGTTATTAAATATATTATTACTAAAACTAATACTAATCAAATTCAGAGGAAATTTTATACTATGATCTAGAGTAGATATATTTATATAGTCTTACAGTTACAACCGGCCCTTTGAGGGGAACCATGATGCTGATGTGGCCCAGGATGAAAATGAGTTTGACACCGCTATTTTAGTATGTCGTAATTTTTCGATGAAAACGTCAAATTTCTTTGATGTTGAAAAAAATCATGAAAACGGTCGTATTATAACATGTACAATGATTCTATGGTGGAAAAAAGTCATTTCGTGAAATGTTGGAAAATTTTACAAAAAAAACGTCATAGTATAGTATGTCGAAATTTTTCGATGAAAACTTCAAATTTTTTTGATGTTGAAAAAAATCATAAAAAGGTTGTATTATAGAATGTAAAATGATTCTATGGTGGAAAAGAGTCATTTCGTGAAATGTTGGAAAATTTTACAAAAAACGTCATAGTATAGTATGTCGAAATTTTTCCATGAAAGCGTGAAATTTTTTTGATGTAGAAAAAAATCAAGAAAATGGTCGTATTATATTATATACAATGATACTATGGTGGAAAAAAGTCATTTCGTGAAATGTTGGAAAATTAAAAAAAAAAAAAACCTCATAGCATATGGCGAAATTTTTTGATGAAAACGTCAAATTTTTTTGATGTTGAAAAAAAACATAAAAACGGTTGTACTATAGAATGTAAAATGATTCTATGGTGGAAAAAAGTCATTTTGTGAAATGTTGGAAAATTTTACAAAAAAAAGTCATAGTATAGTATGTCGAAATTTTTCAATGAAAACGTCAAATTTTTTTGATGTTGAAAAAATCATAAAAACGGTTGTATTATAGAATGTAAAATGATTCTATGGTGGAAAAGAGTCATTTCGTGAAATGTTGGAAAATTTTACAAAAAAACGCCATAGTATAGTATGTCGAAATTTTTCCATGAAAACATCAAATTTTTTTGATGTAGAAAAAAATCAAGCAAATGGTCGTATTGTATTACATACAATGATTCTATGGTGGAAAAAAGTCATTTCGTGAAATGTTGGAAAATTTTACAAAAAAAAACGTCATAGTATAGTATGTCGAAATTTTTCGATGAAAACGTCAAATTTTTTTGATGTTGAAAAAAATCATGAAAACGGTTGTATTATAGAATGTAAAATGATTCTATGGTGGAAAAGAGTCATTTCGTGAAATGTTGGAAAATTTTACAAAAAAACGTCATAGTATAGTATGTCGAAATTTTTCCATGAAAGCGTGAAATTTTTTTGATGTAGAAAAAAATCAAGAAAATGGTCGTATTATATTATATACAATGATACTATGGTGGAAAAAAGTCATTTCGTGAAATGTTGGAAAATTAAAAAAAAAAAAACGTCATAGCATATGTCGAAATTTTTCGATGAAAACGTCAAATTTTTTTGATGTTGAAAAAAATCATGAAAACGGTCGTATTATAACATCTACAATGACTCTATGGTGGAAAAAAAGTCATTTCGTGAAATGTTGGAAAATTTTACAAAAAAAAACGTCATAGTATAGTACACGTGTCAAACTCAAGGCCCACGGGCCAAATCCGTCCCGCCACCTCACTTTATGTGGCCCGCGAGGGCTTTCAAAGAATATAGAATGCATATCATTCAATTCTATGCCGCTTCAAAGAAGTACTGTGTCTTTAAACTGCACATCCCACAAAGCATCTCGATTTTGTGACATGCACACTGTAGCGTCTCAGTATCAGCGGTTTCCAGCAACAGCGCTGTGACGCCTACTTAGCGACTTAGGCGCTATATTTACCAGTTTTCAGACCCCTCTAGCGAGTCTTTCAAAAAAGAAATTCGGGCCAAATCTAAGGAGTTTTTCTGGTGTTATGGAGAAAGCAGGTATCGTTCTTCCTCTTCTCAATGAGCAGCTGGTGCTGCCGTGGACCCTCCCCGGTCCCAAAGCTCTCATAGGGGGCCCGGTCCTCGTCAGCAGTCCCTCCTAGGTGCAGTCAGAGCTGTTCACCCCTCCGCATCCAGACTGAATGAATCCCGCCTGCACAAAGTCGCCGCTGACTGTTGTAAATGTACAATTCTGGGAATCAAGCCCTGAATTTAAAAAAAAGTAACTTTTTGTCTTCAGAGCTAGTTATTAAATATATTATTACTAAAACTAATACTAATCAAATTCAGAGGAAATTTTATACTATGATCTAGAGTAGATATATTTATATAGTCTTACAGTTACAACCGGCCCTTTGAGGGGAACCATGATGCTGATGTGGCCCAGGATGAAAATGAGTTTGACACCCCTATTTTAGTATGTCGCAATTTTTCGATGAAAACGTCAAATTTTTTTGATGTTGAAAAAAATCATGAAAACAGTCGTATTATAACATGTAAAATGATTCTATGGTGGAAAAGAGTCATTTCGTGAAATGTTGGAAAATTTTACAAAAAAACGCCATAGTATAGTATGTCGAAATTTTTCGATGAAAACGTCAAATTTTTTTGATGTTGAAAAAAATCATAAAAACGGTTGTATTATATAATGTAAAATGATTCTATGGTGGAAAAGAGTCATTTCGTGAAATGTTGGAAAATTTTACAAAAAAACGTCATAGTATAGTATGTCGAAATTTTTCCATGAAAGCGTGAAATTTTTTTGATGTAGAAAAAAATCAAGAAAATGGTCGTATTATATTATATACAATGATACTATGGTGGAAAAAAAGTCATTTAGTGAAATGTTGGAAAATTAAAAAAAAAAAAAAAAACGTCATAGCATATGGCGAAATTTTTCGATGAAAACGTCAAATTTTTTTGATGTTGAAAAAAATCATGAAAACGGTCGTATTATAACATGTACAATGACTCTATGGTGGAAAAAAGTCATTTCGTGAAAATTTTACAAAAAAAAGTCATAGCATATGGCGAAATTTTTTGATGAAAACGTCAAATTTTTTTGATGTTTAAAAAAATCATGAAAACGGTCGTATTATAGCATGTAAAATGATACTATGGTGGAAAAAAGTCATTTCGTGAAATGTTGGAAAATTTACAAAAAAAACGTCACAGTATAGTATGTCGAAATTTTTCGATGAAAACGTCAAATTTTTTTTGATGTTGAAAAAAATCATGAAAACGGTCGTATTATAACATGTACAATGACTCTATGGTGGAAAAAAGTCATTTCGTGAAAATTTTACAAAAAAAAGTCATAGTATAGTATGTCGAAATTTATCGATGAAAACGTCAAATTTCTTTGATGTTGAAAAAAATCATGAAAACGGTAGTATTATAACATGTAAAATGATTCTATGGTGGAAAAAAGTCATTTTGTGAAATGTTGGAAAATTTTACAAAAAAAGTCATAGTATAGTATGTCGAAATTTTTCGATTAAAACGTCAAATTTTTTTGATGTTGAAAAAATCATAAAAACGGTTGTATTATAGAATGTAAAATGATTCTATGGTGGAAAAGAGTCATTTCGTGAAATGTTTGAAAATTTTACAAAAAAAAAACGTCATAGTATCGTACACGTGTCAAACTCAAGGCCCACGGGGCCAAATCCGTCCCGCCACCTCACTTTATGTGGCCCGCGAGGGCTTTCAAAGAATATAGAATGCATATCATTCAATTCTATGCCGCTTCACAGAAGTACTGTGTCTTTAAACTGCACATCCCACAAAGCATCTCGATTTTGTGACATGCGCACTGTAGCGTCTCAGTATCAGCGGTTTCCAGCAACAGCGCTGTGACGCCTACTTAGCGACTTAGGCGCTATATTTACCAGTTTTCAGACCCCTCTAGCGAGTCTTTCAAAAAAGAAATTCGGGCCAAATCTAAGGAGTTTTTCTGGTGTTATGGAGAAAGCAGGTATCGTTCTTCCTCTTCTCAATGAGCAGCTGGTGCTGCCGTGGACCCTCCCCGGTCCCAAAGCTCTCATAGGGGGCCCGGTCCTCGTCAGCAGTCCCTCCTAGGTGCAGTCAGAGCTGTTCACCCCTCCGCATCCAGACTGAATGAATCCCGCCTGCACAAAGTCGCCGCTGACTGTTGTAAATGTACAATTCTGGGAATCAAGCCCTGAATTTAACAAAAAGTAACTTTTTGTCTTCAGAGCTAGTTATTAAATATATTATTACGAAAACTAATACTAATCAAATTCAGAGGAAATTTTATACTATGATCTAGAGTAGATATATTTATATAGTCTTACAGTTACAACCGGCCCTTTGAGGGGAACCATGATGCTGATGTGGCCCAGGATGAAAATGAGTTTGACACCCCTATTTTAGTCTGTCGTAATTTTTCGATGAAAACGTCAAATTTCTTTGATGTTGAAAAAAATCATGAAAACGGTCGTATTATAACATGTACAATGATTCTATGGTGGAAAAAAGTCATTTTGTGAAATGTTGGAAAATTTTACAAAAAAACACCATAGTATAGTATGTCGAAATTTTTCGATGAAAACGTCAAATTTTTTTGATGTTGAAAAAAATCATAAAAACGGTTGTATTATAGAATGTAAAATGATTCTATGGTGGAAAAGAGTCATTTCGTGAAATGTTGGAAAATTTTACAAAAAAACGCCATAGTATAGTATATCGAAATTTTTCCATGAAAGCGTCAAATTTTTTGATGTTGAAAAAAATCAAGAAAATGGTCGTATTATATTATATACAATGATTCTATGGTGGAAAAAAGTCATTTAGTGAAATGTTGAAAAATTAAAAAAAAAAAAAACGTCATAGCATATGGCGAAATTTTTTGATGAAAACGTCAAATTTTTTTGATGTTTAAAAAAAATCATGAAAACGGTCGTATTATAAATTGTACAATTACTCTATGGTGGAAAAAAGTCATTTCGTGAAATGTTGGAAAATTTTACAAAAAAAAGTCATAGTATAGTATGTCGAAATTTTTTCGATGAAAACATCAAATTTCTTTGATGTTGAAAAAAAAATCATAAAAACGGTTGTATTATAGAATGTAAAATGATTCTATGGTGGAAAAGAGTCATTTCGTGAAATGTTGGAAAATTTTACAAAAAAAAACGTCATAGTATATGTCGAAATTTTTGGATGAAAACGTCAAATTTTTTTGATATTGAAAAAAATCATGAAAACGGTCGTATTATAGCATGTAAAATGATTCTATGGTGGAAAAAAAGTCATTTCGTGAAATGTTGGAAAATTTTACAAAAAAAAGTCATAGTATAGTATGTCGAAATTTTTCGATGAAAACGTCAAATTTCTTTGATGTTGAAAAAAATCATAAAAACGGTTGTATTATAGAATGTAAAATGATTCTATGGTGGAAAAGAGTCATTTCGTGAAATGTTGGAAAATTTTACAAAAAAAACGTCATAGTATATGTCGAAATTTTTGGATGAAAACGTCAAATTTTTTTGATATTGAAAAAAATCATGAAAACGGTCGTATTATAGCATGTAAAATGATTCTATGGTGGAAAAAAGTCATTTCCTGAAATGTTGGAAAATTTTACAAAAAAAAACATCATAGTATATGGCGAAATTTTTCGTGGAAAAGGTCAAATTTTTTTGATGTTGAAAAAAATCTGAAAACGGTCGTATTATAGCATGTAAAATGATTTTATGGTGGAAAAAAGTCATTTTGTGAAATGTTGGAAAAATTTACAAAAAAACGCCAAAATGTTTTGATGAAAATGTCAAATTTTTTTGATGTTGAAAAAAATCATGAAAACGGTCGTATTATAGCATGTAAAATGATTCTGTGGTGGAAAAAAGTCATTTCGTGAAATGTTGGAAAATTTTACAAAAAAAACCGTCATACTATGGGATGTCGAAATTTTTTGATGAAAATATCAAAAAAGTCAAAAAAATTCATAGTATAGGATGCCGAAATATTTCGATGAAAACGTCAAATTTTTTTGATGTTGAAAACAATCATGAAAACAGTCGTATTATAGCATGTAAAATGATTCTATGGTGGAAAAAAATCATTTCATGAAATGTTTGAAAATTTTACAAAAAAAAGGTCAAAGCATATGGTGAAATTTTTCCTGGAAAACGTCAAACTTTTTTGATGTTGAAAAAAAATCATGACAACGGTTGTATTATAGCATGTACAATGATTCTATGGTGGAAAAAAAGTCATTTCGTGAAATGTTGGAAAATTTTACAAAAAAACGCCATAGTATAGTATGTCGAAATTTTTTGATGGAAACGTCAAATTTTTTTGATATTGAAAAAGATCAAGAAAATGGTCGTATTATAGCATGTAAAATGATTCTATGGTGGAAAAAAGTCATTTCATGAAATGTTGGAAAATTTTACAAAAAAAAACGTCATAGTATAGTACACGTGTCAAACTCAAGGCCCACGGGCCAAATCCGTCCCGCCACCTCACTTTTTGTGGTCCGCGAGGGCTTTCAAAGAATATAGAATGCATATCATTCAATTCTATGCCGCTTCACAGAAGTACTGTGTCTTTAAACTGCACATCCCACAAAGCATCTCGATTTTGTGACATGCGCACTGTAGCGTCTCAGTATCAGCGGTTTCCAGCAACAGTGCTGTGACGCCTACTTAGCGACTTAGGCGCTATATTTACCAGTTTTCAGACCCCTCTAGCGAGTCTTTCAAAAAAGAAATTCGGGCCAAATTTAATGAGTTTTTCTGGTGTTATGGAGAAAGCAGGTATCGTTCTTGCTCTTCTCAATGAGCAGTTGGTGCTGCCGTGGACCCTCCCCGGTCCCAAAGCTCTCATAGGGGGCCCGGTCCTCGTCAGCAGTCCCTCCTAGGTGCAGTCAGAGCTGTTCACCCCTCCGCATCCAGACTGAATGAATCCCGCCTGCACAAAGTCGCCGCTGACTGTTGTAAATGTACAATTCTGGGAATCAAGCCCTGAATTTAAAAAAAAGTAACTTTTTGTCTTCAGAGCTAGTTATTAAACATATTATTACTAAAACTAATACTAATCAAATTCAGAGGAAATTTTATACTATGATCTAGAGTAGATATATTTATATAGTCTTACAGTTACAACCGGCCCTTTGAGGGGAACCATGATGCTGATGTGGCCCAGGATGAAAATGAGTTTGACACCGCTATTTTATTCATTCATTCATTCATCGTCAACCGCTTATCCCGTTAGGGGTCGGGGGGGCTGGAGCCGATCCCAGCTAGCATTGGGCGAAGGCAGGGTTCACCCTGGACAGGTCGCTAGTCCATCACAGGGCACATAGACAGACAACATATAGACAGACAACCATTCACGCTCACATCCACACCTACGGGTAATTTAGAGTGATCAATTAACCTAAAGTTAACCTAAAGCATGTTTTTGGACTGTGGGAGGAAGCCGGAGTACCCGGAGAAAACCCACGCTTACACGGGTAGAACATACAAACTCCACACAGAAGAGTCCCAAGCCGGAATCGAACCTGCGACCCTCTTGCTGTGAGGCGACAGCGCTAACCACTACACCACCGTGCAGCCCTACCCCTATTTTAGTATGTCGTAATTTTTCGATGAAAACGTCAAATTTCTTTGATGTTGAAAAAAATCATGAAAACGGTCGTATTATAACATGTACAATGATTCTATTGTGGAAAAAAGTCATTTTGTGAAATGTTGGAAAATTTTACAAAAAAACGCCATAGTATAGTATGTCGAAATTTTTCGATGAAAACGTCAAATTTTTTTGATGTTGAAAAAAATCATGAAAACGGTCGTATTATAACATTTAAAATGATTCTATGGTGGAAAAAAAGTCATTTCGTGAAATGTTGGAAAATTTTACAAAAAAAACGTCATAGCATATGGCGAAATTTTTCGTGGAAAAGGTCAAATTTTTTTGATGTTGAAAAAAATCTGAAAACGGTCGTATTATAGCATGTAAAAGGATTTTATGGTGGAAAAAAGTCATTTTGTGAAATGTTGTAAAATTTTACAAAAAAAAAACGTCAAAATTTTTTGATGAAAATGTCAAATTTTTTTGATGTTGAAAAAAATCATGAAAACGGTTGTATTATAGCATATAAAATGATTCTATGGTGCAAAAAAGTCATTTTGTGAAATGTTGGAAAATTTTACAAAAAAAACGTCATATTATGGGATGTCGAAATTTTTGATGAACATATCAAAAAAGTCAAAATAATTCATAGTATAGGATGTCGAAATATTTCGATGAAAACGTCAAATTTTTTTGATGTTGAAAAAAATCATGAAAACGGTCGTATTATAGCATGTAAAATGATTCTATGGTGGAAAAAAGTCATTTCATGAAATGTTTGAAAATTTTACAAAAAAAAAACGTCATAGCATATGGCAAAATTTTTCTGGAAAACGTCAA
>CAMQGK010000347.1:15000-22002 GCA_947000775.1 Pterois miles
GACCCCCTCCCCCAGTCCGCACCGGTGGGTGGCTGGTCACAATTTTTTCAGGACAGCAGTGAGGGTACGAGAAGTTGTTCGTAAGGGTACGGGGACATTTTCGTCCACGAAACCCTCATGGGTCCCCCACCTGACGTAAAGGATACGGGGGCCTTTCAGCCCACGAAATCCCTAATACGGTCCCAACCTTTTGGGCCGGTTCCGATCTGTCCCTAGACCATGTCCCTGCTCACTGGGGACACATCCTCAGTTGTGTGCCTTGGGATCATTGAGTGTTTCGACCGCTTACCACAAGACACTCTCACCCAAGGAGGTCCCACCGAAGATGCGCAGTCTCCGGGGTGTGTCCCTCCTAAGCTACTCTACTCTAGCCACTGGTATATTAAGACATCTAAAGATTTAAGAAGGTTTATATTTGTATTTTTTATTTTTTTATTTTATTTTTTTAGTTTCATAGTTTTTTATTTTATTTTTTTAGTTTCATAGTTTTTTATTTTATTTTTTTAGTTTCATAGTTTTTTATTTTTATAAAAAAAAGAATCTAGGTCCCGGTGCATCCACGGCACAGTCCCTAAGCAGACTGTGGGATGGAAAGACTAAGAAAAATAAGAAAAAAATAAGGCCTAGGTCCCGGTGCATCCACGGCACAATCCCTAAGCAGACTGTGGGATGGAAAAAAGGTAAAAAAGGTTTGAACGTGTGTGGTGGGGTATGGACTGTGGTGTATGTGAGGCTATTCCTCATAGAAGACTGGGTGACGTTTAAGGTTCTGATACCCTGAACCACCACTCGCAGTGCTGCCCTAGAGTCGGGACACGGGGGGCCGCATACTTACCACCTGTTGAGACATGTACCCTTTCGTTAACACCGCGAGGTATCAGGGGTCAGCCCAAGCAGGTCTGAAGATTCGGTCGTCTTTTGTGTGAGGAAGAGCAGAACTCAGTGTCCCATACACCGCACGACTCCTGAGTCTGTATAAGATCTGTGTTCCATACACCGCACAACCCCAGATCTTAAGGGTGAGAAAAAAAAAAAAAAAAAAAAAAAAAAAAAAAAAAAAAAAGAGGGGGGGGAGAGAGAGAGAGAGAGAGAGAGAGAGAGAGAGAGAGAGAGAGAGAGAGAGAGAGGAGATAGAGAGAGAGAGAGAAATTAAACAGAAGTGAATCTGTTCAGTGAATAACAGGGATAATGGATGAAGTTAAGTATGTGCATGTTACATCTCTCTGTTAGGGTGCAAACGTGTTTTTTGTAAATTGTGAGGGATGTGGTCCGTAAGTAAAGTAAAAGTGCATATAATAAGAGAGAGGAGTGTTTTGAGTGTGGGAGAAGTGTAAATTTGGTAAAAAAGATAGATAATTTCACTAGATTGATCACAAGCTCCGCCCCCTGGGGCTTGTCTGGACATGTTCTGTCTGTGTGCTGCTGCATGCAGTTCCTGATCTGCCTCCTCTAAACAGGTAATGTAACTCTGTTCCTCTCATGTGTATCACACTGAAGTGATGTGAGTTTGAGTGAAATATACTCCGTAATGAAATAGAAATCCCATAAGTCTATATTAATTTATGAATTTATAATGTTAGTAAAAAGTTTTTATAAAATATGTGTCTAAATATTAATTCCTCTTTATAAATTGTGTGTTTTTAATGAAATGTATTTAATGTAGTTTCTAAAGCAATTTTAGACCTTTTTAACTTTGTATAGTATTTAAAATCTTTCGTATGATTTATATGATGTTGTTAAAACCTTTTATGCCCTATAAATATTGGTCCACTGTATGTGTGTTGTTTAGTGTTTTTTAATGAAATGCTTTTAAATCAATGCAATTTTTTGAAGTTTATTTTGGACAATTTTACCTTAGTAAAGTGTTTTAAATCCCCTCTATATTAATATTATAATGTTGTACTGCTTTTTATCCCTACATATGTACAAATGATGTTTATTTTATCTTTGTGAATTTGTTTGTGAATTTTTAATATAGGTTATTTTATGTTTTAGATGTTTATCCATATTCTCAAAAATTTTTTATCTTAAGTTTAGGGTTAAAGTTAAAGTTAGGTTTAGGGTTAGGTTTAAAGGTTAGGTTTAGGGTTCGGTTTTAAGATTAGGGTGAAAGTCAAGGTTAGGTTTAGGATTTAAGATTAGTGTTAAAGTAAGGGTTAGGTATAGGGTTAGGTTTCAAGGTTAGGTTTAGGATTAGGGTAAAAGATTAGGGTGTAAAGACAAGGTTAGGTTTAGGGTTAGGTTAGGGTTAGGTTAGGGATAGGTTTAGGGTTAGGTTAGGGTTAAAGTTAAAGTTAGGTTTAGGGTGTAAGATCAGGATGAAAGTTAGGGTTAGGTATAGGGTTAGGTTTAAAGGTTAGATTTAGGCTTAGGGTTAAAAGATTAAGGTGTAAAGACAAGGTTAGGTTTAGGGTTAGGTTAGGTTTAGGGTTAGGTTAGGGTTAGGGTTTAAGTTAAGGTTAGGCTTAGAGTTAGGGTTGAAGATTAAAGTCAGAGTTAAGGTTTAGGTTTAGGGTTATGGTTTTAAGGTAAGGTTTAAGGTTAGGTTAGGGTTCGGGTTAGGTTTAGGGTTAGGGTTAAGTTGAGTGTTCAGCTAGGGTAAGGGCTAGGGTTAGGGTAAAGGTAAGGGTTAGGGATGGAGGTTAGGGTTAGGGCTTAATGTTAGGTTTAGGGTTAGGGTTAGGGTTAGGGTTAGGGTTAGGGTTAGGGTTAGGGTTAGGGTTAGGGTTAGGGTTAGGGTTAGGGTTAGGGTTAGGGTTAGGGTTAGGGTTAGGGTTAGGGTTAGGGTTAGGGTTAGGGTTAGGGTTAGGGTTAGGGTTAGGGTTAGGGTTAGGGTTAGGGTTAGGGTTAGGGTTAGGGTTAGGGTTAGGGTTAGGGTTAGGGTTAGGGTTAGGGTTAGGGTTAGGGGTTAGGGTTAGGGTTAGGGTTAGGGTTAGGGCTAGGGTTAGGGTTAGGGTTAGGCCGGGTTAGGCCGGCTAGGGCTAGGGCTAGGGCTAGGCCAGGCTAGGGCCAGGCTAGGGCTAGGGTTAGGGCTAGGCCGGCTAGGGCTAGGGCTAGGGTTAGGGTTAGGGCTAGGGCTAGGGCTAGGGCCAGGCCAGGTTAGGGCTAGGCCAGGCTAGGGTTAGGGCTAGGGCTAGGGCTAGGGCTAGGGTTAGGGCTAGGGTTAGGGCTAGGGCTAGGTTAGGGCTAGGCCAGGCTAGGGCTAGGGCTAGGGCTAGGGCTAGGGCTAGGGCTAGGGTTAGGGTTAGGGCTAGGGCTAGGGCTAGGGCTAGGGCCAGGCCAGGCTAGGGCCAGGGCTAGGGCTAGGGGCTAGGGTTAGGGCTAGGGCTAGGCCAGGCTAGGGCTAGGGCCAGGCTAGGGCTAGGGGCTAGGGCTAGGGTTAGGCCAGGCTAGGGCTAGGGCTAGGGTTAGGGCTAGGCCAGGCTAGGGCTAGGGCTAGGCCAGGCTAGGGCTAGGGCTAGGGCTAGGGCTAGGGCTAGGGCTAGGGCTAGGCCAGGCTAGGGCTAGGGCTAGGCCGGCTAGGGCTAGGGCTAGGCCAGGCTAGGGCTAGGCCAGGGCCAGGGCCAGGCCAGGGCCAGGCCAGGCCAGGCCAGGCCAGGCCAGGGCCAGGCCAGGCCAGGGCCAGGGCCAGGCCAGGCCAGGGCCAGGGCCAGGGCCAGGCCAGGCCAGGCCGGCTAGGGGCTAGGCCGGCTAGGGCTAGGCTAGGGGCTAGGGCTAGGCTAGGCCAGGCCAGGCTAGGGTTAGGGGCTAGGGCTAGGCCAGGCTAGGCCAGGCTAGGCCAGGTCAGGGTTAGGGTTAGGGGTTAGGGTTAGGGTTAGGGTTAGGGTTAGGGTTAGGGTTAGGGTTAGGGTTAGGGTTAGGGTTAGGGTTAGGGTTAGGGTTAGGGTTAGGGTTAGGGTTAGGGTTAGGGTTAGGGTTAGGGTTAGGGTTAGGGTTAGGGTTAGGGTTAGGGTTAGGGTTAGGGTTAGGGTTAGGGTTAGGGTTAGGGTTAGGGTTAGGGTTAGGGTTAGGGTTAGGGTTAGGGTTAGGGTTAGGGTTAGGGTTAGGGTTAGGGTTAGGGTTAGGGTTAGGGTTAGGGTTAGGGTTAGGGTTAGGGTTAGGGTTAGGGTTAGGGTTAGGGTTAGGGTTAGGGTTAGGGTTAGGGTTAGGGTTAGGGTTAGGGTTAGGGTTAGGGTTAGGGTTAGGGTTAGGGTTAGGCAAGCAGCTTGGCCTGAAAGACTTCTCTCCGAAAAGTCAGGACGCTGTGGCATTGCAGCAGATTAAGGAGCGTGGCGCTTTACCTATGATTGATCGTGGTGATATCCGTCAGGCAATCGACCGTTGCAGCAATATCTGGGCTTCACTGCCGGGCGCTGGTTATGGTCAGTTCGAGCATAAGGCTGACAGCCTGATTGCAAAATTCAAAGAAGCGGGCGGAACGGTCAGAGAGATTGATGTATGAGCAGAGTCACCGCGATTATCTCCGCTCTGGTTATCTGCATCATCGTCTGCCTGTCATGGGCTGTTAATCATTACCGTGATAACGCCATTACCTACAAAGCCCAGCGCGACAAAAATGCCAGAGAACTGAAGCTGGCGAACGCGGCAATTACTGACATGCAGATGCGTCAGCGTGATGTTGCTGCGCTCGATGCAAAATACACGAAGGAGTTAGCTGATGCTAAAGCTGAAAATGATGCTCTGCGTGATGATGTTGCCGCTGGTCGTCGTCGGTTGCACATCAAAGCAGTCTGTCAGTCAGTGCGTGAAGCCACCACCGCCTCCGGCGTGGATAATGCAGCCTCCCCCCGACTGGCAGACACCGCTGAACGGGATTATTTCACCCTCAGAGAGAGGCTGATCACTATGCAAAAACAACTGGAAGGAACCCAGAAGTATATTAATGAGCAGTGCAGATAGAGTTGCCCATATCGATGGGCAACTCATGCAATTATTGTGAGCAATACACACGCGCTTCCAGCGGAGTATAAATGCCTAAAGTAATAAAACCGAGCAATCCATTTACGAATGTTTGCTGGGTTTCTGTTTTAACAACATTTTCTGCGCCGCCACAAATTTTGGCTGCATCGACAGTTTTCTTCTGCCCAATTCCAGAAACGAAGAAATGATGGGTGATGGTTTCCTTTGGTGCTACTGCTGCCGGTTTGTTTTGAACAGTAAACGTCTGTTGAGCACATCCTGTAATAAGCAGGGCCAGCGCAGTAGCGAGTAGCATTTTTTTCATGGTGTTATTCCCGATGCTTTTTGAAGTTCGCAGAATCGTATGTGTAGAAAATTAAACAAACCCTAAACAATGAGTTGAAATTTCATATTGTTAATATTTATTAATGTATGTCAGGTGCGATGAATCGTCATTGTATTCCCGGATTAACTATGTCCACAGCCCTGACGGGGAACTTCTCTGCGGGAGTGTCCGGGAATAATTAAAACGATGCACACAGGGTTTAGCGCGTACACGTATTGCATTATGCCAACGCCCCGGTGCTGACACGGAAGAAACCGGACGTTATGATTTAGCGTGGAAAGATTTGTGTAGTGTTCTGAATGCTCTCAGTAAATAGTAATGAATTATCAAAGGTATAGTAATATCTTTTATGTTCATGGATATTTGTAACCCATCGGAAAACTCCTGCTTTAGCAAGATTTTCCCTGTATTGCTGAAATGTGATTTCTCTTGATTTCAACCTATCATAGGACGTTTCTATAAGATGCGTGTTTCTTGAGAATTTAACATTTACAACCTTTTTAAGTCCTTTTATTAACACGGTGTTATCGTTTTCTAACACGATGTGAATATTATCTGTGGCTAGATAGTAAATATAATGTGAGACGTTGTGACGTTTTAGTTCAGAATAAAACAATTCACAGTCTAAATCTTTTCGCACTTGATCGAATATTTCTTTAAAAATGGCAACCTGAGCCATTGGTAAAACCTTCCATGTGATACGAGGGCGCGTAGTTTGCATTATCGTTTTTATCGTTTCAATCTGGTCTGACCTCCTTGTGTTTTGTTGATGATTTATGTCAAATATTAGGAATGTTTTCACTTAATAGTATTGGTTGCGTAACAAAGTGCGGTCCTGCTGGCATTCTGGAGGGAAATACAACCGACAGATGTATGTAAGGCCAACGTGCTCAAATCTTCATACAGAAAGATTTGAAGTAATATTTTAACCGCTAGATGAAGAGCAAGCGCATGGAGCGACAAAATGAATAAAGAACAATCTGCTGATGATCCCTCCGTGGATCTGATTCGTGTAAAAAATATGCTTAATAGCACCATTTCTATGAGTTACCCTGATGTTGTAATTGCATGTATAGAACATAAGGTGTCTCTGGAAGCATTCAGAGCAATTGAGGCAGCGTTGGTGAAGCACGATAATAATATGAAGGATTATTCCCTGGTGGTTGACTGATCACCATAACTGCTAATCATTCAAACTATTTAGTCTGTGACAGAGCCAACACGCAGTCTGTCACTGTCAGGAAAGTGGTAAAACTGCAACTCAATTACTGCAATGCCCTCGTAATTAAGTGAATTTACAATATCGTCCTGTTCGGAGGGAAGAACGCGGGATGTTCATTCTTCATCACTTTTAATTGATGTATATGCTCTCTTTTCTGACGTTAGTCTCCGACGGCAGGCTTCAATGACCCAGGCTGAGAAATTCCCGGACCCTTTTTGCTCAAGAGCGATGTTAATTTGTTCAATCATTTGGTTAGGAAAGCGGATGTTGCGGGTTGTTGTTCTGCGGGTTCTGTTCTTCGTTGACATGAGGTTGCCCCGTATTCAGTGTCGCTGATTTGTATTGTCTGAAGTTGTTTTTACGTTAAGTTGATGCAGATCAATTAATACGATACCTGCGTCATAATTGATTATTTGACGTGGTTTGATGGCCTCCACGCACGTTGTGATATGTAGATGATAATCATTATCACTTTACGGGTCCTTTCCGGTGAAAAAAAAGGTACCAAAAAAAACATCGTCGTGAGTAGTGAACC
>CAMQGK010000348.1:0-13068 GCA_947000775.1 Pterois miles
TTTTGGATTGTTCTACTTTGTCTCTCCTTCTAGTGGCTCTCTGCTTGCTCTGTGAGCTCTCTCTGGCGTCTCCTCTCTGTTAGCCAGGAGCTTTTGGAGTTCTTCCTCCAGAGCTCGACACCTCAGTCGGCTGTCTTTCAGAGCAGTCTGAGTAGGGTGCAGCTGGGCCAGGATGTCTTGGTGAGTGTTCATACTTGTCACATTTTGCTCCCCTTGGCAATGAGATGATCTTTGTCTCTGAGGAGATCTTCCAGCTGGTTGATTTAGTTCTACCACATCTCCTCCTTCTTCTTGGCCTCCATCCGTTGACCAGCAGAGGCTCTCCCCTCTTTTAGAGCGTTGAGGCTCTGCTCAAGAGAGATGATCTTCTCATCCCTCTGTTTTAATTCCTCCTGTACCTCGACACGCTCTTTCTTGAGATGTTGAGTTTCTTGAGAGCTTCTTCCTTCTGTCCTATCTCTTGTTTGGCCTTACTGAGGTTTTTTCCTCCAGGCGACTTTGGTGAAATCGAAGCTTCTCTCCAAAGCAGAAAGATGGCGGTGAAGACAGCTAATGCCATCTTCCTTCTGCTCCATCTCCCTGTTTGCCTCCTGGAGGTCGACCTTTAACTTCTCATTGTCTTTTTCAGAGATGGACAGCTTCCTCTCCAAAGCATGCAGGTCCTCCATCTCCCTGTTATAGCCCTGCGCATAGTCAAATGACAGAAATACATCAATACATTTTCACATCAGAGAAGGAAAACTGTTAATGATACTGAGATGATATATTTACATACAACTCTGAAGAGAAACCATAGTTTAACCTAAACCATTTATTTATTGTACTTGTGACGGCCCTGCCTTGTTGGCTGTGCATTAAATATGTTCCTTCTGTCCCTAAAGGTAGTACACCGAGGAGGACACCTGATGGGCACCTGAGCTGGGTACTATAGGACGCTGGATGTCTCTCCCTCTCTCTCTTCTTTGACTACACGCATCCTGCAGAGTTGGCGTTCGGCATTTGTGGTTTAACTGGCTTCGACAATAAACACATCACCCATCCACATTGACATGACTGATACCACTGTGGACAGACACGCTCCATGATGCCTAATTTGTATGAGACTTTAAATAAGACATTAAATAAAACCATTTATGATAAGATAAGATGAACCTTTATTAATCCTCGGAGGAAATTATTTATTGTACTATAATGCCATATATCTGAGCTATTCACTGGTAGAAGGTGAGAAATGACTTTAATGTCATTATTGATTTAACCTTCTGACCCACAACAGATCCATGTTTGTCTATTTTAGGGGGTACAGGGTGCTATTTAATTGATTAATCAGAATAAATTGCAGTGTATAAGGGTTTAGAACATTATGATCAAAGTATTTTATGGTCATCCCCATGCTTTATTATGTCTCATAAAGTGTTGCAGTATTTTTTGAGTTGATACTATTTGTTACACAGATTAAATAAATAAATTTAGGCATTTGTTTATTTACCAAAAATTGTTAAAAATTATTAATAATCTCTCCAACATAGCATGAATGCTCTAGGTCTTGTGATTTTGTCCATTTATTCACAGATTAATAAATGACTTTGTCAACACATTTATTAATACCTATTTTAATTGCTGCCCTGTGATGGACTGGCGACCTGTCCAGGGTGTACCCCCTTCGCCCAATGCCAGCTGGGATCGGCTCCAGCAACCCCGCAACCCCTGACGGGATAAGCGGTTGACGATGGATAGATGGATTTTAATTGCATAATTATTTATTAATCAATTAAATGCTCTATTGACTATTGTAGTCCTCCATATACTGAAGGAAAAGGTCATAAACTAAAACCTTCTAGTATAATATGTCATAGAAAGGTCAGAAAATAAAGCTATAGTGTAACATGTCATGAAAATGTCATAAAGTTATAGTATAATAGGTCATAGAAAAGTCATAAAAATAGTTATAGTACAACATGTCATGAAAAGGTCATGAAAATAAAGTTTCGTATAACAGGTCATATAAAGGTTATAAAAAAAGTTCTAGTATAGTATGTGATAAAATCATCATAAAAGTAGAGTATAAAATGTCATTAAAAGGTCATAATGAAATAAAGTTATTGTGTAAAATATCACAAATATGTCATGAACAATAAAGATTTAGTATAAAATGTCAATAAAAGTTCATGAAAATAAAGTCACAGTATAATATGTCACAAAAAAATCCACAAAAATAAAATTATAGTATAATTTGTCATATAAAGTCATAAAATTAAATTTATAGTATAATCGGTCATAAAAGGGTCAAAATATAAAGTTATAGTATATTGTTATAAAAAGGTCATAAACTATAAAGTTATAGTTTCACATGAAAATAAATTATTTTTATACAGTAAAATATATTTGCAGAAGGTCTTGCAATAAAAATGTCTGAACACGTTTATGAATCTACTGTATTGAACTTTTATATATAGATAACGAAAAAGAAACTTTTTAGAGCCTCCATTTTGCGTTTTTTGCAGAAGTCATGTGACCACTGCGCAGTGCCACGTGACATTCGGAACGTGACGTCACATTGCGTTACCGCGGTTACAAGCTTCGAGAACGCTGCCTGTTGATTCTGGTTAGCGTTTTAGCTAGTCTGCTAATCAGTGTGAGTCGGTCCTTCAGCGGAGACGCATGCTAGCGAGAGCAGAGCGACAGTCAACATACAACACAGCGACTACTAGTGTTACTGCCTTGACTACTACTACTACTACTACTACTACTACTAATACTACTACTACTACTGTAGTAATGGAAGCAATCGTCCGTTCAGGAAACCAGGTAAGATTTCTGATCTTTCTCCTACTTTTTAATTTCTCATACTGAGAAATAAAAGTAATAACAATGCTGCCAGCCTACATTTAATCTGATTTATGATTGTGTATATAAAACACACAGTTCAAATGATTAGGAAATGAATGATTCAATCTGATTACAGTATTTGCTTTGATTAAATACAACGTTGGCATCAGTAGTTTAATGGTGTATTGTAATTAGCTTAGAGCTGGTGTTAGGAAGTTAAACAGGAAGACAGTGATTGTGGTCTAAGGCTGAACTCGACTCTGGTGACAAACTGAATCGGTGTTTTTCAGGAAAAGTAGCTTCACAGTTTTGCTCTCGTATTGGCATCAAAATGATGCACCTTTTATCCTCTTGGATCAACCATATCAGGATTTTTTAATGGCAGCAAATAGTCACAGCTGTTGTCCTCCTGGGTCAAATTGACCTGGTCTTGTTTGAGTGGTTTATAAAGCATGAAATATAAAATGACCACACTATTTTGTGTTGCATCTTTAAGTCAACTTGTTTCCAACAAATTACCATAAATTTTAAACTCCTTTGACACCGCTTATTCTTTTATTATGGTAGGTTTTCATGTTATCAACCACTTCTTCGGTTTGCCGGTGGTACATGCCATGTAGGGGCTTGTCCCTCCAGGTGGTCTGCTCCTCCTCCTCCTCTGCACTCTCATTGGGTTTCTGCTGCCTGAGACAGTCACGTAGCAGCTCATCCTTTGGGGCCATTTTCTAGATGTAAGCTTGGGTTTTTGATGTTTCATCCAGGGCCGTGGACTTGATGCTCACTAGTCCACGGCCTCCCTCTTTCTGCTTAGTGTACAGTCTCAGGGTGCTGGACTTAGGGTGAAACCCTCCATGCATGGTGAGATGGTGAGGAGCTTTCTTGTCTTGATATCTGTGGCTTCTATCTCCTCTTTTGGCCAGCTTATGATCCCAGCGGGGTATCTGATGACTGGTAGTGCGTACATGTTGATGGCTGGGACCTTGTTCTTCCCATTCAGCTGACTTTTCATCCCTCAGCAGCTGGTTCATCTGTGCTGCTCGGCGTTCAGTGCAGTTAGCTTCTTCAGCCAGTATGCATGGATCATATCGGGGGCCGATGCTGTCCAGCGCTTCATTTTTGACACTCTTTCTTGGATGTCTGCCATTGAGATGGTTACCGGTTCTTGTTCTGGGAGGTTGCTGTGGTCAGCTCTTAGGCCTACTAGCCATTTGGCATCGGTGTTGTGTGATGCCTCCCTTTCCCGTATGTCCCTCCAATACTTGGTGGGTCTGACCGGTTGTTGTTTCATTGTCTTCAGTCTGGAGGCCCAACACGATGCAGTGCCCAATGCTTTGAAGTGTGTGTGTGTGTGTGTGTGTCTGTGTTCAATGCGCTGAAAAGCGCAATACTATGACCCACTGCACCACTAAATGTGGCCTGGTCAAATTGATCCGAGAAGACCACAGATGATAGAAATTTTAATAAAACATATATAATTTAATAAAATTAGTCCGAATTAATTTTACTTACAAAGAGCATAGTATGGAACCATCCGTGTAATTATAGGCAATTATATGGAAGAAAACCAAAGACAAATTAACTTTTGAAAACAGGTCAAATTGGCCCAAAGACCACAGGAGGGTTAAAAGCAGATGGAGTTGGCTTCTGTACTTTCAACTGCCTTTCTGTGTGGATGCAACGTTAGGATGGGACTGCTTTTTCAACTTTTACATTTGTGTCTTTCAGGCATTTAAGCAGAACCTGAAGCTGGCCTCAGACAACGCTGCCCTGAAGGAGCAGATGACCAGCGCGGAGTCCATCTGGGAGGAGGGGAGGATGAGGGTCCTGAAGGCTCTCAAGTCACGGAGGGCCATCAGGAAAGAAGCCCAGAAGGACCTCAATGTCCAGAAGCAGCACAAGTCTGAGGAGCTGAGCGCCAAGCTCCGCTGTCTCCAGGAGAACCTTGGGAAGAGCGAGAAGCAGGTCATGGAGATGGAGGCCAAGTGGAAACAGGACTCAGAGGACCACATCGCAGAGCTGGTCTCTGAAAACGCTGCTCTGAAGGAGCAGCTGGCCACCAAGGAGTCCGGCTGGGAGGAGGAAAAGAAGAGCATCCTCACTGCTCTCAGGTCAGAGAGAGTCATCCGAGAACAGGCTCAGACTGACCTGAAGACCAAGGAGAAGGAGTACGAGGAGCAGACCAACTCTCTGAACCACCGCCTGTATTTGAAGGAGAACGAGCTCCGATCGGCTGAACAATTCTGGATTGGAGAGCAAGCCCGGGTCTCTGCATGTTGGGAGGACAGTGTCGCCAAAATCACAGAGGCCTGGGAGAAAGAGCTCCAACAAGCATCTGTCCTGAAGAACCTGTTGGTCAAATCCCTGCAGGAGGAGTCGGACAGGAAGGTGAGCCAGGTCGTCCTGGAAAAGGACCAACTGATCGCCCAACTGACGGCGGCTAACGAGGCTCTGAAAGTCCAGAGTCTGGAGAGAGAGACCCAGCTGCAGGAGAAGGAGAGGCAGCTCATCCAGAGCGAGGCGGAGAACAACAGGATCCTCACCGCTCTCAGGTCAGAGAGAATCATCCGAGAACAGGCTCAGACTGACCTGAAGACCAAGGAGAAGGAGTACGAGGAGCAGACCAACTCTCTGAACCACCGCCTGTATTTGAAGGAGAACGAGCTCCGATCGGCTGGAACAATTCTGGATTTGAGAGCAAGCCAGATTTCTGCATGTTCCAGGGAAAAAAGTGGCTGCCAAAATCACAGAGGCCTGGGGGAAAGAGCTGCAACAAGCATCTAATCTGAAGGACCTGTTGATGTGGGGGGCCTGCATAAGAATCAGACAGAAGGTGAGCTCCAGGTGGTGCTGGGGAAGGATGTTATGGTCGGAGAGATGAAGCTGGCAGCTTGGCTGCTTGAGGCTCTGGGAGTCAGAGATCTGGGGAGAGAGACCCAGCTGCAGGAGAAGGAGAGGCAGCTCATCCAGAGCGAGGCGGAGAACAACAGGATCCTCACCGCTCTCAGGTCAGAGAAAATCATCCGAGAGCAGGCTCAGACTGACCTGAAGACCAAGGAGAAGGAGTACGAGAGGCAGACCAACTCTCTGAGCCACCACCTGTATTTGAAGGAGAACGAGCTCCGATCGGCTGAACAATTCTGGATTGGAGAGCAAGCCCGGGTCTCTGCATGTTGGGAGGACAGTGTCGCCAAAATCACAGAGGCCTGGGAGAAAGAGCTCCAACAAGCATCTGTCCTGAAGAACCTGTTGGTCAAATCCCTGCAGGAGGAGTCGGACAGGAAGGTGAGCCAGGTCGTCCTGGAAAAGGACCAACTGATCGCCCAAATGACGGCGGCTAATGAGGCTCTGAAAGTCCAGAGTCTGGAGAGAGAGACCCAGCTGCAGGAGAAGGAGAGGCAGCTCATCCAGAGCGAGGCGGAGAACAACAGGATCCTCACCGCTCTCAGGTCAGAGAGAATCATCCGAGAACAGGCTCAGACTGACCTGAAGACCAAGGAGAAGGAGTACGAGGAGCAGACCAACTCTCTGAACCACCACCTGTATTTGAAGGAGAACGAGCTCCGATCGGCTGAACAATTCTGGATTGGAGAGCAAGCCCGGGTCTCTGCATGTTGGGAGGACAGTGTCGCCAAAATCACAGAGGCCTGGGAGAAAGAGCTCCAACAAGCATCTGTCCTGAAGAACCTGTTGGTCAAATCCCTGCAGGAGGAGTCGGACAGGAAGGTGAGCCAGGTCGTCCTGGAAAAGGACCAACTGATCGCCCAAATGACGGCGGCTAACGAGGCTCTGAAAGTCCAGAGTCTGAGAGAGAGACCCAGCTGCAGGAGAAGGAGAGGCAGCTCATCCAGAGCGAGGCGGAGCACAACACCAAACTCGCCGCTCTGCACGCTGACATGAGGAGCCAACTGGCTTCCAAGGAGGAGACCATCGAGGAGCTCCAGAAAAACACCAGCGACATGGAGCTGGTCCGAGCAACGGAGAACAACACCATCATCGCCCTCCAGGACAGAAGAAAGAAAGACAGGAGAGGGAGAAGAAAGAGAAGAAGGAACAGAAGAAAAGAGAGAAGGAGGAATCAAAATGCCTGAAGAAAGAAAAGCAGGAGAGGGAGAAATAAAAGAGGAGGACTTGAAACGATAAAGAAAGGAAGTAGAAAGAGAGGGCAGAGGAGAAGAGAGAGCAATAACATCCTTTCTCTCCTCACTCTTCACCTCATTTCCATGATCCCATCCCTCCATCTGACCCTCCCAACCCTTCACCCCCCACACCCGACCTGATCTACATCAGGTGTCGTCCTCCCTACCATCATCCATCCATCCTCTCTTCCTCCTACCCACAGTGACGTGGGGGGTGAGTGATTCGCCCCCAGTGTCTGCGTTGGTTGGCTGAATCCATGTGATCCGAATAGTTCAATAAGTCATAAAAATGTCAGAAACACTTAAGTTATAATATAATCCTAATCATAAAAAGATCAGAAAAATGCTGTAATACCACAAAATGTAATAAAAAGGTCAGAAAAATTAAGTTATTGTACATATGTCTGAACACTAAATATAAAAATAATGCTATTGTATAAAATGTCATGAAAAGGTCAGAAAATTAAGTTATAGTAAAATATGTGATAAAAAGGTTATAAAAATATAGTTACAGTATAATATGTGAGAAAAGGTCATCAAAACAAAGTTATAGTATAACAGGTCAAACGAATGTCAGAAATGTCAGATCAAATTATAGTATAATAGGTCATAAAACGATCATAAGAATAAAGTTACAGTAGAATGTAATTAAAAGGTCATACTAAAATAAAATTAATGTATAATAGGTCATAAAAAGAATGATATAATAAAAAGGTGATAAAAAAGGTCATAAAAAGTTATAATGTAATAGTTCATAAAAAGGTAAAAAATATAGTTTATAAAATAAACTTATTGTACAATATGTCATAAAAAAGCCATAAAAATAAATTTATACCATAATATGTCAAAAAAAGATAAAAAATAGAGGTATAATATAATTTAGCATAAAAAGGTCACAAAACTAAAGTTATAGTATAATATGTGATCAAAAGGTCACAATGAAATAAAGTAATAGTATAATGTCATAAAAAGGTCAAAAAATAAATCTACAGTATGTCATATATATTTAAAAAATATATAGTTATAGTATAATGTGAAGACTGGAGTCAGACCAGGTTTGGACTCAAAAGCACGATTCTGGAATCAGATTGAGACTGAAAACAATCAGCGTCTTTAACGTTCAGCAAAGGGTCCAAACACAGTCAATCGTATCTGAGCAACAAATCCAAAAACGTCAGGCAGAGCAATGTCAAAAAACAGGCAGAGATTCAAAATACACCGGGGAGTCAAAACACCAGAAAAAAAGCTGGTACGCTTTACACCAGGGACAAAGATGACGAACTGGCTCAGAGGGAAGAGGAAGCACACATTAAATACTAGTGAGGGGAGTGACTGACGATGCTCAGGTGGACACAGTCAGGGCGGGAGAAGACAATCACACACAGGTGAATGGTGTTGGAAACTGGGTCAGGAGGAGGTGCTCAAATGTTCAGGTGGGAAAGCATGCGGGCAGGAAGTGAAGTGATCTGAAACGAGAGGGAATGTTAGAATACCAAAATAAAACAGGAAGTGCAACATGCAAAAACAGGAAAACAAACATGACCTAAAATCTGACGCTTGTGACAGTATAATATATGATCAAAATGTCACAATAAAATAAAGTAATAGTAAAATGTCATAAAAAGCCATAAAAATAAAGCTACAGTATGTCATATACATCGTATAATATATGATCAAAATGTCACAATAAAATAAAGTAATAGTAAAATGTCATAAAAAGGCCATAAAAATAAAGTCATAGTATAATATGTGATAAAAAAAAAGGTCATAAAAATAACGTTATTGTATAATATGTCAGAAAAAAATCATAAAAATTATAATAAACTGTTATAACAAGGTCATAAAAATAAATTTATAATAAACTGTCATAAAAAGGTCCTAAAAATGAAGTTATTGTATGTCATTGTGACGGCCCCTCTGTGTTTGGATCCTCTGCTTTTGCTTTCTCTCTTCAGGGCTACAGCAGACCCTGGTGAGGCTGATCATTATCAGGGGACACACCTGGACCCGGTGTGCTCCACAGCAAAAGAAGCAGAGCAGGCAGCTGATCTAGAGGACCAGCAGACCTCATCACACACCAGACCTTTGTTTCTGGGCTTTGGGTTCTTTTTTCTTGTTTTTACAGCACAACATCCATGCAGCACATTTTCACACATCCACTCCCTACACTACTGACCAAACATGATTCTATCCCGTACATTCTTTGATTCCCTTTTGACATGTAATTGTGACCTTGAAAGGCACATGACTGGTCGGTGCGGGCAGTCCATTACACATTAAACCTTGTTTTTTCAGAGTTTACACCCTGGTTAGGCTGTAGAGCAGGTTCCCGTTGGAATTTGTTTGGGGTGAACTGGTAGTGTGGTGGTGAACATGGTTAGAGCGGTTGTCACACACATCTGTGGCTACGGAGGAGTCGCTGGTTCTCTGGTTGCCTTGCTGTCCCATCAGGCTGTTAGTGCGTAAGTTCCCAAAGCAAGCAGCTACCTGAAGACTAGGGAGGAGTTTAGCTAGGTTTTGGCCAGGCAGTTAGAGGGACTGGCTCCGATTTTGGGTTGCTAGTGTGCATTTGGCTGTCTGTGCCTTCCTGTGATTGTGCGTGCCTTTGTTTCATGCGTATTAGAGTGTCTTGGCAGGTGCTGAATATTTTCTGAAAACCCCATCAGAGGAGGTTTTGGAGTGTTGTAGTCGAGAGCAGCTGGTGATAATTGCAGAGCATTTTGGTGTAGACGTTGGTGACAAACGGATGAAAGACAACATGAAATCAATTTTTAAGGCTAACTTGTTTGAGGACACATCCTGTCAGCTCTGTTCCAGGTTTAGCTGAGTTGTCTGCTCCTGGTGTTGTTGGTTTAATTCCTGGCTTAACTTTTGAGCAGCAGAAGGAACTGCTGTTGTTACAGTTGCTAGAGCATGGTAGGCTTCAGCAGCAAGTTGAACGGGAGAAATCAGCTGCAGAAACAGTAAAGCATGAGACAGAACTTAAGACGCTGGAGTTGGAACAGTACAAGCTAAGTTTGATTCGGGATGGTCGGGTCACAGCAGATTCTGTTTTCAGTGTTGCTCCTGTGTCTTCAGAGTGTTCACGGTTTGATGTAGCTGGCAATTTGCACCTGCTACCAAAATTTTGTGAGAATGATCCTGATAACTTCTTTTCGCTGTTTGAGCAGGTAGATGACTATAGAAATTGGCCTGATTCTGAGTATACATTGCTGCTGCAATATGTCCTAACTGGTAAGGCTCAAGTAGCGTATTGTTCCCTTCCTATGCGTGAAAGTCAAAATTACTCGTCAGTCAAGGCTGCTGTGTTAAAAGCATATGAGTTGGTGTCAGAAGCCTACAGGCAGAGGTTCACAACATGGGAAAAGTCCAGTAAGCAGACACACATGGAGTTTACAGGGAGTTGGGTCCTCACTTTAACCGGTGGTGTACCACTCTTGAAGGTAATACTTTTGACGACTTGTGCAATTTGATGGTCTTGGAGCAGTTTAAAAAACTCTCTGCCGAGCGATGTTGCTACCTACATTAATGAACGTAAAGTCAAATCTGCTGCCGAGGCTGCTGCGCTTGCAGCAAATGGTCTGGCCGGTAGCCGGGTCTGGGCTGATGTTCCTCCACCACCTGTAGAAAGAAAAGAAAGAAAGATATTCCTTTATTAGTCCCACAGTGGGGAAATTCAGTTTTACTGACATCCTCTTCTTTTTTCAGAACAGCCTGAATGTTTTCAGTGGTGTCCTGTGATGTCCTCAGCTCCTGGTATGTGGACTGTGAGTAGAGCACGGACAAAAGAGGTCGGTAAGCCCCATGGGAAAATGAATCGCCATTACCGTAAGTCAGATGTTGGCCCGTAGGTTAAAACCCCACTGTTTTCACAGCTCAATGTGAAGGTGGGTGATGCACAAGGGTCGTATGGCCATGTTGTGTACTAGGTGTTGTTTTTTTGTTTGTTTTTTTTTGCTGGCTGATGCTGGAGGCCCATGTTAATGTTGTGCTGTACTTCTTTCCATGCTGGTTCTCTGCTGTTTTTCCCTTCAAACTCTTAAATTTGCTTCTCCAGGCACCAGGAGTTGCTGAGTTGTGGGCAGAACAGAGTGGCCTTGTTGGAGAGGTTAAGGAGAGTGGTAACAGTTTGTAATTGTTTAGAGTTTATTTTGTTTAGCTGGTAAGAATATATTTTGAATATTGAAGTTTGTTAAAATTGTTAGTTACAGGTAAATGGGGCTAGTAGGGTCTTTCCGGGGTTCGGGGGGTGTGACGGCCCCTCTCTGTTTGGATCCTCTGCTGTTTGCTTTCTCTCTTCAGACCTCTTTAGACCTGATGAGGCTGATCAGCATCATGGGACACACCTGGACCCGGTGTGCTCCCTGCTTGAAAGGCAGAGCAGGCAGCAGTCTAGAGGACCAGCAGACCTCATCACACACCAGACCTTTGTTTCTGGGCTTTGGGTTTCTTTTTTCTTGTTTTTACTGCACAACATCCATGCAGCACATTTTCACACATCCACTCCCTACACTACTGACTTTATAGATTCCTGCCGTACATTCTTTTGATTTACTTTTGACATACTTTTGATTAATAAATCACTTCAGTTGTTTAGTATATACCCGTGTGTCTCCTGTTTTTGGTCACAGTTCTAGAGCTGGGCTGTGATAGTCATAACAAGGTCATAAAAATCACAAGAAACCATCATAAAAAGGTCATAAAAATCTAATTTTTAATAAACTGTCATAAAAGGTCCTAAAAATAATTTCATAATAAGCTCAAGTTCATAATGTTTCAGCGTTTCTTGTCATGTTGTCAGAGGCTCTGTTGTGATTTGACCTTTTATCCTGTTTAAATACAGTTTTAGACGACTTATTTATGTTAAAGTTTTTACATCTTGTTCATTTAAACCACATCTTTTAACTGGTGGCAGGATTTTAGTGATCAGATGTGGTTTTACAACTGTTTTAAGGACTTCTCTGTTTTCATTGAGGTTATGGCTGAGTGTGAGGACTGCCTGCTTCAGTACTCACAGCTTTAGGAGGACATGCATCGCTTGAAATCGAAGCTTCGGGATCAGCTGATTGAGAGCTTTTGTCTCGTAGCTACTGCCCAAAGCAAAGTAAATTTCCTATATTCTAGTATATAGTCTTGCTGTCACGGTGTCCCAATCGCAGATGGTCACCGATACTGCGGCCACCCTCCCTTGGCTGGCGTCGATGAACACCGGCTCCGGGCCGGCGCGTTCAGAGGGGCCCAGCATCGAGGTGAGCGGCCATTCCTCTGGGAGAGTGCCGACTGACCCCCGCCGCTGATGGGCCGGGATGCTGGAACTCCGATGCCCCCAAAGGGTGGTCAGGCTGGTATGGGAACTCCTCTCATGGCCCCGGCTCACACTTCCACTCCTAAGCCATCAAAGCCGTCCCTGTGACAGAGGTGGTACGCCGCAGCCGAAGGAACGCCCTGCTGCATGAGGCCGTCATTAGGCGCTCTGGAGGTCTACACCTGGCTGAGGATCCTCGCCCCGTCCACCTGTGCGGGCACTGCAGTCCGGACCGCCGTCCTCAGTGCTGTCAGAGGCAGCTAAGTGTCCGCTGCCAGGCCCTGACAGCTCACCCCACCATCATCTCCTCGTCCTCTCTTCCACCAAACACTGACCATTGGAGACTCCATAACCAGGGACATCCGCTTCGCTGGAATGCAACCACATGCTGCCTCCCTGGTGCCTCAGTCCCCGCCATGCTGGAGAAACTCCTGGACCTCCTGCCCTCACTCCCAACATCCATGGAAAGAACAGTGCTGCACGATGGGACTAATGGCCTTCCCCATCCCGTCAGGAGTCGGACGCACGGAAAAGGATTTTAACCTCCGTTTTAATGTTTTAAAGGACTGTGGAAAGTCTGTTTTTTATTTCTGGCCCCATTCCCACTATCGATCGCGGCTCTGACCGTTTTAGTCTCTCCTCGGTCTGCACACATGGCTCCAGTCAGCAGGCAGATATCACAGCCTGGATTTTATTGACAATTTTAACCTGTTTTGGGATCGTGCTTGTCTATTTAAAAGAGACGGGATTCATCCCAATAAGCGGGGTAGCCGAATGCTGTCGGCTAACACTCAGCAC
>CAMQGK010000349.1:0-17500 GCA_947000775.1 Pterois miles
GCTACGCTCACAGCTGTAACACCACCAGACACACACTGTCTGCTACAGCTACGCTCACAGCCGTAACACCACCAACACACACACTGTCTGCTACAGCTACAGCACAAGCTCCCAACACAGTAGCGCACCACCAACACACACTGTCTGCTACAACACCACCCGACGCACACAGCTACGCTCCCAGCTATAACACCACCAACACACACACTGCCTGCTACAGCTACGCTCACAGCTGTAACACCACCAACACACACACTGTCTGCTACAGCTACGCTCACAGCTACAACACCACCAACACACACACTGTCTGCTACAGCTACGCTCACAGCTGTAACACCACCAACACACACACACGGTCTGTCAGAAACTAGCTGAAGTTACGCTACAGCGGGCACGAAGCCACCAACAACGCTAGCAGCTAGCAGCAGCACCGTGGCTGCTACAGTAACTCCTGACGGTGAACTGGAGACAGTGAACGCAGCACTGCGGCTGCTACAGTAACTCCTGACACTGAACTGGAGACAGTGACGCAGCACCGCGGCTGCTACAGTAACTCTCCTCACGGTGAATTGAAGACAGTGAATGCAGCACCGTGGCTGCTACAGTAACTCCTGACGGTGAACTGGAGACAGTCAACGCAGCACCATGGCAGCTACAGTAACTATCCTGACGGTGAACTTGAGACAGTGAATGCAGCACTGTGGCTGCTACAGTAACTCTCCTCACGGTGAACTGAGGACAGTGAACGCAGCACCGTGGCAGCTACAGTAACTCTCCTGACGGTGAACTGGAGACAGTTAACGCAGCACCGTGGCAGCTACAGTAACTGTCGTCACGGGTGACAGGTGAACTGGGGAGAGACAGTGAACTGAGACAGGCAGCACCGTGGCTGCTACAGTAACTCCTGACGGTGAACTGGAGACAGTGAACGCAGCACCGTGGCTGCTACAGTAACTCCTGACGGTGAACTGAAGACGGTGAACGCAGCACCGTGGCTGCTACAGTAACTCCTGACGGTGAACTGGAGACGGTGAACGCAGCACCGTGGCTGACCTTCAGTAACTCCTGACGGTGAACTGGAGACGGGGGTGGAGCGGGTGAACGCAGCACCGCGGCTGCTACAGTAACTCCTGACGGTGAACTGGAAACAGTGAACGCAGCACCGCGGCTGCTACAGTAACTCCTGACGGTGAACTGGAGACAGTGAACGCAGCACCGCGGCTGCTACAGTAACTCCTGACGGTGAACTGGAGACAGTGAACGCAGCACCGCGGCTGCTTCAGTAACTCCTGACGGTGAACTGGAGACAGTGAACGCAGCACCGCGGCTGCTTCAGTAACTCCTGACGGTGAACTGGAGACAGTGAACGCAGCACCGCCGGCTGCTTCAGTAACTCCTGACGGTGAACTGGAGACAGTGAACGCAGCACCGCGGCTGCTACAGTAACTCTCCTGACGGTGAACTGGAGACAGTGAACGCAGCACCGTGGCTGCTACAGTAACTCTCCTGACGGTGAACTGGAGACAGTGAACGCAGCACCGTGGCTGCTACAGTAACTCTCCTGACGGTGAACTGGAGACAGTGAACGCAGCACCGTGGCTGCATACAGTAACTCTCCTGACGGTGAACTGGAGACAGTGAACGCAGCACCGTGGCTGCTTCAGTAACTCCTGACGGTGAACTGGAGACAGTGAACGCAGCACCGTGGCTGCTTCAGTAACTCCTGACGGTGAACTGGAGACAGTGAACGCAGCACCGTGGCTGCTACAGTAACTGTCGTCACGGTGAACTGGAGACAGTGAACGCAGCACCGTGGCTGCTACAGTAACTCCATGACGGTGAACTGGAGACAGTGAACGCAGCACTGCGGCTGCTACAGTAACTCCTGACACTGAACTGGAGACCGTGAACGCAGCACCGCGGCTGCTGCAGTAACTCTCCTCACGGTGAATTGAAGACAGTGAATGCAGCACCGTGGCTGCTACAGTAACTCCTGACGGTGAACTGGAGACAGTCAACGCAGCACCGTGGCTGCTACAGTAACTTGCTGATGGTGAACTGGAGACAGTGAACGCAGCACTGTGGCTGCTACAGTAACTCTCCTGACGGTGAACTGAAGACAGTGAACGCAGCACCGTGGCAGCTACAGTAACTCTCCTGACGGTGAACTGGAGACAGTGAACGCAGCACCGTGGCTGCTACAGTAACTCCTGACGGTGAACTGGAGACAGTGAACGCAACACCGTGGCTGCTACAGTAACTCCTGACGTTGAAGTGAAGACAGTGAACGCAGCACCGTGGCTGCTTCAGTAACTCCTGACGGTGAACTGGAGACAGTGAACGCAGCACCGTGGCTGCTACAGTAACTCCTGACGGTGAACTGGAGACAGTGAACGCAGCACCGCGGCTGCTACAGTAACTCTCCTGACGGTGAACTGGAGACAGTGAACGCAGCACCGTGGCTGCTACAGTAACTCTCCTGACGGTGAACTGGAGACAGTGAACGCAGCACCGTGGCTGCTTCAGTAACTCCTGACGGTGAACTGGAGACAGTGAACGCAGCACCGTGGCTGCTTCAGTAACTCCTGACGGTGAACTGGAGACAGTGAACGCAGCACCGTGGCTGCTTCAGTAACTCCTGATGGTGAACTGGAGACAGTGAACGCAGCACCGTGGCTGCTACAGTAACTGTCGTCACGGTGAACTGGAGACAGTGAACGCAGCACCGTGGCTGCTACAGTAACTCCTGACGGTGAACTGGAGACAGTGAACGCAGCACTGCGGCTGCTACAGTAACTCCTGACACTGAACTGGAGACCGTGAACGCAGCACCGCGGCTGCTACAGTAACTCTCCTCACGGTGAATTGAAGACAGTGAATGCAGCACCGTGGCTGCTACAGTAACTCCTGACGGTGAACTGGAGACAGTCAACGCAGCACCGTGGCTGCTACAGTAACTTCTGATGGTGAACTGGAGACAGTGAACGCAGCACCATGGCAGCTACAGTAACTCTCCTGACGGTGAACTTGAGACAGTGAATGCAGCACTGTGGCTGCTACAGTAACTCTCCTCACGGTGAACTGAAGACAGTGAACGCAGCACCGTGGCAGGTACAGTAACTCTCCTGACGGTGAACTGGAGACAGTGAACGCAGCACCGTGGCTGCTACAGTAACTCCTGACGGTGAACTGGAGACAGTGAACGCAACACCGTGGCTGCTACAGTAACTCCTGACGTTGAAGTGAAGACAGTGAACGCAGCACCGTGGCTGCTTCAGTAACTCCTGACGGTGAACTGGAGACAGTGAACGCAGCACCGCGGCTGCTTCAGTAACTCCTGACGGTGAACTGGAGACAGTGAGAACGCAGCACCGCGGCTGCTACAGTAACTTCTGACGGTGAACTGGAGACAGTGAACGCAGCACCGCGGCTGCTACAGTAACTCCTGACGGTGAACTGGAGACAGTGAACGCAGCACCGCGGCTGCTACAGTAACTCCTGACGGTGAACTGGAGACAGTGATCGCAGCACCGCGGCTGCTACAGTAACTCCTGACGGTGAACTGGAGACAGTGATCGCAGCACCGCGGCTGCTACAGTAACTCCTGACGGTGAACTGGAGACAGTGAACGCAGCACCGCGGCTGCTACAGTAACTCCTGACGGTGAACTGGAGACAGTGAACGCAGCACCGCGGCTGCTTCAGTAACTCCTGACGGTGAACTGGAGACAGTGAACGCAGCACCGCGGCTGCTTCAGTAACTCCTGACGGTGAACTGGAGACAGTGAACGCAGCACTGTGGCTGCTACAGTAACGCTCCTGACGGTGAACTGGAGACAGTGAACGCAGCACCGCGGCTGCTACAGTAACTCCTGACGGTGAACTGGAGACAGTGAACGCAGCACCGCGGCTGCTTCAGTAACTCCTGACGGTGAACTGGAGACAGTGAACGCAGCACTGTGGCTGCTACAGTAACTCCTGACGGTGAACTGGAGACAGTGAACGCAGCACCGCGGCTGCTACAGTAACTCCTGACGGTGAACTGGAGACAGTGAACGCAGCACCGTGGCTGCTACAGTAACTCTCCTGACGGTGAACTGGAGACAGTGAACGCAGCACCGTGGCTGCTTCAGTAACTCCTGACGGTGAACTGGAGACAGTGAACGCAGCACCGCGGCTGCTACAGTAACTCCTGATGGTGAACTGGAGACAGTGAACGCAGCACCGTGGCTGCTACAGTAACTCCTGACGGTGAACTGGGGCCTCAGTTGTCGGTTGTATACTACAGCTGGCTCACTGCTAAATGTGAGGCACTGATTTTGTCGGTTATGGTTGATAATTGGTTAACAAGGGTCAGTTATTGATTCAGAAGCTATTTCAAAATTAACATCCCTAGAAAGGTTATTGTGGATTTTTTGCCCAATGATGCCAAAAATATGGACGGAAGTCATGTGTTAAATAAATAAAAATAAATTAAATCAACGTTGACTTGTGCCTTCACAGAGGTCAACGGTCCCCTGGGCGAAAGTTTGGTGTTTAGGATAGTTTTTCAGGCTTCATACTTCCTGGTTCACGTAGATTACATACAAATTGATTTTATGGGGTATTTAATAATTACAGTGCACTGATTTTTGTAGGCATAGCTACAAACAGTGTAAGAGAACAACCTGTAAAAAACACATATTTGCTGGCCGTTTTGGTTTTATTTGTCCAGGTATTGATAAGTAAATGTAGTAAATTTGGGTGAACCTACCTTTTAACAATAATCATGAGAAGTAGGATTACGATGTTGTCATTAAACAAGACTAATCCAGCAGGTCAGTGCACCAGAATCAAGATAGTCCCCATAACAAGTAGATGACTCATGAAAACTAAGGTTTTAATGTTAAATATGCTGCTGACCGACCTCACCGTGTATTTTCTATATGTTAAACCGACTGAACGTCTTACGCTGTGTTCTGGCTACTTCCTGCCTGGCGCGAGCTGCGTGGGAATGCTAACGAATGAACGTGTGGCACTCGGATGGCGTAGGCAGTGACTAATAATGTGGAAACAAACACAAATCCATTTGAGCCCGGTTCTGTTCAACAGCTCACTTCAAATAACGCTCGCTGCTGTCGCTGCTCGCACAGCCGAGCCAACGGCGCCGCTGACGGCTTTCCATTTCCAGCAGGAACTCAGTGCTCAGGATATTACCAAAATAAAGGTCATTGTCCTTAAGTTAAGTAGCTCAGTTACTGGCTCATGTGTAGAACAAATGTGGCCTGAGGGAAATAATGTTCATGGTATTTAGTTCTTGACATGCAGTGGCCACTGTGTGGGTTTTTATCCTTTACTGGCACATCACACACGATATTTAACACCATGGCTCTGAGAAATACTGTATCTCCACAACTGGACTAACTAGAATAAATACATACAGAAATAACCATCTTCTCTCCGATGGTCTGGTTCACTTATGTCGTTCATATATAGACTGGCTCATAACCAGCTAAACGTTCCTCAGAGGAACTTTAAATAAGCTAAAGTAAGATTTAAGGGTGTTAAGTTTGACATCCTGAAACCCCACCAGTCTGCATGTGAGAGGGAAGTATGACTGCATGAAAAATGAAAGATACAGTATACAGTACACAATACTGAATACTGTTACTGAATACACTCATCTGTTTGCATTTTGAGGGTTACAAGTGTGGATGTCATTTTTTTTTTTTTTTTTTATTCCTTGAGGGAACCTCAGTCTGATAAGAATATTATTATTAGAATATTATTATAAGAATATTACCCGAATTTCCCTCCAGGGATTAATAAAGGTTCATCTTATCTTATCTTATATAGATTAAATAGACATATAGAAGCATGTTTGATCCATTGTTAATATAAAAATATGTATTTGTGAAGCTTTAAGACGGAAACACCAGTCTGGTTTTGCTAGCTTTTGTTTTTAAACTGGTGCTACATTGGTTAGCATTAACAAAGTCTTAATAAGCCTCAGATCAGTTTGGATACCCTGGAGGGTGGCAGCTTCCCGCCAGGAGAGGGGCGGGGTAGAGAGGAGGGCATGAGTACAGAGAGAGGTAAAAAGAGAGGTATTGTCTGCATCCTTAGGGCAGAGAGGACATGCACAGCTGAGGTCCTCCTCAAGGCTGGGTAGAAGCACTAGCCAAGTCAAGCTTAATTTACCTCAACAGGAGCAACAAAGCCAGACATGCAAAATCCCAGCGTACGCTGACTGAAACTAACCTCGCAGAGCCCCGATGCCTCCATGCAGCGGTCCGGCTTTTGTTTCCTGCTTTAGCATCGCCACAGTCCTCTGAGCATAATCAACTACTGTATTGATGAGATCGATATTGACCAGCCTCTGGGCATGGTGCACCTTCCTTATTCAATCTCCCGCTGATTAAGCATGCAGTCAATGCTCTGTGCTCAGATGGTTAATCGGCATATGTCAGATGTGTTTGTACCATCTGTCCATATGCTGAGGAGTGCATTATGGGTATCAAGAAACAAATGCTCATGTAGTTTTCTCCCAACACTGGATGCATTCCAAACATTGAGATTAGTTGGCTAATACACTGCTTAGTCTGCTGTGTATCTGCATATGCAGAGAGCTGTACTTAATGCATGGCAGCATTCATGTAGTTCATGGACGTCTTTCCCAGTAATGGCAGCATCCGTTCACCAACCAGGCAAAACTGGGCAGCCACACTCTGGGCCCTAAACTAGTCTAAATATGATGAACATTTATTGATAAATAATGAAAACTGCATTCTTATGCAACCTACAGGGGCTCAGACCGGCAGAGCAGAATCCTCCAAAGAGGCATTACACATGGAGATAGGCGGAGCTTAATGCGTGGATCCATCAGCCTCAAAACGCCACCGTTTAGGGGGGAGGGCCTCATACGCTGAGGTAGCCTGCATGTCCACCGGCGCACAGAGGGATGATGAGAGGACACGCCACAGAGGTCACCGCCGTGATCTCTCTGGTCACACCGTGATCTCTCTGGTCACGCCGGTGACCGCCGTGATCTCTCTGGTCACGCCGGTGACCGCTGTGATCTCTCTGGTCACGCTGTGATCTCTCTGGTCACGCCAGTGACCGCCGTGATCTCTCTGGTCAGGCCGGTGACCGCCGGGATCTCTCTGGTCACGCCGGTGACCGCCGTGATCTCTCTGGTCACGCTGATGACCGCCGTGATCTCTCTGGTCACGCCAGGATCTCTCTGGTCACGCCGGTGACCGCCGTGATCGCTCTGGTCACGCCGGGATCTCTCTGGTCACGCCGGTGACCGCCGTGATCTCTCTGGTCACGCCGGTGACTGCCGTGATCTCTCTGGTCACGCCGGTGACTGCCGTGATCTCTCTGGTCACGCCGGGATCTCTCTGGTCACGTCGGTGACCGCCGTGATCTCTCTGGTCACGCCGGTCATGCCGGTGACCGCCTTGATCTCTCTGGTCACGCCGGTCACCGCATTGATCTCTCTGGTCACGCCGGTCCGGTGACCGGAGGAGCACTGAGAGCCTCTTCACTGTATTCCATTATATCTGAATTGTCACCCGCCAACTGAATGTAGTGTTTTCCTTAACGTAGATAAAACATTGTTGTAGTACCGATACTGTATTTTACTGAGGAGGAGGAGCACTGCTGCCTCCCTGTGTGCGTATCAAGTGTGTACATGTGTTGTGACCCTGCATATGTACCCTTTAAATAGCAGGAAAATACTGCACCAGACTGTAGATCAGGTTTTTGTTGGTCAGTCACTTTCTGCTGCCTCATGATATCAGTACACCAACAATGCACCTGACCACACCTCATTTTAACACCAACACGCCCACGGCTGCCTAGATAGGCGCAACTACATTTACTACTAACACAATGTGGCCGCTGGCCATGAAAATGAGGAACTGGGTTTTGAATTTGATGTGAGCGGCACCTTTAGCTCCGCCTCCCAGTCCTCCCTCCAGCCTCGGTCTGGGTCTCATTCACATGAACGGAGGAAGGGAAATAACCTGATGATTTAAGTGTTCATACTGGGATGTTGATTTACAAAAAAAAAAAAAAAAAAGGCTTGGTTAGCCTGGGCCTAGGATAGCTTTCACACTGGCCCAATCCACGGCACCCTGGCTTTAACCTAGGGCTCGCTGGCCCTCCTGCGCAGCAGCGAGTTAGAGGGGTTATCTCCTGAAAATCACCTAAACGCAGGATAAAAGCTGCCAGTGTGAAATGAGGCTAAACTAAACAATTAGCGTCCCGTTCATCTGTTAAAGAGCAGTCCCTCGTCTTGCTAGATCGCAGCCGTTACTCACATGTTCTGGGAGATGGAGGCGTATCAGAGACCCCTGGGCTGAGGCTAACTCTGGGTTAGCACTGCATCATTACATTATCCCAGGTCAACTCTTAGCCCAGGGCTAAGCGTATACAGTGTAAAAAGTGTGTGCACTGAAAAATGTAATGAAATGAAAGTACATGATGATCTTTTTACAGTTCGGTCCAATCTCAGCACTCAGCCTGCCACATCCAGCTTTCTCTATTCGGTCCAGAGAAGCTGTGAATGTGTTTTATACGCCTTGAAGCATCATTGTGTAAGCAGCCCTCTGAGACTAATAGGTCAGCTGTAGCGCCCTGATCTGGCATCAGCTTCACCTCCCCTCTCAGCTCTGGCTGCAGGCGCCTCGACCTCCCTGCTCCTCCACAGTCAATCTCCTCCTCCGCTCCTGCCGAGCGCGCTGCTCCTGCTTCTCCTCGTCCTCGCTCCTTCTCTTTGTCCCTATAGACGCTGCCACGGTTATCAGGAGGCAAATTCTGGTCGCTCAGTCTTGACAAATCAAGCTTCAGACTTTATTATGGTGCACTGCAAAAATATATCATCATCTTCCTATTTTTCTCTTCTTTTTTTGAGACATATGTAAAGATTAAAATAAAAGATTACCAGAAATGTTCAAATAAAAGCTGGTATTCAGGTAATTTCCTTGTCTCAAATAATAGGCTGGCAGCACAAACACAGACTGGTTGCTAATACCCTTTCACACTGAGGACTCAACTCGGGTTGAACCAAGAGTTGATTGTGTGTCTGAAAGGGTTAACCCGAGTTGACCGACTGGGCTTCACGACCCAGGTCTAGAGGAGGGGGACCAGAGGGGTTACCAAACAGAGCAGGACAAACCCACGTAGTCACAGTTGAGGGTTACAGTCTGTGATGAAACTGTCACAGTCGCTCTCGCTCATAATCACACCGGAGGTGAACAGCAGACCTGCTGAATGAAGAAGGCATCCGTCGTTACGTTACGCCCAAACACACCGTGCTAGCTAGCTAGCCACCTCACGGTACCAACAGCTGTACACGCAGCGCAGCTGTTTTTAAAGTGTGAATGCACATTTTCAGTTGGTAACGTTTCCTTTGTTACCTTTTGATCCAACTTCTCCCCGACTCTGTCACGCTCAGCAGGAAAACACCCATGACACAAAAACGTGGTAACGTCACTGGAGTTGATGTACAAACATGTCAACACCTTTGACTGATCACCCACATCCCACAATGCAGTGCTTTCCTCACTCTCCTGTGCAGACTGATGATGCTGATGTCAACAATGAATTAGCAGTTCTGCAGTGATGTGGGGGACGTTTTGGCCAACCAATGACAGAATAGTTATGGAAGCTATTGAAATGAGTCTGAATGTGTTTTCCACCTCCACATTGATAAGTGAAGCACCCAGATGATCAGTCAGTATCATTATCTTGGTGGCTGTTAGCACTGACCTTGCCTCCTGTGAGAGGAGCAGGCCAAAGTCATGGCCAAATATAGCAGCTAGACGATTACAGAGCCACCGTTGCTGAAAGGAGTCATCTGCTGCCGTTAGTCTGCAGGCGTTAGGGCCGTGCAGCAGCAGAGGTGGCGGCCCAAAGCTCACTGAAGCAGGTAAGATAAGATCAGATCCGTCTTTAATGATGCCTGTTGGGACGTCGGGTGAAAGCGGGACGCAGCATTCCCAGATCGATCCGCCGTGGCCAAAGCTGATTGTCCTGCTGGGAAAAGATATGTCTGATCAGATAGGAACAGGTCACACCTCTCTGTCTGGGAATTGAACCCTGATCTCCTTTGTGATTGGTCAGCTCAGCGCTGATGAGGAGGGAGGTGCTTTTGTCTGCTTCAAAAACTGCCATCAAGATGCACTAGAGGACCAAAAGGTAGTCTAGCAGACCTGGAATGACACTGGGCAGTGGCGGTGTTACTGCAGGAGTAAGCAGTGAAACGCTGAAGCAGTGACGGTATGCTGCAGTAAAGGGCATGCATGCTCAGCAAACCTCGTCATAGTACACGATAAGTAGGAAGCATTTTATTGGCTGTGGTTCCAATTTGAGGGGTAAACAGTCGCAATACATTACGATGTTAATTTTAAGTTGGGTAAAGTTAATTTACACAAGAAATATCGACTAAAAGCGTCATGGTAAGGATCCGGGCAGCACTGTTTTGGACATGTTGTAATCTCTGGTTAGTTTTGTTCAGGAGGCCTGCCGAGCAGAGTTGTAATAGTCAGACAGACAGACAGATCTGATGTGTCCATTAAAGGACAGTGATGAGTCCAGCTTGACACCCAGGTGTGTGACAAGTGAGGAGAGAGGGATGGGATGATGATTGATGGCGATGACGATGAAGGCTGGGAATACCAGCCTCTTTTGTTGGATGGGTGTCAGTGAGAATGGCTTCTGACTTGCCGTCATTTAGCTCCAGGGAGTTGTTGCTCATCCAGTGCTGATGTCATCCAGGCATTTAGTAGCTGGGACAGTGCTAGGTGTTCGTCACATGAGGTTTGCAGGTAGGTTTGTGTATCATCTGAATAGCGAGTATGCGGATGTAAGTAGTAGTCATAGTAGAGAGGAAAGACTGACCCCTGGGGGACGCCAGAGGTAATGCAGCTGATGGTGGAGGTGAAATGTCCAACAACATGTTCCTGTCATCCTGTGAAGGTGGGAAGAAAAAAAAAAATCAATGCCTGTAATTCCCCCCTTCCAGAGGTGCTGAAGCAGGATGCCATGGTCCACCGTATCAAACGCACTGAAGTCCAGCAAAATGAATGAAGTGTGGAGCCAGAGGCTGCAGCCATGAGAAGGTCAAATATCAGAGTAGGTTGCTCACTGGCCAGACACAAACATTAAGGTTTCTGCTGCTCTGTTTGTTCCATCCTGCCGGCACAGTGCCTCTATTTCTTCCCTCAGATGTTTTCAGCATCTTGTAGTTACTGTAAAGTAGCTGTAAAATGAGGAAGTTTGTGAAACCGAGCACAGCCCACCAGCCAGAGTCAACTTTATACTAGCTGGGAGGGAAATAGTCATTACAGTATCAGAATATTGATTCATATTTCATCAGCGCTGCTGTTTGATCGTTTGACCAGAGTTCAGAGTGATTGACAGTTGCTGCAGAGACTCCTCGGCTCTGATTGGTTGTTTTCCTTCGTGCCATTAAAAATGCAAACAAGCCAGAGCCTTTGTGTGTCTGGACCTCTCTTTAGCGCTGACACAGCGCTGTAGGAATGGTCTAGGTCTAGGTCTAGGCTACCTGGCTGGTTGCCCTGAAATGTTTGCTCTGTTGAATTTTTTAAAGCACCGTATGTTGCACACAGCAGGCATGCTGTTTAACAGATAACATGAACAGCGTGAGGCTGAAAACCGTCACTGAGATGTTATTCATTTGCTATAACAAGCAGTAGAACAAGTGATATTTGAATTTCTAAAATATTTAAATTGTTTTCTCCATTTGCAGCATTATTGTAACTTAGTCAATAATTTAAGGCTTAAGCTCTGGTCTGTGTCCAGCTATGGATTAAGGTCTTTACCCACCAGGGACGTGATGAATAAGCAACACAAAATTAAAAGTACTCACCAGCAACTCTTATATATCTAGGGCTTTTACTGTGAAAGGTAAGAACAGAAATATTGGATCTGCTCTGCGCTGCCTTTGTCAAGGTTGAAAGGAGTAATAAAGTTTATATGTAATTTCTATGTTTATATGGCAGATATGGTCCAGAAACCCTCCCAGGTTCTGACTTTAGCATCAACAATCTGCTCCAATCAGAACATGGCAAACTGCAGCCCAACAGACAACAACAGCTGTCAGTGTGTCAGAGTGCTGACTTGACTAGGACTTGATCCAGACTGACTGGGACTATCATAAAGTGGGCATGTCTGTAAAGGGGGGACTGGTGGGGACCCAGAGAACCCATTTACATCCACACATCTAGAGGTCAGAGGTCAACGGACCCCTCTGAACATGGACAGGACAGTTTTTCTTCACCAACAAGCTGTTATGACGTGAGTCTGTTAAAACCTCTGAAAGACTGAATTGTAGTAATGCGTTAAAGAAATTAGTGGTGTTGAAGTGAATTTGCATTAAAGGGTTATTGCGTTAACTTTGACAGGCCCTGTTGTAATACTCATTTTGTCCACAAGAGGCTGAAGTGGACCACTATCCCATGTTCTGATAGGACTAAAAACATCCCTGTTTTCTTCCAGGTGAGCTTCCATTTCTCCATGCACTCTAAACACAACATACTGTATATTATATTATATTATATTATATTATATTATGTGTTCTGTAAATTAAAATTCATCTAGAAGAAACAACAAATTCAGAGAAAAATGACCCCGATGAGAATTTAAAAAAACAAATCACCTTTTTTTTCCACCTGTTTTCAGAAGAAATGATCCTGGTATAACTTGTGTCACAGATGATAAAAGATGAAGGACCTTCGGGTTTCATGTCCACCGTCTCTTTTTGGCCCATCGTCCACATCGTCCCTCCCCCCCTCCTCCCTTCATCTCCTCCGTATCTCTTCACCGTCCTGTGCCGGCAGTACTCAGGCCTCTGCAGACGAGCTAGCTGGAGGAGCGCTAAGTGAAGCTAAAGACGGGAGGCCATGGGAGGATGGGGAGGATTCAACCTGGTCATTGCTCCCTTCTCACATCTTCAGAGATGAAACTGGTGTGAAACAGTTTGGAGTTACTGTTCGTCCAGAGGGGTTCGCTCACATTAAAGTGTGAGATACCATGCTGTTACACCAGGCATAGGGTCTGTGTAACCTCGTGGTGCATCGCCAGTAAATGAATATATGGCCATTTTGAATTCAGCTGTTTCTTCTTCATCATCACATTTGCCCTTCAGCTCAACTAAAATGACTTATTTCTTAGCAACCTATGAATGTTGACTATGTGCTCAGAGGAGTTTTCACATGTTAAAAAACGTGGCTTCAACAGCCCTCCCTCCCATCATGCACTGCGTATTAGGTGAGTCACTGTTCCAGAAGTGAGTCACAGAAATATCAAAACTGAAATATTTATCAGTTTTCATTGTCAGATCTTATTAAATGAAATACTATTACTATTAAACTAGTAGATAGTGTTTCGTGTGTTTCAGAGGCTGTAGCTGGTTCAGTGTCAGAGATAAAGTAAAGTCCTGATATAGTGTGAAACTAGAGAACCATCGGTACCAAACTTGTCATGCTACGTTGTGGCGATGCCGTTTTATGCATGCAATACTAATGTCTTATTTTTACCTATTCTGAAATGGTGTGTATGCAGAAATATAATATAATATATATTATATTTCTGTATACTGGGTCCCCTGAACAGTCCTGAACCCCATAAACTGGGTCTCAGTGTAAAGCTGAGACTCTGGTGGATCAATGAGTCCACCTGGATCCATGATGTTAGTCCCCATAGGAGCCATTTCATTGATCACTGTATAAAATGACCTCTACTACTACTACTACTACTACTACTACTGATGATCAACATCCAAGCGCCAAAATATGCAGTTCTTTCTCCAAATACCAAAAGTTGTTGGTCCCAAATCCCAGCACGTCTTCTTCTATGGTGCTGCTCAAGGTCTGGTGTCTTTCCTGGGAGTTAAAGTTAAAATAAAAAAGTTTAACATACATGTTGTTGTTGCATTGAACTTAGAATTTTGAGCATTTTTTTAGTCAAAGTTTATTTATGTTGTACCAACTTCAACACTGCACGTGCACGTGCACGTTCATGGGTCACCAGCAACACACCCAGCAAGTGTGAAGCTGATCGGATGAACGGTGCTATGATCTATGCAAAGGACGCACGCACACACACACACACACACACACCGTAGTTAAATGAGCATATTTATGTGTAATACAGACGTTCTTAGCTTTAAAGACACATAAAAAACATCAGAATCAACAATAAATGAATTATTAATGAGGTAAGGAGCAGACAAAGCGTACATGGTGTACTCCTCCTTTAATAAAGCCGTCTGCTGTTGGCCAACGCTGTACGTCAATGTGTGTGTTGATCTGCTTGTTTTCTTCTGTCACATGAGGTTTGATTAACTCACAGTTTCTGACAGAAATAACGGTCGTATTGAATATTACTGAGTGTGAGTGTGTGTGTGTGTGTGTGTGTGTGTGTGTGTGTGTGTGTGTGGTACAGATCTATCGGCGTTGCTGGCTGGTGTTCAAGAAGTCGTCCAGTAAAGGACCTCGTCGTCTGGAGAAATACCCCGATGAGAAGTCTGCCTACATCAGAGCCTTTCCTAAGGTGAGCCCTGAAAGCAGTCGGCCTCCTCTCTGAAGACCTGGGAGCTCAGCAAGAATCCTCCTTCTCTTTTTCTTCACTCTCTCCATCTCATCTTCTCTCCTTCATCAACATCCTCCAACACCGGTGGACTGAAAGAGACGTTCCAGTGACGTTGCTCTATTTCTAAAATCTTTTTCCTCCTGTATTTTCACTGGTTTCTCTCTTTGTACTCAACAACAGTGTAATTCTTTCCAGTCCAATGAACTGACTGAGCCAAACACTGTTTAAACTCAGTTACACGTCACTGAATCTAATTATGAGGTTGAGTTCAGACTAAATGGGATCTTCTCACCTTTGAGTCACATTCAAGTGACTGAACATCATCAGTGAAGACAGTTAAAGCTGCTGTAGGCAGGTTGAAGCATCCATCCCTTATCTATAATTGCGTATCCCATTTGGGGTCGCGGGGGGCTGGAGCTGAGCCCAGCTGGCCCTGGAGGCGAAGGTGGGTTCACCCTGGACAGGTCGCCAGACCATCAGACAACCGTTCACGTTCACATTCACACCTGCAGCAGCGTGCAGCCAGATGGAAGCTAATATCATTACAAACGGTCATTTTATTGAACTGCCACTATATCCTGACAGTAGGACATGAGGCAGGTAATCTGAAAATAACCGTGTTCCTCCGGTTCTCCGGTGCTCCTGGCGGCATCAGCTGATTTCACAGACTGGAGGAAAACAACCAATCAGAGCTGATCTGGAGTCTGCTGTCTCCTAATGTCTATTTCTCACCTCAGAAACATCTTGTAGTTACTGTTAACTGTAAAATGAGAACGTGTGCTCTGGCCTGTGATTGGTCAGTCTCCCGTCACAGGTCAGATCTTCTAACGTCTGAAAACAGAACCATGAGGAGGTCCAGAGGTCCAGCTTCCTCTCAGAACACTTGAGTCACCTACTGCAGCTTTAACAAGACTCTAAAAGAGCTCACGCTTTCATCAGCTTTGTTAACCATTTACCGTCTCCTTGTTGCCTAGGTGACGGAGATCAGCAACGTCAAGAATGTCACACGGTTGCCTCGAGACACCAAGCGGCAGGCGGTGGCCATTGTGTTTACAGACGACACCTCACGCACCTTCACCTGTGAATCAGGTAATGCATGGACACACACACACACACACACACACACAGCAGGCATACTTACTGTTGATTCATGGATGGATGGATGGATGGATGGATGGATGGATGGATGGATGGATGACCATGCAGGGAGACCAGCATGGACATTCAGACCTCTGCAGATGATCCTAAACAGGGTGCATGGCCTCTGAAGCCCTCCCATCTCCTGTTGATCCTCTCTGGTGTTGTACGAACTCTCAGTTAAACACCGCTTTGACAAAAGTCTGCTCAATCAAATTGCACAAATGTAGACTTTCTTAGTTGTTATTCATTTTCTTATTTGGACAACTTGTGAAAAGGTTTAATGAATAGTGCAACATCTTGTGAAATACTCTGCTATCAGTGTCATGTCTGAGTGTGAAGTACAGAGCTGGAGTCTGCTAGCTTGGGAAACAGCTAGCATGGCTCTGAGCATAGTCAAAGATACGCCTGCTGTATAGCAGCGCCTCTAAAGCTCTCTGATTAACACAGCCTCGCTCGTTTGGGACATGAAAATAACAAAATGGGATTGGGATTGCAAGTTAAGGATCTCTGGAGACAAGCTGCTCCTCCTCTAGCATGAATGACCTCAGACGATAGCGACGGTCCAACTTGTGCAAGTAAAGCGCTCTTGGTGTGAATGCGACATTATGTGTCACCAGTACTGTGCAGCGGTGACTGTGTGCACCCAGCATGACTGATCCATGACAGTACAGCCAGGTGAGATGAAGCAGTTTTCTTCTTTAGTCCCAAAACGTGGCGGCAGAGGAGGCCGTCATTTCCCGTTCGACTTCTTTGTGACAGAAATGCTGGTGATTGTAGGAGATGTGATCTCTGTCTCTGCAGAGCTGGAGGCAGAGGACTGGTTGAAGACGCTGTCCATTGAGTGTCTGGGCACACGGCTCAATGACATCAGTCTGGGAGAGCCGGACCTCCTGGCGGCTGGAGTGCAGTGTGAACACACAGGTAATTCACACACAGGTAATTCACGCACAGGTAATTCACACACAGGTAATTCACGCACAGGTAATTCACACACAGGTAATTCACGCACAGGTAATTCACACACAGGTAATTCACACACAGGTAATTCACGCACAGGTAATTCACACACAGGTAATTCACGCACAGGTAATTCACACACAGGTAATTCACGCACAGGTAATTCACGCACAGGTAATTCACGCACAGGTAATTCACACACAGGTAATTCACGCACAGGTAATTCACGCACAGGTAATTCACGCAGGTAATTCACGCACAGGTAATTCACGCACAGGTAATTCACACAGGTAATTCACGCACAGGTAATTCACACACAGGTAATTCACGCACAGGTAATTCACACACAGGTAATTCACACACAGGTAATTCACGCACAGGTAATTCACACACAGGTAATTCACGCACAGGTAATTCACACACAGGTAATTCACGCACAGGTAATTCACGCACAGGTAATTCACGCACAGGTAATTCACGCACAGGTAATTCACGCACAGGTAATTCACGCACAGGTAATTCACGCAGGTAATTCACGCACAGGTAATTCACGCACAGGTAATTCACGCACAGGTAATTCACGCAGGTAATTCACACACAGGTAATTCACGCAGGTAATTCACACACAGGTAATTCACGCAGGTAATTCACGCACAGGTAATTCACACACAGGTAATTCACGCAGGTAATTCACACACAGGTAATTCACGCAGGTAATTCACACACAGGTAATTCACGCACAGGTAATTCACGCACAGGTAATTCACACAGGTAATTCACGCAGGTAATTCACACACAGGTAA
>CAMQGK010000350.1:0-32500 GCA_947000775.1 Pterois miles
TTTGATGGTCAGGTAGTTGGATGTCTGCGATCTCTGTCCTGCTCTCCTCCAGCAGGGATCAAAATAAATGGGAATTTATCTAAAACTGTATCACTTAACAGAGGCTGTCGACAGGGACGCGCCCTCAGTTTTATTGAGCCACTGCTACAGGCAATCAGAGAAGATGAAGCTATAACGGGCATAAAGATGGGAGATACACAATACAAGATTTGTGCCTACGCAGACGACATTTCGTTAACCCTTACCAACCCTAACAGAAGTTTACAGAGATTGTTACCTCTGCTGAAACTTTTTGGATCATACTCAGGTTATAAATTAAATCTACACAAAACGCAAACTCTGACCTAGAACTATACACCACAGGACAAGATTTACAAGATGAGTAAATTTAAATGGAAGGACGAAGTAATTAAATATCTTGGAGTTCAGATACCTAAAGACTTATCCAAAATCTATGATTACAACTACATTCCAGTAACAGACCTAAACCGCTGGTTGGTACTCCCAATGAATATGTATAACCAGATAGATATTATTAAAATGAACATTCTGCCTAGACTTCTTTTCCTCTTTCAGTCCTTACCAGTGGAAATACCCTTGAAGCAATTTAATAAGATAAGATAAGATATTCCTTTATTGGTCCCACAGTGGGGAAATTCACACATTACAGCAGCAAAGTGGATAGTGCAATAAAGACAAGAAGCATAGATTTAAAAACAGTATTAATACAATAAAATAAATAAATTGGTATATACATAATAGAAAAAGTAAAGCCAGAAGTATTTCCTTTATATCAATAAATAAGTTTGTTGTGAATGTGACTGTGATTGTGGTTTACTGGGAGCAGTGCTGGTTGTGGAGTCTAACAGCTGCAGGCAGGAAGGACCTTCTGTAACGCTCCTTCGTACACTTAGGGTGTAGCAGCCTGTCACTGAAGGAGCTCTCCAGAGCTCTGATGGTGTCTCTCATGGGGTGGGAGTCCTTCTCCATCATGGATGACAGCTTAGCCATCGTCCTCCTCTCTCCCACCACCTGCACTGTGTCCAGAGAGCATCCCAGGACAGAGCTGGCCCTTTTGATAATCTTATCCAGCCTCTTCCTGTCTGCAGCTGTGATGCTGCTGCCCCAGCAAACCACTTTATAAAATATGGCTGATGCCACGACGGTGTCATAAAATGTTTTCAGAAGTGTCCCCTGCACTCCAAAAGACCTCAGTCTCCTGAGCAAATACAGTCTGCTCTGGCCTTTTTTATGGAGTGCAGAGGAGTTTGTTGTCCAGTCCAGTTTATTGTTCAGGTGAACACCCAGGTATTTATAAGATGTCACCATCTCAATGTCTGATCCCTGGATGTTCACCGGTGTTGGAGGGGGATGAGTTTGCCTGCAGAAATCCACCACCAGCTCTTTAGTTTTCCCCGTGTTGATCTGGAGGTGGTTCCTCAGGCACCAGTCCACGAAGTCCTGGGAAAGTTCTCTGTACTCCCCATCGTCCCCATCAGTGATGAGGCCGACGATAGCAGAGTCATCAGAGAACTTCTGCAGGTGACAGGTTGGTGAGTTGTAGGAGAAGTCTGCAGTGTAGAGCGTGAAGAGGAACGGAGCCAGAACCGTTCCCTGTGGGGCCCCCACACTGCAGACCACCGTGTCTGAATTGAAGTCCTGTGACTCCCGGTACTCCCGCTGATGTCGGGTCAGCGCCGCCAGCTCGTCCATCTTGTTGGGGAGAGATCTCACATTCCCCATCAAAACAAACGGGAGGACTGGTTTGTATTTCATCCTCAGAGCGCGACGCTGAGCTCCAGCCCGGCATCCCCTTCTTCTCCTCTTTAGCTCCGGGGGAACCGGGGGAACATCGGGTCTCTCCTCGGGGTGCAGCAGCGCTGTGTTGCGGAGCGCCAACAGCTAATCCCTGGTGTAAACAATGGGTCTGCTCGTTGGGTCCCCGCACACGGTCGTAAACATTGTAAAAAGTGATGAAAAGTTACGACCAAAGTTGCTGCTTTGGTCTCCATAATGCCGGAAAGACTGTTGAATTAAAGGACTTAATACTGGCAAATGAAAGAAAAGATTAAAAAGTTTTTAAAGAGAAAAGCTCTAGAATGAGCAAGAGCTGCTGTAACAGGCTGCCACTCACATGGCGTCATGTCTGTTGCTTTAGAAGCGGAGAGGAAGAAGAAAGAGACTGATTGATCAGAGAGCTCACACTGGAGAGAAACTACACAGCTGTGACCAATGTGGGAAAAGTTTTGCTTTCCAGAGGAGCCTCAAAGTCCACCAGCGCATTCACTTTGTAGTGAAACCCTACAGCTGTGCCGAATGTGGGGCAGCTTTCGCTACATTAAATACTTCACGAATACATCAACTTGTTCACACTGGAGAGAAACCCTACAGCTGTGATGAATGTGGGGCTGCCTTCACTCAAAGAAGTCACCTAAAAACACATCAGCATCTTCTTATGTATGTTTTCGTGGCTGTGACCACATACTTGGACCACCAGAAACTTCCCAGTGGGACTCTGTTATGTGGCTGAACTGTCAAAACATTTGGAAGAGTTTTCCAGTTACGAGGAGGAGAACCAACCAAAAACCTTTAGACATCTTAAAGGACATTCTGTTTTATTTCAAACTGATGTATTTCTCATTAATATACCCTTTGTGATTTTATGGGTCACGCCTACACAAATTGACCCTTTTTCCTGATCCATGTGTTTTATGTGGTCTCAGATGAAGTCTTCCTGTCATGTTGGTAACTTGTATCTCCCTGAGGCCCAGTATCACAGACCGGTCTGCTTCATGGAGCGACCTCTTCCCTTTGGCCTCTTGCTGTCATCTAGACTGATCTGTGCCACATGTTGACATCAATCACATCCTCTCATTTACTGTGTAGTTAGTGCTCATATATATATATATATATATATATATATATATGCACATATAGAGGCCTGCCTGTTGTAGTGTTTGTATACCTATAACAAGGTTTATGTGTTGTTTTAATTCAGTTGATCAGGTTTTATTCAGTGGTTTATATCATATAAATGGTTGATACCGTTTTGCAGCAGATGAAGCCCACATGAAAAATATGGTAGAATTAATTATAAGAAACAAATTAATTAGTTTCGGTCCTGCTGAAGAAATTTAACTGAAATATTACCATATTTTCCAGACCATACGGTGCACCGGATTATAAGGTGCACTGTCAATAAATATCAATATCACTGCCTTTTTTCATTTATAAGGCGCACTGGATTATAAGTGACACAAAATGGTCAGATAGCCAAACTTTATTCTATTAATTTAACAACTCAATAACTTCAATAACTTAACATTTTTCATCTGAAACACACTAAATACAAAACAATACTCTCACTTTCAGTTTTTTTCAGTTATTCCTCGTCCACAAATCCACCAAATCCTTCATCATCAGTGTCTGAGTTAAACAGTCGGGCGACTTCGGCATCGAGCCCGAATCCGTCTGGTCGTTACCGAGTCAGTCTGGTCATTATCAAGTCAGTGTGGTCATTATCAAGTCAGTCTGGTTGCTGTAACGTAGCTGTTCAGTGATGATTCCTGCCTTCCTGATCCATTGGCAGATAGAGGAGGAACTGGCCCGGCGTTGCCTCCCTGGCGGTTCGAGTTCTTTAGTTAATCCACCCGGAATGACGGCGAGCTCCGAAGTAGTTTTCTTCACTTTGGTTCTGACGGTGTCGGTGAGATGGGCAGCATGGAGTCTCAGATCAACAGGGACGGAGAGTTGTGGAAAAAGCCGTTGGGTCTCTTGGTTTCTCCTCCTGGAAAGTGGCTGATGTTCATGTCCAGCTCTGGTGGTGCAGCTCATCTTCTTCTTCCTCCACTTCGTACCATTGATTCATTAATATGAAATTCTCTCTCCGCTGCTCTACTCCCATGTTCTGCTGCTGACTGATAGCCTGAAGCTGGAAATCTGCTTCATCAGCATCTCTTCACAGCCGCCAGACGCCTGACTACCGTCTGTAGTATTACTCCGCCAGGCGCCTGACTACCGTCAGTAGTATTACTCCGCCAGGCGCCTGACTACCGTCTGTAGTATTACTCCGCCAGGCGCCTGACTACCGTCAGTAGTATTACTCCGCCAGGCGCCTGACTACCGTCAGTAGTATTACTCCGCCAGGCGCCTGACTACCGTCAGTAGTATTACTCCGCCAGGCGCCTGACTACCGTCTGTAGTATTACTCCGCCAGGCGCCTGACTACCGTCTGTAGTATTACTCACACCTTCCTTTACCTCCTAAGAGACTGACTTTACAGGAGCCCTTCAACAGTGTAGCAGCAGGTGATCAGCCTCTAGACAAAAGAAAGACGATCAATATACTACTAAGTACATAGAAACACTTCAGATATAAATATTGTTGAACAGATGTGTTCTGGAGCAGGTTTTTGTTATTTTAGAAAGAAGAAAGAAAGAAAGATATTCCTTTATTAGTCCCACAGTGGGGAAATTCAGTTTTACACTCTGTTGTTCACACAGTACATATACATGTCAATGGAGAGATGTCAGAGTGAGGGGGCTGCTCCTGACAAGCGCCCAGAGCAGTTGGGGGTTCGGTGCCTTGCTCAGGGGCACCTCGGCAGTGCCCAAGAGGTAAACTGGCACCTCTCCAGCAACCAGTTGGTCTTGGTCCATGGGGGTCTTGAACCTGTGACGTCCCCGTCCTAACCCAAGTCCTTACAGACTGAGCTACTGCCGCCGCATCCCTTTAACCCTTAAACACTGTTCAATAAACTGTTACGTTGGTTACGTTCGTGGCTGAAAGCAGCCACTAAATGAACAGCTGTAAAAATATAACAGATACATATTTTTTCACACTTTTTGTGGTCAAATCTGTTCATTTGAACCATTATCACAGTCTTGGATATGTCAAAGATTAGTAACAACATTGACTTGGATGAATTAAAGCAAAAGCCACTCGTCATGAGTGACTATAACCGCTGCAAGAGAGCTGTCGACAATCTGGAGTGGATTCTAGGAAGAAGAGTGTATTTAAAAAGACTCTAAAGTAGTTTCAAACTGACTTTACCATCATCAAAAAAGACGCATTTCATGTATAGGCCTGTGTAGTGGCTACATGATGCAACCTGGTCATCAACAGTAAAAATCTCACACTTTACTTCAGTTCAACTGGGGGACCATCAACATGCAGAATGCATCATTATATAGTGTCATGGCTGTGCATTCAAAAAATGTGGTTATAATGGCAGTCAATGGGGCAAAAACAGCCACCAACATCATGTGAGTACAAATTTTATTCTGATGCTGCACAGAAACTAATAATTCATCCAAGTCAATGTTGTTACTAATCTTTGACATGTCCAAGACTGTGATAAAGGTTCAAATGGATCCAGTTTTATACTGAAAATACGTCATTTTGTGTGTCCAAATTAGTGACATCACATTTGAAATTGGTATTTAAAGAGTTAAAATTGTGAAAATATTTAGTTGTTTTGATCAGGACTGAGGTTGATAAACAGATTTGACCAAAAAAGTTGATCTGTTATATTTTTACAGCTGTTCTTTTAGTGGCTGTTTTCAGCCTGAACATCACGTGCGTAGTGAATTTGCCCACAGTGTATTATTGACCTTCTGAAAGTTTTGAAATCATATTTCCAAAATGTATGTTAAATGAAGGTTCCTCAACAAAAATGATTCAATTTCATAAAATACAGTGAAATGTACAGTGAAGTCATTCGTGTGAGCCATTGTAGATCTGGGGGGGGGGGGGGGGGTTAAGAAAAAAGGAGAAGGAGAGGGGAGAAGGAGAGAGAGAAAAAAAGAGAGATGAGTGGTCATGGGTAGGTGTGTGGTGTGTACGGTGTGTGCGTGTGGTGGAAGGGGGGCTACAGTTGCTGGTTCCTTATATGTGTTAGGGTGAAGGTTGGAAGTGCAGGTAGTTTGTGGTTGTCTGTGATGCAAGACAGTTGCTGTGCGTTTCAGACAGTGAGTGTGTAGTATATATAGTATAGTATAGGGTTTTCTTAGTCCGAACCCCGTAGTTAAGGGGTGGACTGGAGGCCGTGTACTGTGTGTGTAGTAGAAGGAGAGTGTGGCCTAGGGTTAGGTATAGTAAGTCCCACCAAAGATGCGCAGTCTTCCGGGTGTGTCCCTCCTTAACTACACTACTCTAGCCACTAGTATTTTTAGAAATCTAATGAATTAAGTAGGAGTTGAGGTCCTAGGTCCCGGTGCATCCACGGCACAGTCCCTACATGGATTGTGGGATGGAGAGGTCCAGGGTGGTTGGTGTGTGTGGTGTGGTATGGGCTGTGGTGTGTGTGAGGCTATTCCTCATAGAAGACTGGGTGACGTTTAAGGTTCTGATACCCTGAACCACCACTCCCGCAGTGCTGCCCTAGAGTCGGGACACGGGGGGCCGCATACTTACCACCTGTGAGGCATGTACCCTTTTGTTGGCACCGTGAGGTATCAGGGGTCAGCCCAAGCAGGTCTGGACAGTCTGAAGATAGATTTGAAAAGAGCAGATCTCAGTGTCCCATACACTGCACGACCCCAGAGTCTGCTTAGATTAGGAGAGTGAAAGATTAAGATCTGTGTTCCATACACCGCACAACCCCAGATCTTGGGGGAGAGAGAGAGAGAGAGAGAGAGAGAGAGAGAGAGAGAGAGAGAGAGAGAGAGAGAGAGAGAGAGAGAGAGAGAGAGAGAGAAGTGTGGGAGAGGTGGACTTACCAGAAGTGAATCTGTTCAGTGAGTAGAAGGGAGTATGGGCAGGGGTAGTGTGTGTCGGGGCTGTATCCCTTTGGTAGGGTGCAGTTGTATGTGTGTTGTTTGTATGTAAATTGTGAGGGAGTGGATTTGGCAGGGGTTGAGGAGGGGTGTGGTTATGGGTGTGGGGAAAGGAAGCTAAGGAAGAGTGGGTGTGGTAAGGGAGAGGAGGGATTAGAGGGTGGTGGTGGGTATATAGGGGAGTGGTGTGAGGGAGTAAAGTTAGTTTGGAGGGGTCTGTACTCTATGTGTAAGGCGGGTTGGTCTGAAGGCCATAAATCCCAGTGGCCTGTATATTGCATTGGGGCCTGTAATGTATGGGTGGGTTGTAGAAGGACAGGTGGAAGATAGGAGATTGGTGTTGCATGCCCCATACCAAAGGGTTGTATTACCATTGTGTAACTTGTGTGTAAGTTGGAAGGGGGGTGGGTTGGTCAGGGGTCCTGGAAGGGTGCGGCATTGGGTGTGGGAATGGTGTGGGCAAAGAGATGAGGGAGGGTAGGTGAGGAGGGATTTAAAAGAGGTGGTGGGGGTATAGGGGGGTGATGTAATGGAGTAGTGCAGTATTAAAGTGAGATAGAGGGTACTTGGTGAGTGGTACATGCCCCATATTGAAGGGTTGTGTTCCCATTTTGTGATTTGTGTGTAGGTTGGGAGGGGGGTGGTTAGGTCTGGGGTCCTGTAGGGATGTGGTATTGGGTGTGGGAATGGGGTGGGCAAAGAGATTAAGGGAGGGTAGGTGTGGTGAGGGAGGGGAGGGGTTTAAGAGAGGTGGTGGGCATATAGGGGGGTAATGGAGTAGTGTGGTAGTAAATTGAGAAAGAGGGTTCTTTTGAGGGGTGTCAGGAGTCTGTTGAGTGGACAGCCGTGGTAGTGGTAGAGGATTGTGTGCTTGGGGGGGTAGCGTCCCTTGAGTAGGGTTTTGGGAAAAGTGAGTTTCTTGTATGTAAATGAGGAGGGGGTGGATGGGATGGAGGTTATGGAGGGGTGTGGTGGTGGATGTGGGAGAAGGGGGTAGGGGAGGAGTCCGAAGGAGGGATGTGGGAGTGGAGGTGGGTATATAGGGAAGTGGGGACTTTATAGCAGAGGGTATGGGAAGTGTGGGTAGTGTATGTTGGTATACCTGTGGTAGGGTGTTAGGAGATGTGTGTTAGTGAGGGAGTGGATTGGGTAGGGGTCCTGTAGGGGTGTGGCAAAGGAAGTAGGGATGGGGTGGGGAAGGAGTTGGAGGGGTAGTAGGTGTGGTCAGGGAGGGGAGGGATCTAGTGGTGGTGGGTATATAGGGGGGGGTGAAGTAAGGAGTCGCTAGGGTAAGGATTAGAGTTAGGGTAGGGTTAGAGGTCGGGGGTTAGGGTTATGGGGTTACACAGAGCGTGTGTGTCTGTTGGTTTAAAGAAGTGTTTAGTTTCCAGTTTTCTGGTGGTGTTAAAATTGGGTGCTTTGAAGGTGGTGGTGTCCAGGAAATTCGTTGTGTGTTCATGTATATGAGGTTCCAGGGTGATTGACTCGTGGTGTGCATTGAGAGTATAAACAAAGGTGTCAAATTCAGAGCGTGGGTGTGTCCATACGCTCCAGATGTCATCCAAGTATCTCATGTAAATGAGTGGGAGGAGGGTTGCACTTAAGGAATTCTGGAATCGTTTTTATAATGTTAAATCCCAGTTCTCCGCTTTTACTGTTGAGAAACTGACCGACAATGCCTCTAAAGTGGTTATTGTCAGAATGTTCAATGAGACAGTGAATGCTGATGACATTTGTATGTGGCTGGGTAGATATTGCACTGTTAAAGGCCAGGCTACCAAGGTGAGAGATGAAGATGGCATTTGGAACTGTGCCTGGAGGGTCCCCATTCAACAATGGCAGGACCCCCAGGGCTTCCATGGCCTTAAACATCTGCCATCCATGATAGTTCTTGGTAACAACAGGGGCGACATTAACTACCAGGGTCAGCCAAAGCTCTGCCGCAAGTGTGGTGAGCATGGGCACCTGGCAGAAGCATGCCAGCAGATAATTTGCAAGAAATGCAGAGAAATTGGGCATACTTTTGAGGAGTGTACCAATGGCAGAAAGTGCAATCTTTGTGGAGAAACAAATCACCTCTTCAGAGATTGCCCAAAATCCTTTGCCAACAAACTAAAAGCTCCTAAAAGAAAGGAAACAGAACAAAATGGCGGAGACCAAGAGACACAGAGAGAGCCATTTCAAGAGACTGGGCTGAAAAATTCAAATCTCCCTCCAAATCTGGTGATTGGAGAACAGGGATCAGGTGAGGAGGAAGGGGAGGGTCCTGCAAGAGCCCCACCAATGGAGAGTGGTGGGGAAGAAGGGGCAAGGCAGGAAGTGGGCGGTCCAAACCCAGACAAGGAATCAGACCAGGCAGAAACTGACAGTGAGGATCCCCCCACTGCCAACCAGTACAAGAGACCTGTTTCAGAATTGACTCCTGACTCTCCGATAGTTTTAGAGAAGAGGGGAAGAGCTGAATACTCTTCAGATAGTTCCCCTGTTGAGGAGGACAGATTCTTCCCCCCAAATTCCCGAAATGAGGTCTCATTTTTAACGATAGCACTGCAATCAACCCCAAAGGACTCAAAATTCAATGCTACGCTGCGTCAAAGGCCAACACCCAGAGTCCGACAGGGAAAAGGAGCTTGATCCCGTCCCCTTACACCCGTAAGAGTGAAGGAAGAGCTGCATTCACATGAGATTGACTAACTGCATGTAAAGAGTTTTTAAAACTGCAGTGTCTTCAATAGTCTTTTAAAATTTCATATCTGTTATTTTTAACTATACTCATGACCCTCACCTTCTCAACCATCAATGTGAGAAGTGTGAAGTCGAGAGTTAGAGCCCAGCAATTCCAGATCCCCCCTGTGGCTGCGATCCGGATGGCAGCAGCGCCGGTCCAAGTAACCTTATCTGCAGGCGGTGGGCTGAGATCACAGCCACAAAATGTATGTTTGTCAGCTCTTAAATAGTCTCTGCTTTTTTCCTGTCTTTCCTGCTTAAAATACAGTTAGTATCTCCCCTAATGGTGCCCTACCTAGCATGTGGAACTGCAAGTCTTCATTTTTGTCGTTAAAACCATAAATATTTAGGACATTAAAATCCTTTCCCATAAAAGTCAAGTGTGCTAAAAGTGCCCGGCCATCTCTCACCACAGTGCTGCCCTTCACCAAGACTAGGGGGTTTTTGATTAAAATGGCCAGTAGATCATTTTTTTTCTTGTTGGAGCCGCTCCATATTGATAGTTGTGGCCATACCTCTTCCCACTGTCTGCATAGGCTGAAAAACCGAGGGCCACATTCAAGTATTATCAGTGTTAAAATCTCTTTACAAGTGAAAATTTCATGTGAGTGCAGCTCTTCCTTCACTCTTATGGCTGAAAAGTGAGAGACTGGACCAATCACAGCTGTTGAGGTGTGCGTCACTGCGACGTGTAGTTACATTTCTGGAGAGGCGCACGTCAGGCCACGGCATCAATTCAACGCAGAAGTATAAATCAAGCTTTAATAAAGTTTCATTTTTATCTGCATTGGATTATGGTGATCTGCTTTACATGAAGGCCTGACCAGAGCCTGAAGAGGCTGGATACTGGTCACCACTGTGCGTTACGTTTCCTTACTGGCTGTGGAAATCTGGTTCACCATTGAACCCTTTATGCTGCTGTTGTACGTCCGCAGATTTTCACATTGGTCGACTCTTATAAATAATATATATAAATATAGAAATCTCTCCTTGGGCTGGTGCCGTCGTATCTGTGTACATACATGTGTACAAACCACAATCAATCTGTCCTCCAGATGTTCTCCAGATGTTGGTCCCAGAGGTTAGAACAGAGCGAGGCTAAAATGTGTTTAAATACGCTGCTCTTTCATCGTGGAATGTCATGCAGAAGGACCTGAAACTGTCAGAATTGATTACTTTGGGTGAATTTAAGTCCATAATAAAGAATCAAGAAAATAGCACTATTGGTTGTTGTAACTGCTTCTGATTTTTGTCATTAACTTGTTGATATTGATCTGTTTGTGCAGCACAGGTGTTGTTGTGTTGCATACATAATTGCATATGATATTTGTTTACTCGTGGTGTGTGACTGTTGTATTTGTCTGTTTGTATTGTTTGTTTTTATTGTTGTAACAGTGTTTCTGCTGCCCTCTTGGCCAGGTTGGAAAAGAGATTTTAATCTCAATGGCTTTCTCACCTGGCTAAATAAAGGATATATACATATAATCAACCTTATGCAATGTTACATGGGCGCCACCGTAGTGAAATGTTTCTCTTCTTGCGTCAAGCCCGGCCGATTGCTCGCCCCCAAGAGCCACATACCCCACTGTGATTGGTCGATTCGTTCAGCTCCGGGCTCGCGCAACAAAGGGACCTTCCACACACAATGAGGCAAAGTGCCGTACACATAAAACTTGCGAGCCACACGAATATTAAACTTTCATATCAAGGTGGGGGCCACAAAATATGGAGTTTGAGACCCATGGTCTGGATTCTTCACAGAAGGACTGATAAAAGGTTCAAGGGGAGAAAGGTCATGATGGGGTCGTTTCTTCCTCCACTGGATCTACAAAGAATAACTTAAGAAAACTGAAACTAAAATTTGAATTTAGAAAATTTAAAGCCCTCCCGTCTTTGATGCCTTTAAGACAGGGCATCAGAGCCCAAGGAGTTTGTTTTTTCTCTTTTTCAAGGGCAGGTACCATTGTGTGTCAACTGTATAAAAGTGGAGGGATATTCCCTACTTTCTAAGACTGGACCCCAGAGGAAGCATGTACAAGGAAAATAAAATGGGACCATGGATAGGGGACTCCACATGGGAGAGTGGCTTTTTTTTTTTTTTAAGTGGCGGCACTATAGCATATTTAAAATGAGAGGCCAGGCTACTGTTAATAATCGCCTGGATGCTCGTCCAGTGACCTCAAAAACCCCTTTAAAGAGGCGAGGCGGTACAATATCTGTGGGACAGGCAGAAGGTTTAGATGATCCATTGTTTGTTTAAGGGAAGTAAGTGACACAAGCTCAAACTGGTTAAAAACAGCAGAGCAGCTGAAGGTGATGGATGGATCATGCAAAGAAAGAGAGATGTTTGTCCAAATGGTCTCATCTTGTCCACAATAAACTAAAATTTGTCACAGGCTTCTGAGGAGACGTCAAAACAAGCAGGTTGGAGTATAAAGAACAAACTGATGGTGCTAAAATGAACACAAGGTTTGTGACAGTTAGTCCAAATAATACCAGAGAAATACTGAATTTATTCGATTTTAATGATTTTCTGGTTTCTGCACCAGCTGTCCCTTAAAATGTCAACAGATACCTGGAGTTTATCTTTTATCCACCTACGTTCAGCTCTCCTGCATTCCTGTCTGGCAGCACGAGTGGTGTCATTTAACCAGGGTTCACATTCAGGTTTGGACTCCATCATTTTAAAAGGAGCAACAGCATCCTAGATGCTCTTGCAGGTGGAGTAAAATAGGAAGGTCGCAATTGGCCCGCGGGCTATGAGTTTGAGACCCATGCTCCAGACCATCACAGGACCGACACAGTGACAGATAACCATTCACGCTCACATTCACACCTATGGGGAGTTTACTAGACTAAAAGATGTTGGAGATCAGCTCTAATTGGTTGTTTTCCTCCAGTCTGTGAAATCTTCCAGATGCCGTTACGGACACCAGAGGACACAGAGGACCATGAATTTATTCAGATCACCTGTCTCATGAACTACTGTCAGGATATAGTGACCGTTTTATCAAAATCACTTTTTAATCAGATTTGCTCCTTTTCAACCCGCTGCAGCTTTCATCACCATCAGTTTATACTATGTGAAGCTGTTGTTTCCCTCCTGACCTCCAGGTGGCGACTTCCTGTCACTTTAAACTGAAAAACCAGACCGGAAATACTTCTAAACGGAAGTGTGGTTGTCTCTTTGTGACCTCGGACTGGCGGCGGGATCGTTGTTTCGTTAGCTGACGAGCATATTTGTCCTATTTGTCTGTTTTGAGGCGGCAGAGCTCCAGGTGAACCCGCACACACTCAGGTAAACACTTTGATAATGTTTCTTTGAGCGGGAAATCAAAGCGGGAATAGCGTTAGCACGCTGGGCTAGCTCCGATGCTAACCAGCTAATTAGCCGCTGTTAGCTTCGGCCTGCTGCTGTGTGGCTAGCTGCTAGCGCTAGCCTTAGCTCTCTGTAATGTGTGCTTGTTTTCACGGATTGCTCTTCCTGTTCCTCTGAAGCTAACAGGATAATAACACTTTAATATTTTTTTGTTGTTGTTTTGAGCCCGGAATCAAAGCGGATATGGCGTCATCACGCTGTGCTAGCTCCGATGCTAACTCCGATGTTTTCAGGCTAACATGGACCATGTTATCAGAGTAGAACCAGAGGAGACAGCAGGACCTGAATACCTCTGTGTGCTCTGATTTGTAGTGAGTGCAGGACAACAGGATCTCAGAGACCAGGACCAGGAGCCCGTTTCAGAGAGCAGCTTCAACAAACTGAGATGGAAAATTTTTCGGTTCCAGAACAGCTGATCAGAGTTTGTTCAATCAAATGTGAGGATGAAAACAGCCATCATCAATGGAGCTGTGAGACTACGAGTCACCATGGCAACAGGTAAATGAGGCAGAGCCTCCATCTGAATCCAGTCCACGTAGAGATATTAATGTATTTATATGATGACTGAGCACATTTATCTATAATGAAGTGTCAGTAACACAATGAAGCTGAATAGAGTGTCGTCCATTAATTCATCTTTCAGCAGACTGACATTTTCTATATGGATGATAAAGTGGTGATTGTCACTATGTATCAGACTGTAGTCTCATTATATTTATATATATTTATTCAGCTTTAATGTGACTGTATCAGACTGTAGCCTCCATTACATTTAAATAGATTTATTCAGCTTTAATGTGACGGGACAAAACACAGGAGCAGCAGCTGATGATGAAAACCATCAAACATGTCTATCAGAGACATGGAGACATGACTGTAAGCTCTCAGTCTGATCCAGTAATAATGTGTTTGGTGATTTAAAGGTTCACTAGAGTCCATTTGAAATAGTCGACATCAAAGAAATGACTGACAGCACATAACAGAGTAACTTTAGACAGTCCTGAGTACCAAACTAATATCTGACACACAGTAAACCTTCAATATGGACTGAATGAATGAACACATAAAACACCATTCACACTCTCTGAAACAGAGACCAGGACCAGAACCTGGAGCACTTCAAGAGTGAAACTGAGGAGGACCAGAAGAACCTGGACCAGCAGAGCAACAAGGTCCCCAGAAGACCAGCAGCAGACTCGTCCTCTGAGACCACCGATGTTCAGGTCAGTTTTCATGACTTCATGGCTTCATAACGACACTCAAGACACGAGGACAAGTCAGGAACTGAATAAATTACTGTTTGAACAACATTAAACTGAAACCTGTTGAAAAATGACACATGCAGGTAGATGGAAGTCACTTATTTTATTGTGTAGTCTGAGTAACGTGGCGTCATATCTGTTCAAAAGCAAAACAAAGCCGAAGGTAGAGAGCAGAAAATGGTGGAGGGTCGGCGGGGATCCGACCTGCAGCCTCAGCAGTGTTTCCTCTATATGCAGCAGCAGCATCGCTGCTACAATCCGACCAGCGCTGCTGCTGATGTTTTCTATGAGAGGAGAGGAGAGGGCTCCATCTCATCTCATCTCTTTAGAAAGTAACGTTACATGATTTTGTGCAGATGCTTCATATCCAGGTCAAGTCACACACCTGTGAGTAAAGCAGATAAACAAGAATCAAGTCAGTTTTATTCGTATAGCCCAAATTCACAAATCACAGTTAAGCCTCAGGGGGCTTTACAGTCTGTACAGGATACGACACCCTCTGTCCTTTACAGAACAACCCTCTCATCAGATAAGGAAAGACTCCCCAACCAAACTTTTAACAGGGAAAAAGAAAACAAATGGAAGAAACCTCAGGAAGAGCAACAGAACACAGCAGTGCTTGTGGACCATAAACAACTGAGGGTAATTTAGAGGCACTCGCCGACAATTAATAATAATTGTTAATACTCATCGGCAGGGCTACTAAGATAAAATTATACATTGAGACTGAGACCGACCCACCAGCTAACTAACTGAAAGTTAGGGCAAAAAGATGGGCTTTGAGTCTGGATTTAAAGACCTCCACAGAATCAGACTGTCTGGTGTCTATAGGGAGGTTATTCCTGAGGAAAGGGGCTGATAAGAGAAGATCATTTGGCCTGCTGATGGACGGGAGTCCTGTATTCTGAGAGAGGAGAGTCCTGATTGGAGTATAAGGTTTAACTAGATCAGACTAGCAGGAAGGATCGAGGCCATTTCCAGTTTTATAGGTCATCAGAAGCACTTTAAAGTCTGATCTGATGTGGATCGGGAGCCAACGTAATGAAGCTGAAACCGTCGTGATGTGGTCAAATTTTCTAGCTTTAGTTCAGATTCTTGCTGCAGCGTTCTGAACCATTTGAAGGCTTCTGGTACTAGAAGGAGGCAGACCTGATAGACCATTACAACGCTCCAGTCTGGATTACACAAAGCATGAATTAGGATCTCTGATCAGCCCTGGATGAAGAAGACCTGATTTTAGTGATGTTGAGCAGGTGAAAGATGCGGTTTTTGTGGCGTCTTTAATGTGCTGATAGAAAGAAAGAGTTGAGTTGAACGTGATGCCAAGATTTTTCACTCTTGAACTCTGGGATTCTCTGCTGGTTTCTTTAATATTGCATAAAGGTGAATAATGCCAACCGCTGCTATGTCAGGAACTACTACTACTATGTATTGATATGGTGATTTTGGGGTTATAGTCTTTTATTAATTACTAATAAAAGTTCCAAATTGATAGTTAAGTTTACTTTGTGAGATTAATTCATGTGACGACATTAACTGTGGTGCCTTGAGGATGATTTCATAGACATTATATATTTACATATTCTGTTATTCAATAGAACTGATCATGGTTTTGATGGTTATTAATTACTTTTGATAGCCATGTTAATGTGTTATTGAGTTTATGTACCAATATAATTTAATGTCCTGTCATTATTAATATATACTGATCATTTATTCATAATTTGATTGATATTGATTATCTTAAATAGTTTATAACTTTTACAGTTTCTATCGGTCTCCAACAAATAGGTGCATGTATCATTACACCACTAATGTTTATTGATTATATGTTTATTGATTATATGTTGATTGATCAGCCTTTTCTCACAGGACAGAGTGTCACCAGTAGTCCCTCTCTGTACTATTTTCCAGGTGTTGAAGGAGTGTTACATCCCGCTGACACCTGTCAGGATCAGCAGCGCCATGTTGGCTGTGATGGACGCCGTTGGACAAACAGCAGCTGTTCCTACAGACCAGAAAGTCATCTGCAAGGTCATTTTCCCTTGTCAGTTGAGTCCTGATATATTAAAGTGTCAGAGTGCTGACTTGACTAGGACTTGATCCAGACTGACTGGGACTATCATAAAGTGGGCATGTCTGTAAAGGGGAGACTGGTGGGGACCCAGAGAACCCATTTACATCCACACATCTGGAGGTCAGAGGTCAAGGGACCCCTTTGAAACTGAACATTGGACAGTTTTTTTAAATTGCAGCTGGTAATTTTATTGCAGAATTAAGCAGGGCAAAGTATACGACTCAAAAATTAGTAAAATTTCAATTATTGGAATTGAAGATTTGGCAAAAATGCTGACTGGTTGGAACCCTGATTAAATTGAGATGATGCTGAACAGAGTCCTTTAAGGGAGAGACAAAGAGAGGAAATGTAGCTGATCATGCTGCACTTCATTTGCTGCTGGAAAAGAGGAACTTGTAGAAATCCTGTGATTATCCAAAATTCACAATGTCTCTTAAAGTCCCTGAGTCCTGCAACTGGAGGCAGAAACGCTGATAATCCAATATAATCCCCTCAGATGGTTGGAAATGGTTAAAAAAGGCTCAGTCTTCTTATTTTCCAGCTGTAGAGTTTATCAAAGGTCCAGCTTGGTAACTCGCACTCTCCCTCTCAAAAGTTGAGCAATGATTTATGATTTATCCTTTGATGTGGTCAGTTCAGCAGGATATGATCAAACTTGCTCGAAGACCGTGCGAAGGGAGATTAACACAGAATAATATTCTCTTCTGTTATACCTGCATTTTGATGCTGAATATGTCAACACTTTCTAGAAAGCTCTATGCATGATTGTGTGTTTCACTTCTTCTTTTTGACTTCCCCTTGGAACTTTTTAGATGAGGTAATGTGCTCTTCAGCATATCCATGACTTTGGTCATAGTTCATTATTAAATTGTGACTGATTCCATTTGTCAGACTGGAGCATTAAGGGTTGGGGCCCACTGACATGCGCCAAATGTTTATTTATGGTTGTAGATATGGCTTCTCACTGACTCTCTCTGTGTGTCTGTTGCTATAGAAACGGAGAGGAAGAAGAAAGAGTGGAGAGAAACTACACAGCTGTGACCAATGTGGGAAAACTTTCACTGCAGGGAGCAAACGCAGAGTCCACCAGTGCATTCACACTGGAGAGAAACCATACAGCTGTGGTGAATGTGGTGCGGTTTCTCGGAGATACCTAAAACAGCATACGTATTCACACTGGAGAGAAACCATACTGGTGCGATCAATGTGGGAAAACATTTTCTCGTGGTAGTCACCTGAAATCCCACCAACGCATTCACACTGGAGAGAAACCCTACAGCTGTGCTGACTGTGATGCAGCTTTCACGATATCAGGTTCCCTAAAACAGCATCGACGCATTCACACTGGAGAGAAACCCTACAGTTGTGATGAATGCGGTGCAGTTTTCGCTAGGTCAAGTACCCTAAAAAAGCATCAACGTATTCACACTGGAGAGAAACCCTACAGCTGTGATGAATGTGGAGCAGTGTTCATGACATCAGATAATATGAAAAAGCATCAACGTATTCACACTGGAGAGAAACCCTACAGCTGTGCAGAATGTGGGGCAGCTTTCACTTGTTCAAAGTCCCTAAAAACACACAAACGCATTCATACTGGAGAGAAACCCTACAACTGTGCAGAATGTGGAGCAGCTTTTAGTACATCAAGTGGTCTAAACTTACATCAACGCATTCACCGAGGAGAGAAACCATACTGGTGCGATCAATGTGGGAAAACATTTTCTCGCGCTAGTCACCTTATATGCCACCAACGCATTCACAGTGGAGAGAAACCGTACAGGTGTGATCAATGTGGAAAAACTTTTTCGCACTATAGTACCTTCAAAGTCCACCAACGCAGTCACACCGGAGAGAAACCGTACAGGTGTGATCAATGTGGGAAAACTTTCACCACATCAGGTAACCGGGAAAAGCATCAACGTATTCACACTGGAGAGAAACCATACAAGTGTGATGAATGTTGGGCAGCTTTTACCACATCAGGTGACCTGAAAAAGCACCAACGTATTCACACTGGAGAGAAACCGTACAGGTGTGATCAATGTGGGAAAACATTTTCTAACTCAAGTAACCAGAAAAAGCATCAACGTATTCACACTTGAGAGAAACCCTACAGCTGCGCAGAATGCGGGGCAGCTTTTACTACATCAAGTGGTCTAAACTTACATCAACGCGTTCACCGAGGAGAGAAACCATACTGGTGTGATCAATGTGGCAAAACATTTTCTCGCGCAAGTCACCTGAAATCCCACGAACGCATTCACACTGGAGAGAAACCATACAGATGTGATGAATGTGGGGCAGCTTTTACCACATCAGGTGACCTGAAAAAGCACCAGCGTATCCACACTGGAGAGAAACCATACAGGTGTGGTCAGTGTGGGAAAACTTTTTCTCAAAGTAGTTCCCTTAAGCTGCATCAGCGCTCTGATAGATGTGTTGTGATATTCTGAGCTTCCCTCCAAATTGTGGGCTGACCAACCGTAAATTCATGTATATTTTCATGGCTGTGACTACGTATTTGCACCACCAGAAAGTTCACAGTGGGACTTGGCTGAGCTGTCAAAACATCTGGAAGAGTCTTCCGGATTACTGAGCCTCCTTCCAGAAACTTTACCTGAACTCTTAGTCGTGAGATTATTAATTTACAACCAGCCTGGTTTAGCTCAGAGGAAAAACAACCACAAGACGTAGTACCCATCCTGTAACATTTGATCTGATTAGTGACTGATGGGTTAAAGGCCCTGACATCTGTTTCTATATGGACGTTTTTGTTGGACTTTATTAGTTGTAAGCCACAGAAGACAATCCACAAATCTGTACTGTGATTTCTAAATATTTCTCTATTCACAAATGCACATTTTTATATCCACAGAAATAAATGGTGATTTGCAAATATGCATAATTCACTCTGTAAATATGTATTTTAAGGTTTACATGTTGTAGTGTAAATATATGTCACCTGATCAGATACATATTAATCTAATGTATAACGCTATTAACCGCAATCTATCATGGTAAATACAGCTGCTTACTACAGCACATGAACATTCATTCTGGGAACAATAACACAAATGAAGCTTTCACATGAGAATTATCAGTGAAACAGGGACCAAGGTTACGACAATCAGGCACCAGCAGGCCCAAGAATGTGGAAAGAAGAAACAAGTACTGGACGACAAGATAACGACCCACCTACGCTGGACCGCCGGACCCAACAGCAATACACACTTACCCTAAACCTCGCACGCACCTGCAGACACAGTCACATGATTTGTTCACTATAAGAAGAGGAGGATTTGATCAGACAGACGGGACTCTGACTGCTGAACAGCTGAGAACCGAACTCTATGTACTAGTTCAGACGCTAAGGCTAACAGAAGTATCCTCCAGAGCTCTGTAACTCTTCTTTTCCTCAATATATCAGTGTTGTGATTTTAACTTGTCGTTGTGTTGTCCTCATTGGATTTATTGTGTGTCTTTCTCCTCCATCGAGAATTCTGAACATGCCCTGGCCTTTAATTGTTGAATAACATTGTATTTTATACAAACAGGGGGAAACTAAAAGAAAGGCCAACATCCTCCATGTGAGAGATATTGATTAGTTTTAGAAACACAGACACAATGAGGATCAGCTGAGTTTTTAAATGAACTAATGCGTTTGTTATTAAACGTATTTATGTGCATTAAAATGGATGTTGACAGTAGCAATTGTCTCTGGGCTGCTACTCAGGTGTCCCTCCACTAGATGTCAGCATTTATCCCCAAATTAACCTCATGAGATACAGTTTTCTGATGTAATTCACAAAGTGAAGTCTGAGTTAATCAGTCTAATAATCCATGTCACATTTATCATGACTCAATATCTGTCAAGTATCAATAAAAGTCACAGATTGTCTTCTGTGGCTCCAGAGAGTCTTTTCTGTATTGTATTGCATTATGGGTAAGCGCCAGTATTTCCAAGCCAAACTTGGGTACATTTGGGTTGTGCCTGAAATTCCATGCTAATATGCTATTTAGTACGCTCAAAGAGTATTTGAGATCTATTAGTGTGCCCAAAACCTTAGTATGAAACCAACAGCATGCAATTTGCATATGTAATGCATAATGAGCAATTTTGGACTGAAGTACTGCACTTAAGTTGGCTATAATTTTGAAGTACTTGTATTTATGTATTTACATTTTCTGCTACTTTATACTTCTGCTACACTACATTTCAGAGGAAAATACTGCATGTTATTGCACTATATTCACCCTGCGCCACCCTGTGGATCTTCCACTCCATTGTACCCAGATTTGACCAAGCTACCAAAAGAAAAGGAAGATGATAATCAGGGTCAGGGTAAACTTTATTGTCCCGTTAGGGAAATTTGTCTTGGGCGTCGTGCTACATTATTGCTTCACAGAACAACGACAGAAAAACATAAACACTGACTACTAAAAACAGGGCTAAAAACAGGAGATACATGACAACACGGACAGAGACATTAGCTCATTTAAAATGCCAAAAATAAATAAATACATAAATAAATAATTGAATAAATAGGTAGATTAAAAAAAAGAAAGTGCTAGGTGCTCAGTACTATTTCCATTGCACATTGCTCTGGTGCTCTAGTTGTTTTTTATGTTGTTCAACAGCTTGATAGATGCTGGAACAAATGATAGTTTGAGACGGTTTGTTTTGCATTTTGGTATTCGAAATCTTCTTCCTGATGGGAGAAGTTCGTATTCTGAGGATAGTAGGTGAGTGGAGTCTGAGGAGATTTTTGTTGCTTGTATTATAACTGACTGGTTATACAAACTCTCTATGGACTCATATTGTTTCATACCAATGATCTTCATTGCTGTTTTGTGGATGTTGGCCAATCTGTTTTTCAGTTGTACTGTTAGGTTGCCAAACCAGGCTGTGATTCCATATCTGATGAGGCTCTCTAGAATAGCTTTGTAGAAGACTAGCATGATCTGGTTGCTAACACCATACAGCCTCAGTCGTCTCTGCTGCAGTTTGTTGCACAAATGATCATGTGTGATTTCCAGCTGAGCAGGTTGTCAATATGGATCCCTAGATATTTGTATGTTGTCACCTGATTGATAGTGTGGTCTTTAATGACCACTGGCTCGTGTATAGTCACTTGCCTCGGATCAAAAACCATCTCTTGTGTTTTTGCCACGTTCAGAATTAGGTGGTTTTTGTCACACCACTTAATGAAGGTATCAATCTCATTGTGGTACACAGAAGAGCCCATATCCTTATGGAGAAGGCTTACGATTGCTGTATCATCTGCAAATTTAAAAATAAAATTATTATTATAATTACTTTCCTGCAGTCATTGGTGTACAGTGTAAAAGGAGAGGTGAGAGCACACAGCCTTGTGGGACTCCTGTATTACAGCGTCTGATGTCTGACAGTGTCTGATTAACCTTCACTTGCTGTGTGCGATTTGATAAAAAAGAATAAAACCATTTGATCAGGGTAGTGTTGACATTCATGTCCTTCAGTTTTTTCAAAAGCAAATGAGGTTGCACAGTATTAAATGCTGAACTAAAATCAATAAATAAAATTCGAGCATAAGCTTGTGTCTCTTCCAGATGCTTAGAAACAGAGTGCAACATGCAGAGGATTGCATCTTCAGTGCTGCGTTCATGTTTGTAGGCAAACTGACATGCATCTAACACGGGCTGCACTTCTGTTTTAAGCAGTGACACAACACATTTTTCAAAACACTTCATGATTATCGAGGTCAAAGGTACAGGACGAAAATCATTGTTCTCTGTAGCACGAGGCTTTTTGGGCACTGGTGTTATTATTGACCTCTTCCACAGAGCTGGGACAGTGTGGGTGTCTAATGACCGCGGGAATATAGGACACCATGCTGGCGTCAGTTCCTCTGCACAGCTTTTGAGCAAAAAAGCCGGGAGTCCGTCTGGGCCTGTGGATTTATCAGTTCGCACAGTACGAAAAAGACGCTGGACACTAGGTGGGTCCACCTCCAGCCAGCCGGTGGTATCAGTTCCTGGTAATGACCACATCACCCCGTCACACTCATAAGAAAAATTCTCTGAGTCAAATCTTAAATAGAAATCGTTCAGCTCATTTGATTTTTGCTTTTCATCGAGGGTGACAATTTGCTTTTTTACAGGATTCATGTTAGTTGCTGATTTCATTGTATCCCAGAGTTTTTTAGTATTTGAGGTTAAGAGGCTCTGATCCATTGTTTGTCTGTGTTGTTCTCTGGCTTTGTTTAAAAGTTGTTTCAGTTCTTTTGAACTTTTAACAAACTTGCTCTGTCTCTACCACTAAATGCTTGTTTTTTTCTATTTATGCACTCTTTGATTTCTTTTGTTATATAGGGCTTGTTGTTAGGATAGATGATGACATCCTTCTTGGCTACCACATTATTGACGCAGAAGTTCACATAGTCTGTTACAGTATCTGTAGCCTCATCAAGCTCTAGAGTGTGAATCAACCACATCCACAGGTACAGCATTGACTGATGAAATTATAAAGGAGCTAAATGAAACCACAGAAAAAGTTAAATCCCAGCTAGCAGAGCCCATTGAAGAGCGCAGGGCTTCCTTGAGAAACACACATTTGACAGAACACCCACTGACATCAGTGACTGTACATGAGAAGACAAAACCTGTAGAGTGTGCTATAGGAGGACGAATAACTTTACAGCCACTGAACCCTGAAAATGAAGACTGGACAGTACTGACTGACCCCTCACCCATCGCATCTAGGACTAGACAGCAAGTGAAGAAAGGAGAAAGGGCAGGAAGCTACTCAGGCCCACCTGAGTGTGAGCTTCACAGATGGAGAGAAATACTGAGAGAAAGAGAGAAGAGATAAGGAGAGATCAGAAAGAGAGTTACAGAGAGAGAGAGAAGAGATAAGGAGAGAGCAGAAAGAGAGTTACAGAGAGAGAGAGAAGAGATAAGGAAAGATCAGAAAGAGAGGTACAGAGAGAGAGAGAGAAGAGATAAGGAGAGAGCAGAAAGAGAGTTACAGAGAGAGAGAGAGAAGAGAGCAGGGAGAGAAAGAGAGGTACGGAGAGAGAGAGAGAGCAGAAAGAGAGGTACAGAGAGAGAGAGAGAAAGAGAGCAGAGAGAAAAAGAGAGGTACAGAGAGAGAGAGCAGAAAGAGAGGTACAGAGAGAGAGAAGAGATAAGGAGAGAGCAGAAAGAGAGGTACAGAGAGAGAGAGCAGAAAGAGAGGTACAGAGAGAGAGAGAAGAGATAAGGAGAGAGCAGAAAGAGAGGTACAGAGAGAGAGAAGAGAGATAAGGAGAGAGCAGAAAGAGAGGTACAGAGAGAGAGAGAGAGAAGAGATAAGGAGAGAGCAGAAAGAGAGGTACAGAGAGAGAGAGAAGAGATAAGGAGAGAGCAGAAAGAGAGGTACAGAGAGAGAGAGAGAAGAGATAAGGAGAGAGCAGAAAGAGAGGTACAGAGAGAGAGAGAAGAGAGATAAGGAGAGAGCAGAAAGAGAGTTACAGAGAGAGAGAGAAGAGATAAGGAGAGAGCAGAAAGAGAGGTACAGAGAGAGAGAGAGAAGAGGTAAGGGGGAGAGAGCAGAAAGAGAGGTACAGAGAGAGAGAGAGAGAAGAGATAAGGAGAGAGCAGAAAGAGAGGTACAGAGAGAGAGAGAAGAGAGATAAGGAGAGATCAGAAAGAGAGGTACAGAGAGAGAGAAGCGAGATAAGGAGAGAGCAGAAAGAGAGGTACAGAGAGAGAGAGAAGAGATAAGGAGAGAGCAGAAAGAGAGGTACAGAGAGAGAGAGAAGAGATAAGGAGAGAGCAGAAAGAGAGGTACAGAGAGAGAGAGAAGAGATAAGGAGAGAGCAGAAAGAGAGTTACAGAGAGAGAGAAGAGATAAGGAGAGAGCAGAAAGAGAGGTACAGGGGGGCAGCACACAGCTCCATTTCAAGATAGAGCTCCACCATCTGGACCCAGAGGACAGGGTCAGGTCCCATAGGGGTGCTCGGAGTCCACAGGAAGGGGGACTGGTGAACCCTTCCTGACAATGGTCGTAGAGGGGCATTCTGTGGAATGCCTTGTTGACTCTGGGGCAAAACACTCTACCCTCACCACAACAGAGCCCAATTGAGTCTCTAGAAAGTCCTTAATACTCACAGGATTTTCTGGCATGTCACAAGAACATTTTCTAACACAGCCTCTCACAACCAATCTTGGACCATATGAACTGCAACATCAATTTGTGATTGCCCCACAATGCCCACTTCCACTTCTGGGCAGAGACTTACTAATAAAGACACGAGCCTCCATTTTATGCTCACCCACTGGCATAACTTTGACATTTCCTGATGGCACAGAAATCAGCTGCACTGACTCATGTGTGTGGACTGGTAACTTCCTGGTTACAGATGAAGAACCTGAGCCAAAACAACATAATTCCAGGATTTACTGGGGACGGTTGAGAGAACCACAGAACTCACAACTCCTAAAGACCTACCGACAATGGACCCCCTGGTGTCTGTCTGTAACCCTCTCATGAGCCAGCAGACCCATTTCATTGCACATTCTGTTATGATAGAGAAAATGATGATGAGGAATACATGAGCAGTTGGCTGGCTGATTGGGATGACAAATTAGAACTATTTGACACAACATTCCTCTATGTGGGAAAAGAGGGAGTGGCTGCTAAAGAGTATCTTGATGACGACCAAATAAACATTTTCAAAACAAAAGATAATCCACCATCTGTGCCACACATAAGTCTGGCTGTAGCAGAAAATCACTCAGCTAAGTCACTGGGACCAATGACAGCTAGAGGTCACAATGCTAATGATTGGATCACTACACAGACACCTCAGGTCAAGTACTCTCCCTCTCAGGACATGTACCAAATTTTCCACTCCTCTACTGAGAAGGCTGTGTTGGAAACATGCCTGTTGACTAGAACACATGGCAGAGAATGTGATGACGGAGAGGGTAGTCAGGCAATGTTGGCCAGACTGCCCTCTGACCTGTGGGTCACAGAAGACTCCACAGTAGGCAAACCATTACCTGTTGAACCAATCACATGCACACTCACAGAAGGACCAATCTACATTCCTCAGTACCCATTGAAACCACACATGGCTGAAGCTCTACAGGAACAAATTGCACAGCTCCTTAAAGATGGAGTAATCTACAAAACTGAGTCACCATGGAACACACCTATCCTACCTGTTCCACAACCTGGCACAACTAAAGTAAGAATGGCACATGATCTCAGAGGAATTAATAAGGTCACCAAAGAAGCTCCACTGGCTGTACCAAATCCATACACTAGAATGAGTACTCTGTCAACTAAATCTAACTACATGACAACAATTGATTTGGCTAATGCCTATTTTCATGTCCCACTGGCAGAGAGACATTCAGCAGATGTTTGCTTTCACTTTTGGAGGACAGCAGTATACATATACTGCTATGCCTCAGGGCTGGAAACTGGCCCCAGGTATTTTCAATCAGGTGATTGCTGGACTCTTATCAGAAGTTGAACTACCTGAAGGTGTAAAATTACTAATTTATGTTGATGATTTACTGATCACCAGTCCAACTAAACAGTCATGCATAGATGCCACAGAAACAGTGCTGAGAAGGATAGCTGAGCTGGGAATGAAAGTAAACAGAAAGAAACTGCAGGTGTGTAGATCCAGAGTTACATGCCTAGGCAGAGTGCTGTCAGCAAAGGGTATCACGCTGAATGCTGTTCACAGATCCACTATCCTAGCACATCCTCTCCCACAGACAGTGAAAGACATGCTAGCATTCCTAGGCCTAGTAAACTTCAGCAGACACTACATAGCTGACTTTTGCAGCCTTTCTGAACCACTCAAAAACATGGTTAGGGAAGCAGGCCCAAAGAGCTTGAAAGCACCTCTGAAATGGGAGACAGACTCACATGAAGCATTTTCCAGACTAAAACAGAAAATGGCAACTGCTGAAGCCCTGCATGTACCTGACACAAACATCCCATTTCACATTGATCTGACCACCCATGCAAGCCATGCATCAGGGGCAACAGTCACCTACTGGCAGAAGAGTTTTGAGATATGCCAGCGTTCCATTTGACAAAACTGAACTTAAACAACCACCTTGCATCAAAGCTACAGTAGGTGCTGCCAACATCCTTTCCAAACTCCAAGTCATCACTCAGAGGCATCAAACAATCATACACTGCCCACATGATGTAACATCCATCCTATCCTCATCCATTTTCACCATGAGCTCACACAGACAAACGAGATTGGAAACTGTTTTAACACAGCCCAATATCATTTTTGAATCCTCAAACACACTGATGACACTCCCTAATGTCAGCGATAGCCCACATGTCTGTGCAAATGAAATTGTGAGGGACTCTAAAGTGAGACTTGATCTGGCTGACTCCCCAATTCAAAACCCTGATCTGGTTTAGTACACTGATGGATGTTGTTTTAGAAACACACAGGGGGAGTTAATATCAGCTAGTGCTGTAGTAATGTATGACACACAATCAGATGACTTTCACACCATACATGCAAAGAAAGCCACAGAGGGTTTCATGTCTGCACAATGAGCAGAAATTCAGGCTATCATTGAAGCTTGTAATGCAGCTGCAGGCATGAGAGTAAACATTTTTACAGACTCCTAGAAACCTAGAAGAGAGAATAAAGACAGCTCAGAAGAACATGACTCCAGAAGAAAAGCAGACAGCATTAAAGGCAAACACAGTGACAGATGACAGAGGCATAATTGTAAATAAGGAAGGAAAGATTTGGATGTGTTGTCTGGAGCCTAGTGCTCCTGGTAGGGTCTCCCTTGGCAAATTGGTCTCAGGTGAGGGGCCAGACAAAGAATGGTTCAAAAAACCCCATGAATAATTGAGGCAGAGGAGGAGTGACCCGGCCCGGAGGAAGCCTGGGGCCCCCGTCTGGAGCCAGGCCCAGATGGCGGGCCCGTGAGCAAGCGCCTGGTGGCCGGGCTTGCCACGGAGCCCGGCCGGGCTCAGCCCGAAAAAGCGACATGGAGAGCCCCTCCTCTCCATCCTGTGGGCCCACCACCCGCAGGAGGAACCGCTGGGGTCGGGTGTGCTGCCATATGGGTGGCAGTGAAAGCCAGGGACCTCGACGGACCAGACCTGGGTGGCAGAGGCTGGCTCTGGGGACGTGGAACGTCACCTCTCTGTGGGGGAAAGAGCCGGAGCTTGTGCAGGAGGTGGAGCGCTATCAGTTAGATCTGGTGGGGCTTACCTCTACGCACAGCCTCGGCTCTGGAACCGTTCTCCTGGATAGGGGTTGGACTCTATTCTTCTCTGGAGTTGCCCAAGGTGTGAGGCGCCAAGCGGGTGTGGGGATACTCACAAATCCCCGGTTGAGTGCTGCTACGTTGGGGTTTACCCCAGTGAACGAGAGGGTCGCCTCCCTGTGCCTTCGGGTTGTGGGGGGGAAAACTCTGACTGTTGTCTGTGCATATGCACCAAACAGCAGTTTAGAGTATTCAACCTTCTTGGAGACCCTGAATGGAGTCCTGTATGGGGCCCCAGTAGGGGACTCCATTGTTCTGCTGGGGGACTTCAACGCACACGTGGGCAACGATGGAGGTACCTGGAGATGCGTGATTGGGAGGAATGGCCTACCTGATCTGAACCCAAGCGGTCATTTGTTATTGGACTTCTGTGCTAGTCACGGATTATCCATAACAAATACCATGTTCGAACATAAGGATGCTCATAAGTGTACTTGGTACCAGAGCACCCTAGGCCGAAGATTGATGATCGATTTTGTGATCGTATCATCCGATCTGAGGCCGCATGTTTTGGACACTCGGGTAAAGAGAGGGGCAGAGCTGTCAACTGATCACCATCTGGTGGTGAGTTGGATCAGAGGGTGGGGGAAGACTCTGGATAGACCTGGTAAACCCAAACGTGTAGTGCGGGTGAACTGGGAACGTCTGGAGGAGGCCCCTATCCGAGAGATCTTCAACTCACACCTCCGGCAGAGGGGCATTGAACCTGAGTGGGCGATGTTCAAAGCTTCCATTGCTGAAGCTGCGGCGGTGAGCTGTGGCCTGAGGGTCTTAAGTGCCTCAAGGGGCAGTAACCCTCGAACACCGTGGTGGACACCAATGGTCAGGGAAGCTGTCCGCCTGAAGAAGGAGTCCTTCCGGGATATGTTATCTCGGAGGACTCCAGAGGCAGTTGCAAGGTACCGACGGGCCCGTGGGGCGGCAGCCACTGCCGTAAAGGAGGCAAAGCAGCAGGTGTGGGAGGAGTTCGGAGCAGCGATGGAGAAGGACTTTCGGTCGGCACCAAGGTGCTTCTGGAAAACTGTCCGGCACCTCAGGAGGGGGAAACGGGGAACCATCCAAGCTGTGTACAGTAAGGATGGGACACTGTTGACCTCAACTGAGGAGGTAACCGGGCGGTGGAAGGAGCACTTTGAGGAACTCCTAAACCCGACTGATACGCCCTCTCTTGTAGAGGCAGAGCTGGAAGCTGATGGGGGATCGTCGTCAATTTCCCTAGGGGAAGTCACTGAGGTAGTTAAACAGCTCCGCAGTGGCAAGGCCCCGGGGATTGACCAGATTCGCCCAGAAATGCTGAAGGCTCTGGGTGTGGAGGGGCTGTCATGGATGACACGCCTCTTCAACATTGCGTGGAAGTCGGGGACAGTGCCTAAAGAGTGGCAGACCGGGGTGGTGGTTCCCCTGTTCAAAAAGGGGGACCAGAGAGTATGTGCCAATTACAGGGGTATCACACTACTCAGCCTCCCCGGTAAAGTCTACTCTAGGGTGCTGGATAGGAGGGTCCGGCCGATAGTCGAACCTCAGATTGAAGAGGAACAATGCGGATTTCGTCCTGGCCGTGGAACAACGGACCAGCTCTTCACTCTCACAAGGATCCTTGAGGGGGCCTGGGAGTACGCCCATCCAGTCTACATGTGTTTTGTAGACTTGGAGAAGGCGTACGATCGGGTCCCCTGGGGTATACTGTGGGAGGTGCTGCGGGAGTATGGGGTGAGGGGGTCACTTCTCAGGGCCATCCAATCCCTGTACTCCCAAAGCAAGAGCTGCGTCCGGGTTCTCAGCAGTAAGTCGGACTCGTTTCCGGTGGGCGTTGGCCTTCGCCAGGGTTGCGCCTTGTCTCCAATCCTGTTCGTGATATTCATGGACAGGATATCGAGGCGTAGTCGGGGGGAGGAGGGTTTGCAGATTGGTGTGCTGAGGATCTCATCGCTGCTTTTTGCAGATGATGTGGCTCTGCTGGCATCATCAGTCTGTGACCTCCAGCGCTCACTGGATCGGTTCGCAGCCGAGTGTGAAGCTGCTGGGATGAGGATCAGCACCTCAAAATCGGAGGCCATGGTTCTCAGCAGGAAACCGATGGATTGTCTCCTCCAGGTAGGGAATGAGTCTTTACCCCAAGTGAAGGAGTTCAAGTATCTCGGGGTCTTGTTCATGAGTGAGGGAACAATGGAACGTGAGATTGGTCGGAGTATCGGAGCAGCGGGGGCGGTATTGCAGTCGCTGTACCCCACCGTTGTGACGAAGAGAGAGTTGAGCCGGAAGGCAAAGCTCTCTATCTACCGGTCAATCTTCGTGCCTACTCTCACCTATGGTCATGAGGGCTGGGTCATGACCGAAAGAACTACATCGCGAGTACAAGCGGCCGAAATGGGTTTCCTCAGGAGGGTGGCTGGCATCTCCCTTAGAGATAAGGTGAGAAGCTCAGTCATCCGTGAGGGACTCGGAGTAGAGCCGCTGCTCCTTTGCGTTGAAAGGAGCCAGTTGAGGTGGTTCGGGCATCTGGTAAGGATGCCTCCTGGGCGCCTCCCTAGGGAGGTGTTCCAGGCAGGACCAGCTGGGAGGAGACCCCGGGGACGACCTAGGACTAGATGGAGAGATTATATCTCCACTCTGGCCTGGGAACGCCTCGGGATCCCCCAGTCAGAGCTGGTTAATGTGGCCCGGGAAAGGGAAGTTTGGGGTCCCCTGCTGGAGCTGTTGCCCCCGCGACCCGACCCCGGATAAGCGGTTGAAGATGAAGATGAAGATTTGGATGCCTATGTCATTAAAATCTGAACTCTTAGAGATAGCACATGGACCAACACATGAAGGGACAGCTCAGATGACACACCTGTTAAAAGACTGGACTCATACTCACCTGAAAGACATAATCAAACATACAGTGACTGAGTGTACCACATGCTCACAGTACCAAGCAGGACCAGGACTAAGAACACCTACAAGCACAGCAACTATCCCACCTAGCCCTGGACACACGTTGATAATGGATTTCACTGACATGACAGACACAGTGGCAAGAAAAAGATACTTACTCACTGTCATTGATGGCTACAGTGGATGGCCATTTGCAATTCCATGTAAAAGGGAGACAGCAAATGAAGTCATTAAATGGCTCGTAAACACATACATACCAGAACATGGTTTCCCCAGAGTCATAAAGTCAGACAATGGCTCACACAGATATGGCAGTGTATATCATCCTCAATCACAAGGCAAAGTGGAAAGACTTAACAGATCACTTAAAGAAGCCATTGCCAAACATATGTCCACCAATAAGACAAATTGTGTGAATGCCTTACCAATAGCACTAATGGCTATTAGAGCTAGAGTGTCAACCAAAACAGGCTTCACACCTTTCACATGCTGCAACATGGCAGACAATTCCCACATCCTCTTGATACTAGACACCCACCACCTGCTAAACATGACCAACTATGGGCACAAGCCATCGGACTGAGGCAACAGTTTGAAGAAGGGAGACCAAACAGTGGGTGGACAGATGAGGAAGTTAACATGTCACCACCCAGTGTCTCCTCACAGGTGTACATCAGAGCCCACAAGAGGAAGTGGACCTCACCCAGGTGGACGGGACCGTTCACTGTAACAGACAGAACATCACATGCATTAAGGGTGAAGGAGAAACCAGGAGTGTGGATACACTAACACGCTGCAAAAACGCACAAACACAAGCTTACACACACCACATATACTAGCTGCATAAATGGAGAGAAAAATAAATCGCTTAGAATCAGGATATCTAAGGTGAAGGAGAGCATTAATAATAGATGTAGTGTAGATGAACTAGGGATCTGAGTTAAAGGGGAGTTGTAGTGTAAATATATGTCACCTGATAGATACATATTAATTAATGTTAAGTATTCCGCAATTATATGGTAAATAAGTGCTTCTAAGAATGAATTTTTGGGAAAAAAAAAATGAAGTTTAATGAGTATTTAGTGAAAAGGGAAGGTGAAAGGCACAGAGGCAAGAATGTGGAAAGAAGAAAAGAGGGAAAGTGCCGGGCGGGAAAGCAAAACACTCCAACGGGAGAAGTGATTGTTATATAAGAAGAGGAGGTTTGTAGAAGAGGGCGCTGTGAAAGTGAGACGATTAGTACTAGTTAGGTAGGTAAAGAAGCAGGTCTGTACTTTCTTTTCCTCAATATATAGTGTTGTGATTTTAACTTGTGTTGTGTTGTCTATTGGTTTTGTGTGTTTTTTATGAGATTGAAAGGGTTAATTGTTGAATAAATGTATTTTATAAAAAGGGGGAAACTAAAAGAAAGGCAATATGTGAGAGATATGATTAGTTTAGAAAAAGAAAATGAGGTAGTGAGTAAATGAACTAATGCGTTTGTTATTAAACGTTTTATGTGATTAAAATGGATGTTGACAGTAGAATTGTTGGGGCACTAGGTGCATAGATGAGATTTCAAATTACCTATGAGATAAGTTGATGTAATTAAAAGTGAAGTTGAGTTTAGTAATCATGTCACATTATGAAATATGTAAGTATAATAAAAGTAAGATTGTTTGTGGAGAGAGTTGTATTGTATTGCATTATGGGTAGCGAGTATTAAGAAACTTGGGTACATTTGGGGTGCTGAAAGCTAATGCTATTTAGTACGTAAAGAGTATTTGAGATTATTAGGTGCCAAAACTAGTATGAAACAAAGATGAATTTGCATATGTAATGATAATGAGAATTTTGGATGAAGTACTGCACTTAAGTTGGATAATTTTGAAGTCTGTTTTATGTTTTCATTTCTGCTTACTTTGCATAAAGAGGAAAATACTGCATGTATGATATCCTGGCTGTGGATATCCATTGAGATGACAAGACAAAGAAAAGGAAGATGATAATAGGGTAGGGTAAATTTTGGTTAGGGAAATTGTTGGGGGGACATGAAGAACAAGAAGAAAAAATAAAGCCTAAAAAAGGGTAAAAAAGGAGATAATGAAAAGGAAGAGAATGATTTAAAAGA
>CAMQGK010000350.1:37500-222661 GCA_947000775.1 Pterois miles
GATCTATTAGTGTGCAAAACTAGTATGAAACAAAGATGCAATTTGATATGTATGCATAATGAGAATTTTGGACTGAAGTCTGCACTTAAGTTGGCTATAATTTTGAAGTCTTGTATTTATGTTTTCATTTTTGCTCTTTTCTTGCCCTACATAGAGGAACTGTGTTTTGCCTATATTCCCTGCGCTGTGGTTTCATTGTAGATTTGAGAAAAAGAAAAGGAAGATGATAATAGGGTAGGGTAACTTTTTGTGTTGGGAAATTTGTTGGGGGGAATGAGAAGAAGAAAGAGGGGGGGGGAGGATGTATTTAAAGCAAAAATAAATAAAAATAAATAAATAATGAATAAATAGGTAGATTAAAAAAGAAAGTGCTGGTGCTGTCTTTTCATTGCAATTGCTTGGTGCTCTAGTTGTTTTTTATGTTGTTAAGTTGATAGATGTGGAAAAATGATAGTTTGAGAGGTTTGTTTTGCATTTTGGTATTGAAATTTTTCTGATGGGAGAAGTTCGTTTCTGAGGATAGTAGGTGAGTGGAGTCTGAGGAGATTTTTGTTGTTGTATTATACTGATGGTTTAATTTGGCTCATATTGTTTCATAATGATTTATTGCTGTTTTGTGGATGTTGGCATCTGTTTTTCAGTTGTCTGTTGGTTGAAACAGGTGTGTTCCATTCTGTGAGGTTCTAGATGCTTTGTAGAAGACTAGGGGGTACATAGAGGGTGGTGTGAAAATGATGTGTGCGTGGAGGTTGTATGGGAATTGTTGTGTGATTGGTGTGGCTTTAGTGGTGGTGTCTTGGGTAAAATGTGTTTTGCGAGAGGTGGTTGTCTAGAAGGATTTGTGGAAGAAGGGGAGGGGGGAAATTAAAAATAAAATATTATGGGGGAGGAAAGGGAGGGGAGAGGGGGGGGGGGGGTTGGTGGATAAAAAAAAAAAGGGGGGGGAAAGAGGGGGAGAAAAATAATAAGAGGGGGGAGGGAGGGGGGTGGGGGGGGGGGGGGAGGTGAAAGGAAAGGAGGAGAGGGGGGGGTGTGTGGGTGGGAGTGTGGGTGTGGGTGGGGGGGGGAAAAAGGGGGGGGGGGGTGGGGGGGGGGGGGTGGGGGTGGAAGGAATAGGGGGGGGTGAAATTGGGATAGTTGGTTAGGGGTTTGGGTAAGGGTGTTGTGGTGTGTGGTGGAAGTTGTTGCTTTGAATTAAAAATTGTTGTTTCCTGTTGTTTCCTTTTGTGATTGGGGGGGGGGGGGGGGGGGGGGGGGGGGGGGGGGGGGGGGGGGGGGGGGGGGGGGGGGGGGGGGGGGGGGGGGGGGGGGGGGTGTGGGGGGGGGGGGGGGGGGGGGGGGGGGGGGGGGGATGAATGTGGGGTAGGGGGGGATTGGGGTTTAGAAAAAGGGGGGTTGTGGTGTGTGTGATAGGATGAAGGGGGGTTGTGGGGGATTGGGGGTGGGATGGAGTAAAAGCGAAGAAGAGAATGGAGAAGGAAAAGAAGATAAGGAAAGTGAAAGAGATAATTGTAATAGGAAGGAAAGATTTGGTGTGTTGTGGAGTGTGTTGGTGGGTGGATGGTAGGTGGGGGCAGAAAATGGTAAAATGATAGGGAGAGGAGGGTGACCCGGCGGGGGTGGGGCCCGGGGGGCAGTGGCGGGCCGTGGAGCGCTGGTGGGGGGCACGGGCCGGGGGAGCCCGAGCGAATGGGGCCTGGGGGGGAGGAGGGGGTGGGTGTGGGGGTGGAGTGGGGGGGGGGGGGGGGGGGGGGGGGGGGGGGGGGGGGGGGGGGGGGGGGGGGGGGGGGGTTTGGGGGGGGGGGGGGGGGGGGGGGGGGGGGGGGGGGGGGGGAGGGGGGGGGGAAGAGAAAAAGAAAAAGAAAGAAAGAAGAGAAAAAAAAAGAAAAAAAGAAGGGGGGGGAGGGGAGAGGAGGGTAGGTTGGGGTGGGGTAGGGGGGGGTGGTGGGGAGGGGGGGGGGGGGGGGAGGGGGGGGGACGGGGAGGGGGGGGGGGGGGGGGGGGGGGGGGGGGGGGGGGGGGGGGGGGGGGGGGAGGAGGGGGAAGGGGGGGGGGGGGGGGGGTGGGGGGGGGGGGGGGGGGGGGGGGGGGGGGGGGGGGGGGGGGAGGGGGGGGAGGGGGGGTGGGGGGGGGGGGGGGGGGGGGGGGAGAGGGGTGGGGGGGGCGGGGCAGCCGGGGGGGCCGGGGGGGGGGGGGGGGGGGGGGGGGGGGGGGGGGGGGGGGGGGAGGTGGGGGGGGTGGGGGGGGGGGGGGGGGGGGGGGGGGGTGGGGGGGTGGGGGGGGGTGGGGGGGGGGGGGGGGGGGGGGGGAGGTGGAGGTGGGGGTGGGGTGGGGGGAAAGGGGGAGAGGGGGGTGGGGAGAGGGTGGGGGGGGGTGGGGGTGGGGGGGGGGGGGGGGGGGGGGGTGAGGGGGGGTGTGAGGGGGGGGGGGGGGTGAGGGGAGGGGGGGGGGGAGAGGTGGGGGGGGGGATGGAGGGGGAGGTGGGGGAGGGGGGGGGGTGGGGGGGGGTGGGGTGGAGGGCGGGGGGGGGGGGAAGGGGGGAGGGGGGGGGGGGGGGAGTGCTAAAGAGGGAGAGGGGTGGTGGGAGGGGGAAGAGGTGAAGGGTAAAGCAGGGGGGAGGAGGGGAAAAAGATGGGGGGGAGGGGGGGGTGTGGGGTGTGGGGGTGGGGGTTGGGGTGGGGGGTAGGGCTTGGGTTAGATGTGGGTGGGGGAGGGTTGGGGGTGGGGGAGGAGGGTTGAATGTTGGAGGGGAAGATGTGGCTTGTGGTGTGGCTAGTGAGGTGGAGTTGGGTGAGGTAGCAATGGAGGCAGAGGAACGAGTAGTAGGGTGTCAGAGGGTGGGTTAGAGTGAATGAGTGAGGTGGAGTGGAGAGGGGGGGGTATGGTGTGTCCGGGAGAAGAGAGTTGGCGGAAGGCAAGCTCTTGTGAGGGGTCTGGAGGAGGGTGGGGTATAAGAGAAGCTCAGTCATCCGTGAGGGACTCGGAGTAGAGCCGCTGCTCCTTTGCGTTGAAAGGAGCCAGTTGAGGTGGTTCGGGCATCTGGTAAGGATGCCTCCTGGGCGCCTCCCTAGGGAGGTGTTCCAGGCAGGACCAGCTGGGAGGAGACCCCGGGGACGACCTAGGACTAGATGGAGAGATTATATCTCCACTCTGGCCTGGGAACGCCTCGGGATCCCCCAGTCAGAGCTGGTTAATGTGGCCCGGGAAAGGGAAGTTTGGGGTCCCCTGCTGGAGCTGTTGCCCCCGCGACCCGACCCCGGATAAGCGGTTGAAGATGAAGATGAAGATTTGGATGCCTATGTCATTAAAATCTGAACTCTTAGAGATAGCACATGGACCAACACATGAAGGGACAGCTCAGATGACACACCTGTTAAAAGACTGGACTCATACTCACCTGAAAGACATAATCAAACATACAGTGACTGAGTGTACCACATGCTCACAGTACCAAGCAGGACCAGGACTAAGAACACCTACAAGCACAGCAACTATCCCACCTAGCCCTGGACACACGTTGATAATGGATTTCACTGACATGACAGACACAGTGGCAAGAAAAAGATACTTACTCACTGTCATTGATGGCTACAGTGGATGGCCATTTGCAATTCCATGTAAAAGGGAGACAGCAAATGAAGTCATTAAATGGCTCGTAAACACATACATACCAGAACATGGTTTCCCCAGAGTCATAAAGTCAGACAATGGCTCACACAGATATGGCAGTGTATATCATCCTCAATCACAAGGCAAAGTGGAAAGACTTAACAGATCACTTAAAGAAGCCATTGCCAAACATATGTCCACCAATAAGACAAATTGTGTGAATGCCTTACCAATAGCACTAATGGCTATTAGAGCTAGAGTGTCAACCAAAACAGGCTTCACACCTTTCACATGCTGCAACATGGCAGACAATTCCCACATCCTCTTGATACTAGACACCCACCACCTGCTAAACATGACCAACTATGGGCACAAGCCATCGGACTGAGGCAACAGTTTGAAGAAGGGAGACCAAACAGTGGGTGGACAGATGAGGAAGTTAACATGTCACCACCCAGTGTCTCCTCACAGGTGTACATCAGAGCCCACAAGAGGAAGTGGACCTCACCCAGGTGGACGGGACCGTTCACTGTAACAGACAGAACATCACATGCATTAAGGGTGAAGGAGAAACCAGGAGTGTGGATACACTTAACACGCTGCAAAAACGCACAAACACAAGCTTACACACACCACATATACTCATCTGCATAAATGGCAGAGAAAAATAAATCGCTTAGAATCAGGATATCTACAGGTGACAGGAGAGCATTAATCAATAGATATAGTGTAGATGAACTCAGGGATCTGAGTTCAACAGGGGGAGTTGTAGTGTAAATATATGTCACCTGATCAGATACATATTAATCTAATGTATAACGCTATTAACCGCAATCTATCATGGTAAATACAGCTGCTTACTACAGCACATGAACATTCATTCTGGGAACAATAACACAAATGAAGCTTTCACATGAGTATTATCAGTGAAACAGGGACCAAGGTTACGACAATCAGGCACCAGCAGGCCCAAGAATGTGGAAAGAAGAAACAAGTACTGGACGACAAGATAACGACCCACCTACGCTGGACCGCCGGACCCAACAGCAATACACACTTACCCTAAACCTCGCACGCACCTGCAGACACAGTCACATGATTTGTTCACTATAAGAAGAGGAGGATTTGATCAGACAGACGGGACTCTGACTGCTGAACAGCTGAGAACCGAACTCTATGTACTAGTTCAGACGCTAAGGCTAACAGAAGTATCCTCCAGAGCTCTGTAACTCTTCTTTTCCTCAATATATCAGTGTTGTGATTTTAACTTGTCGTTGTGTTGTCCTCATTGGATTTATTGTGTGTCTTTCTCCTCCATCGAGAATTCTGAACATGCCCTGGCCTTTAATTGTTGAATAACATTGTATTTTATACAAACAGGGGGAAACTAAAAGAAAGGCCAACAATACTCAAAAAAAATGAAGTTAACAATTTGTATGGACGTTTTTGAGTGGGATGGACTTAAAATACATCAGTAAGAATAGTTTAAATAAAGTACTTTTACAACCTGATATCACCACAATGTTTGGATTCATATTAAGTTGGTTGAACTCACCTGCTGTTTCCAGATCAGTGAATATTCAGCATGACAGCATGTGCTACGTAACGTATAGAAGGGAGGATGTGATTATGATCATATAATCAACCTGATCAATACTCTCACTGACCGCTGGCTCTTGTGTTTACTTTGAGTCTGCTCACAGAGGTCAGATTGCTGCCCCTGATCTACCGCTAGGTCCTAACGCCAGCTAGTTTAACACAGCTAGATAACTTTGACACCGCTAACACTAAGCTAGCTCACTGTAGCTAACAGCAGTAAAGGCTAAGCGAGCACAGCACAGCAAACTCACCTGGAGATGATGAACCTGATCCTGAATCAGGACCGTTGGGTTAAAGAAAGATGTTCCACGTGGTCTTACAGGCAGCTGGTTGTCTCCTGGTGGTTGGACTGACTCTTGTTCTTGCTTTCTGCCAGCAGCTGTAGACTGTAGTTCCTTCAGCTCATGTGAGGACATGTCGCCACCTTCTGGTGGAGCTGCTAAATACACCTCATACTGACACATCTTTGCTGCAGGTCTCTTGTGGTGTTAATTGGACAAAATTACGTAAACACAAGGAGGAAAGTTGCAAATGTCACGTGGCCCATAAATGCACAGAAAGCGATCTGCAAATGGACAGATATCATTTCATGTGCATAAACTGATGCACAAATATGTATATATCATTTTACATGTAAACCTTAAAATACATATTAACAGAGTGTATTATGCATATTTGCAAATCACCATTTATTTCTGTGGATATAAAAATATGCATTTGTGAATAGTGAAATATTTAGAAATCACAGTACAGATTTGTGGATTGTCTTCTGTGGCTTACAACTAATAAAGTCCAACAAAAACTTCCATATAGAAACAGATGTCAGGGCCTTTAACCCATAAATCAACAATCAGATCAAATGTTACAGGATGGGTACTACGTCTTGTTTTTCCTCTGTGAGCTTAACCAGGCTGGTTGTAAATTAATAATCTCACGACTAAGAGTTCAGGTAAAGTTTCTGGAAGGAGGCTCAGTAATCTGGAAGACTCTTCCAGACGTTTTGACAGCTCAGCCAAGTCCCACTGGGAACTTTCTGGTGGTGCAAATACGTAGTCACAGCCATGAAAATATACATGAATTTACTGTTGGTCAGCCCACAATTTGGAGAGAAGCTCAGAATATCACAACACATCTATCAGAGCGTTGATGCAATTTAAGGGAACGACTTTGAGAAAAAGTTTTCCCACATTGATCACACCTGTACGGTTTCTCTCCAGTGTGTATACATCGATACTTCTTCAGGTTACCTGATGTGGTAAAAGCTGCCCCACATTGATCACACCTGTATGGTTTCTCTCCAGTGTGAATACGTTGATGATTTATCAGGCCACCTGATGTGGTGAAAGCTGCCCCACGTTCATCACACCTGTATGGTTTCTCTCCAGTGTGACTGCGTTGGTGGACTTTGAAGGTACTAGCATGCGAAAAAGTTTTCCCACATTGATCACACCAGTATGGTTTCTCTCCAGTGTGAATGCGTTGGTGGGATTTCAGGTGACTAGCGCTAGAAAATGTTTTCCCACATTGATCGCACCAGTATGGTTTCTCTCCTCGGTGAATGCGTTGATGCTGTTTTAGGGTATGTGACCGAGCGAAAGCTGCACCACATTCTGCACAGCTGTAGGGTTTCTCTCCAGTATGAATATGTTTGTGTGTTTTTAGGGAGCTCGACAAACTGAAAGCTGCACCACATTCATCACAGCTGTAGGGTTTCTCTCCAGTGTGAATATGTTGATGCAGCTTTAGGGAACCTGACCGAGTGAAAGCTGCACCACATTCATCACAGCTGTAGGGTTTCTCTCCAGTGTGAATACCTTGATGCCGCTTTAGGGAACCTGACCGAGCGAAAGCTGCACCACATTCATCACAGCTGTAGGGTTTCTCTCCAGTGTGAATGCGTTGGTGGGATTTCAGGTGACTAGCGTGAGAAAATGTTTTCCCACATTGATCGCACCAGTATGGTTTCGCTCCAGTGTGAATTCGTTGATGCTGTTTTAGGGTACCTGACCCAGCAAAAGCTGCACCACATTCATCACAGCTGTAGGGTTTCTCTCCAGTGTGAATACGTTGATGCTGTTTTAGGGTATCTGACCGAGCGAAAGCTGCACCACATTCATCACAGCTGTAGGGTTTCTCTCCAGTGTGAATGAGTTGATGCTGTTTTAGATTACTTATCTTACGGAAAGCTGCACCACATTCATCACAACTGTAGGGTTTCTCTCCTCGGTGAATGCGTTGATGTACTTTTAAATCACTTGATGTAGTAAAAGATGCCCCACATTCTGCACAGCTGTAGGGTTTCTCTCCAGTATGAATGCGTTTGTGTGTTTTTAGGGACTCTGGCAAAGTGAAAGCTGCCCCACATTCTACACAGCTGTAGGGTTTCTCTCCACTGTGAATATGTTGATGCCGCTTTAGGGAACCTGACCGAGTGAAAGCTGCACCACAGTCAGCACAGCTGTAGGGTTTCTCTCCAGTGTGAATGCGTTGGTGGGATTTCAGGTGACTACCACGAGAAAATGTTTTCCCACATTGATCGCACCAGTATGGTTTCTCTCCAGTGTGAATTCGTTGATGCTGTTTTAGGGTACCTGACCCAGCAAACGCTGCACCACATTCATCACAACTGTAGGGTTTCTCTCCAGTGTGAATGCATTGGTGGACTCTGCGTTTGCTCCCTGCAGTGAAAGTTTTCCCACATTGGTCACAGCTGTGTAGTTTCTCTCCACTCTTTCTTCTTCCTCTCTGTTTCTATAGCAACAGACATACAGAGAGAGAGTCAGTGAGAAGCCATGGTGGAATGACTTATCTACAACCATAAATTAACATTTAGAACATGTCAGTGGAACACAACCCACAATGCTCCAGTCTGACTAATGCACTACCACCTGAGACAACCAAATGCAGGGCCGTGTCCCTCTGGAGACATTTGATTGGTCACCACAGACGCCCCCTTGACATTTATTAATTATCAGATGACATCCCCATTATAGAGTTGCATTATGGGAAATGTAAGACCCAATAGAGTTGAAGATGAATTCATACCACAGACTAAGTCACTCATTCACTTTGTCTGAACTCAGAAACACATTGAGGTTCAAACCTCATTCCCTACTTAGGAGAGTAAAAAATAAAACACTCCCATACTTCTGTGACACTATGGTGGAGTTCAAAATCACATCCCAGAGTACTACTAGAGTAATACTAACATCCCTCATACTAACCTCCTGCATACGAACATATTAACCTCCTGCATCTTAACATCCTGCATACTGTCAAGCGGGTCTAGAATCCCCCACTGCCAAAGTAGCGTTATGGCCTGATCACATTGAAAACACCAGAAACTCTGAGGACTTTACATCAAATGGCCTCAGGGACATTCCACCAGAAGCCAGCAGAGTGAGGTAATTTCCTGCCACACAGAATGATGATCATGTAACACACCAATTATTCAACCACAAATAAGACTAAAAAATGATTGAGCAGTTATTGCATCAAGTAGGATTTAAAACATGACTGTAGTAATTTATGAGGTGATCATATCCTACTGATATCATTATTGAAATCTGTAATAGAAAACAATAAGTAAGAAAGAAGTTGATTTATGAATCAGTCACAATTTAATAATGAACTATGACCAAAGTCGTGGATATGCTGAAGAGCACATTACCTCATCTAAAAAGTTCCAAGGGGAAGTCAAAAAGAAGAAGTGAAACACACACAATCATGCATAGAGCTTTCTAGAAAGTGTTGACATATTCAGCATCAAAATGCAGGTATAACAGAAGAGAATATTATTCTGTGTTAATCTTCCTTCGGACGGTCTTCGAGCAAGTTTGATCATATGCTGCTGAACTGACCACATCAAAGGATAAATCATAAATCATTGCTCAACTTTTGAGAGGGAGAGTGCGAGTTACCAAGCTGGACCTTTGATAAACTCTACGGCTGGAAAATAAGAAGACTGAGCCTTTTTTAACCATTTCCAACCATCTGAGGGGATTATATTGGATTATCAGCGTTTCTGCCTCCAGTTGCAGGACTCAGGGACTTTAAGAGACATTGTGAATTTTGGATAATCACAGGATTTCTACAAGTTCCTCTTTTCCAGCAGCAAATGAAAATCATGATCAGGGTTAATCAGGGTTTTGAATATTTTTCTCAGTTACAACAAGTCAGCATTTTGCCAAATCTTCAATTCCAATAATTGAAATTTTACTCATTTTTGAGTCATATACTTTGCCCTGCTTAATTCTGCAATAAAATTACCAGCTGCAATTAAAAAAAAAAAAAAAAAAACTGTCCAATGTCCAGTTTCAAAGGGGTCCCTTGACCTCTGACCTCCAGATGTGTGGATGTAAATGGGTTCTCTGGGTCCCCACCAGTCTCCCCTTTACAGACATGCCCACTTTATGATAGTCCCAGTCAGTCTGGATCAAGTCCTAGTCAAGTCAGCACTCTGACACTTTAATATATCAGGACTCAACTAACAAGGGAAAATGACCTTGCAGATGAGTTTCTGGTCTTTAGGAACAGCTGCTGTTTGTCCAACGGCGCCCATCACAGCCAACATGGCGCTGCTGATCCTGACAGGTGTCAGCGGGATGTAACACTCCTTCAACACCTGGAAAATAGTACAGAGAGGGACTACTGGTGACACTCTGTCCTGTGAGAAAAGGCTGATCAATCAACATATAATCAATAAACATTAGTGGTGTAATGATACATGCACCTATTTGTTGGAGACAGATAGAAACTGTAAAAGTTATCATAAACTATTTAAGATAATAATCAATATCAATCTAATTATGAAGAAATTATAAATATATATTAATAAGAGGACACCGAATTATATTGGTACATAAACTTAATAACACATTAACATGGTGATCAAAAGTAATTAATAACCATCAAAACCATGATCAGTTCTATTGAATAACAGAATATGTAAATATATAATAAGATAAGATAAGATATTCCTTTATTAGTCCCACAGTGGAGAAATGTACATGTTACAGTAGCAAAGTGGATCGTACAATGAAAAAGAAGCACAGACTTTAAAAGAGTGATTTTAAAAAAGTAAAGCTAAAATATGTCCATCATATCAATTGTCCAGTTACTATAATTGAGCAGGTGATATAATTGCACATATGAGTTCTTATTGCACTTTGTGTCCGATCAGTTTGTTGTGAATGTGTATGTGGTCTACTGGGAGCAGTGCTGTTTGCGAATGTGGTGGTGGTGTGGGGGGGGCTTTATATCCGGATTAATCCACGGTTTGTTGTTGGAAAAACACCTTACCGTCCTGGTTGGTACGGTGTTTTCCACACAGAAGTTTATGTAGTCTGTGATGCAGCCTGTCAGTCCATCTATATCCTCCCCATGAGAGTCCCAGAGTTCCTCCCACACTGTTGTGCTGAAACAGTCCTGCAGAGCTTCCTCAGCTTCTTTGGACCATGTCCTCACTGTGCGGGAGACGGCTGGTTCTCTGTGTACCAGGGGTCTGTACACAGGCTGGAGATGAACCAGGTTGTGGTCTGATCCTCCCGGGGGGGGGGGGGGGGGGGGGGGGATGATGTGTTTGCCTCCTTGCAGTTGGCATACAATAAATCCAGGATTTTACTGCCCCGTGTGCAGCATGAAACATACTGGGTGAAAGTTGGTAGAGTGGAGGACAGAGAGACATGATTTAAGTCTCCAGAGACCAGGAGGAGGGCCTGAGGGTGCTGGGTCTGCAGCCTGCTAGTGACTGAATAGAGGACATCACAAGCTGTGTCACCGTTAGCAGAGGGGGGAACATACACAGCATCATAATAACATGTGTAAATTCCCTCGGTAAATAATACGGCCTCATACTAACGGCCACCAGCTCGATGTCCCTGCTGCAGTGTTGGTCTTTAACAGTGATGTGACCAGGGTTACACCATTTATCATTCACAAACACCGCCAGACCTCCTCCTTTCCTCTTACCGCTGTCTCTCGTCCTGTCCGCCCGCACCAACTTAAACCCGTCCAGCTCCGTCACCGTGTCCGTGGTCGCCGCCGTCAGCCACGTCTCGGTGAACACCATCACGCTGCACTCCCGGTACTCCCGCTGATGTCGGGTCAGCGCTGCCAGCTCGTCCATCTTGTTGGTGAGAGATCTCACATTCCCCATCAAAACAGACGGGAGGACTGGTTTGTATTTCATCCTCCGAGCGCGACGTTGAGCTCCAGCCCGGCATCCCCTTCTTCTCCTCTTTATCTCCGGGGGAACCGGGGGAACATCGGGTCTCTCCTCGGGGTGCAGCAGCGCTGTGTTGCGGAGCGCCAACAGCTGATCCCTAGTGTAAACAATAAGTCTGCTCGTTGGGTCCCCGCACACGGTCGTAAACATTGTAAAAGTAACAGAACAGTTATGACCAAAACTGCTGCTTTGGTCTCCATGATTCCAGACAGACGGTTGATTTAAAAAACATGAGAATGACACGTGAAAGAAGAGATTAAAAAGTTTTTAAAGAGAAAAGCTCTAGAATGAGCAAGAGCTGCTGTAACAGGCTGCCACTCACGCGTCGCCATCTTATAATGTCTGTGAAATCATCCTCAAGGCACCACAGTTAATGTCGTCACATGAATGAATCTCACAAAGTAAACTTAACTATCAATTTGGAACTTTTATTAGTAATTAAATAAAAGACTATAACCCAAAAATCACCATATCAATACATAGTAGTAGTAGTTCCTGACATAGCAGCGGTTGGCATTATTCACCTTTATGCAATATTAAAGAAACCAGCAGAGAATCCCAGAGTTCAAGAGTGAAAAATCTTGGCATCACGTTCAACTCAACTCTTTCTTTCTATCAGCACATTAAAGACATCACAAAAACTGCATCTGTCACCTGCTCAACATCACTAAAATCAGGTCTTCTTCATCCAGGGCTGATGCAGAGATCCTAATTCATGCTTTTGTGTAATCCAGACTGGAGCGTTGTAATGGTCTATCAGGTCTGCCTCCTTCTAGTACCAGAAGCCTTCAAATGGTTCAGAACGCTGCAGCAAGAATCTGAACTATAGCTAGAAAATTTGACCACATCGCGACGGTTTCAGCTTCATTACGTTGGCTCCCGATCCACATCAGATCAGACTTTAAAGTGCTTCTGATGACCTATAAAACTGGAAATGGCCTCGATCCTTCCTGCTAGTCTGATCTAGTTAAACCTTATACTGCAATCAGGACTCTCCTCTCTCAGAATACAGGACTCCCGTCCGTCAGCAGGCCAAATGATCTTCTCTTATCAGCCCCTTTCCTCAGGAATAACCTCCCTATAGACACCAGACAGTCTGATTCTGTGGAGGTCTTTAAATCCAGACTCAAAGCCCATCTTTTTGCCCTAACTTTCAGTTAGTTAGCTGGTGGGTCGGTCTCAGTCTCAATGTATAATTTTATCTTAGTAGCCCTGCCGATGAGTATTATTATTATTATTAATTATTATTAATTGTCGGCGAGTGCCTCTAAATAACCCTCAGTTGTTTATGGTCCACAAGCACTGCTGTGTTCTGTTGCTCTTCCTGAGGTTTCTTCCATTTGTTTTCTTTTTCCCTGTTAAAGGTTTGGTTGGGGAGTCTTTCCTTATCTGATGAGAGGGTTGTTCTGTAAAGGACAGAGGGTGTCGTATCCTGTACAGACTGTAAAGCCCCCTGAGGCTTAACTGTGATTTGTGAATTTGGGCTATACGAATAAAACTGACTTGATTCTTGTTTATCTGCTTTACTCACAGGTGTGTGACTTGACCTGGATATGAAGCATCTGCACAAAATCATATAACGTTACTTTCTAAAGAGATGAGATGAGATGGAGCCCTCTCCTCTCCTCTCCTCTCATAGAAAACATCAGCAGCAGCGCTGGTCGGATTGTAGCAGCGATGCTGCTGCTGCATATAGAGGAAACACTGCTGAGGCTGCAGGTCGGATCCCCGCCGACCCTCCACCATTTTCTGCTCCCTACCTTCGGCTTTGTTTTGCTTTTGAACAGATATGACGCCACGTTACTCAGACTACACAATAAAATAAGTGACTTCCAGCTACCTGCATGTGTCATGTTTCAACAGGTTTCAGTTTAATTTTGTTCAAACAGTAATTTATTCAGTTCCTGACTTGTCCTCGTGTCTTTAGTGTCGTTATGAAGCCATGAAGTCATGAAAACTGACCTGAACATCGGTGGTCTCAGAGGACGAGTCTGCTGCTGGTCTTCTGGGGACCTTGTTGCTCTGCTGGTCCAGGTTCTTCTGGTCCTCCTCAGTTTCCCTCTTGAAGTGCTCCAGGTTCTGGTCCTGGTCTCTGTTTCAGAGAGTGTGAATGGTGTTTTATGTCTTCATTCATTCAGTCCATATTGAAGGTTTACTGTGTGTCAGATATTAGTTTGGTACTCAGGACTGTCTAAAGTTACTCTGTTATGTGCTGTCAGTCATTTCTTTGATGTCGACTATTTCAAATGGACTCTAGTGAACCTTTAAATCACCAAACACATTATTACTGGATCAGACTGAGAGCTTACAGTCATGTCTCCATGTCTCTGATAGACATGTTTGATGGTTTTCATCATCAGCTGCTGCTCCTGTGTTTTGTCCCATAAAAAAAAAAAGTCACATTAAAGCTGAATAAATCTATTTAAATGTAATGGAGGCTACAGTCTGATACATAGTGACAATCACCACTTTATCATCCATGTAGAAAATGTCAGTCTGCTGAAAGATGAATTAATGGACGACACTCTATTCAGCTTCATTGTGTTATTGACACTTCATTATAGATAAATGTGCTCAGTCATCATATAAATACATTAATATCTCTACGTGGACAGGATTCAGATGGAGGCTCTGCCTCTCGTTTACCTGTTGCCATGGTGACTCGTAGTCTCACAGCTCCATTGATGATGGCTGTTTTCATCCTCACATCTGATTGAACAAGCTCTGATCAGCTGTTCTGGAACCGAAAACTTTTCCATCTCAGAGTTTGTTGAAGCTGCTTTCTGAAACGGGCTCCTGGTCCTGGTCTCTGAGATCCTGTTGTCCTGGACTCACTACAAATCAGAGCACACAGAGGTATTCAGGTCCTGCTGTCTCCTCTGGTTCTACTTAGTGATGGGCTGCTGACACGCGAAGCTCCGGTGCACGCGTCGTAGTTCATGAAGCAAATGTATCGAAGCACAGTGCCGAGGCGTGGTTTGGTCATGTGACTTGTGACGTTCGACACACTTGAGTGACGTATGAAGCAGCTGAGTGCTTCGAATCACCTGATTGGTTTGGTTTGTCATGTGAGTCACTTGACGGGATCGAATGTGCGCTGCGATTGGAGTCCCTATTTAATGGCGTTCATTAGAATTTTTGTTTCGCAGAGTAGGTTGGTTTTGTGTCGTTTCATTTCGTTGCTTTGACAGTTAGTAGTGTTGTTCCAGATTGATTACATATTTAGACAGACACACACACCGACACACAGATAGATACTGTAGATTCATAGATAGATAGTGAGATACATAGTTAGATACATAGATAGATGAAGCCATCAAGGAAAAGGTCCCGTGTATGGGATAGTTTCCAAATGTTGCCGGATAATAATAAGGTTTTATTTCTATTTCAGCTGTATTTACATTGGAAAACTCCTTAGGCTCCTCTCTGACGGATTGTTTCACAGGTCCAGTGTATGCTGTGTGATGCCAGGCTGTCATACAGCAACAACACCTCGTCCATGCTAAGGCATGGAGAAACTATTATTTTTCAATAAAAACTCATAAAAGTTACACAAGCACTGTCACTGCCCTGTCTTTCAAGCACAGCCACTTTACCCACACACACGAACCCATTTATCAATGAACCTGAAAACATACTTTGCCCAAATCCATAATATGATCTGTATTTGCACCAACCCCATGTGAAATGGCACCAGTCTCAATTTGTACATCTCATGAATGTAGCAGCAATATTTAAATATCCCATACCACAAGTGAAGATCTATTTAGGGTTACATACAGATATTCCAAATTAGGATCATGGTTTTCAATAATTATTGTCATAATTACTGTAATATCATTATTGCGTCCGCTACAAACATATAATTATCTAGTGTAGTCAAGCAGGAATGTGCATGGACAATTAAATCCAAAACAATCCATGAACCACTGGGATGTGTTGAGCATTAAATACGTATGCTGCAGAATGGAAAGAAGTTTGACTCTTCGACACGTCTAGTTTGCACTTCATTTTAATGACCACCAGATGTCCTCCTCGAGCACTGTGTCATTGGAGCCTCGAGCAATGAACCAGGTTTTGTAAAAAGTGTCGAAGCTTCAACAAAGCCTCGTTCGGCCATCACTAGTTCTACTCTGATAACATGGTCCATGTTAGCCTGAAAACATCGGAGTTAGCATCGGAGCTAGCACAGCGTGATGACGCCATATCCGCTTTGATTCCGGGCTCAAAACAACAACAAAAAATTATTAAAGTGTTATTAGCCTGTTAGCTTCAAAGGAACAGGAAGATCAATCCGTGAAAACAAGCACACATTACAGAGAGCTAAGGCTAGCGCTAGCAGCTAGCCACACAGCAGCAGGCCGAAGCTAACAGCGGCTAATTAGCTGGTTAGCATCGGAGCTAGTCCAGCGTGCTAACGCTATTCCCGCTTTGATTTACCGCTCAAAGAAACATTATCAAAGTGTTTACCTGAGTGTGTGCGGGTTCACCTGGAGCTCTGCCGCCTCAAAACAGACAAATAGGACAAATATGCTCAGCAGCTAACGAAACAACGATCCCGCCGCCAGTCCGAGGTCACAAAGAGACAACCACACTTCCGTTTAGAAGTACTTCCGGTCTGTTTTTTTTTTCAGTTTAAGGTGACAGGAAGTCGCCACCTGGAGGTCAGGAGGGAAACAACAGCTTCACATAGTATAAACTGATAGTGATGAAAGCTGCAGCGGGTTGAAAAGGAGCAAATCTGATTAAAAAGTGATTTTGATAAAACCGTTACTATATCCTGACAGTAGTTCATGAGACAGGTGATCTGAATAAATTCATGGTCCTCTGTGTCCTCTGGTGTCCTAACGGCATCTGGAAGATTTCACAGACTGGAGGAAAACAACCAATTAGAGCTGATCTCCAACATCTTTTAGTCTTGTAAACTCCCCATAGGTGTGAATGTGAGCGTGAATGGTTATCTGTCACTGTGTCGGTCCTGTGATGGTCTGGAGCATGGGTCTCAAACTCATAGCCCGCGGGCCAGTTGCGACCTTCCTATTTTACTCCACCTGCAAGAGCATCTATGATGCTGTTGCTCCTTTTAAAATGATGGAGTCCAAACCTGAATGTGAACCCTGGTTAAATGACACCACTCGTGCTGCCAGACAGGAATGCAGGAGAGCTGAACGTAGGTGGATAAAAGATAAACTCCAGGTATCTTTTGACATTTTAAGGGACAGCTGGTGCAGAAACCATTAAATCATTAAAATCTAACAAATTCAGTATTTCTCTGGTATTATTTGGACTAACTGTCACAAACCTTGTGTTCATTTTAGCACCATCAGTATATTCTTTATACTCCAACCTGCTTGTTTTGACGTCTCCTCAGAAGCCTGTGACAAATTTCTCAAGTTTATTGTGGACAAGATGAGACCATTTGGACAAACATCTCTCTTCCTTTGCATGATCCATCCGTCACCTTCAGCTGCTCTGCTGTTTTTAACCAGTTTGAGCTTGTGTCACTTACTTCCCTTAAACAAACAATGGATCATCTAAACCTTCTGCCTGCCCCACAGATATTGTACCGTCTCGCCTCTTTAAAGGGGTTTTTGAGGTCACTGGACGAGCATCCAGGCGATTATTAACAGTAGCCTGGCCTCTCATTTTAAATATGCTATAGTGCCGCCACTTAAAAAAAAAAAAAAAGCCACTCTCCCATGTGGAGTCCCCTATCCGTGGTCCCATTTTATTTTCCTTGTACATGCTTCCTCTGGGGTCCAGTCTTAGAAAGTAGGGAACATCCCTCCACTTTTATACAGTTGACACACAATGGTACCTGCCCTTGAAAAAGAGAAAAAATAAACTCCTTGGGCTCTGATGCCCTGTCTTAAAGGCATCAAAGACGGGAGGGCTTTAAATTTTCTAAATTCAAATTTTAGTTTCAGTTTTCTTAAGTTATTCTTTGTGGATCCAGTGGAGGAAGAAACGACCCATCATGACCTTTCTCCCCTTGAACCTTTTATCAGTCCTTCTGTGAAGAATCCAGACCATGGGTCTCAAACTCCATATTTTGTGGCCCCCACCTTGATATGAAAGTTTAATATTCGTGTGGCTCACAAGTTTTATGTGTACGGCACTTTGCCTCATTGTGTGTGGAAGGTCCCTTTGTTGCGCGAGCCCAGAGCTGAACGAATCGACCAATCACAGTGGGCTATATGGCTCTTGGGCGCGAGCAATCGGCCGGGCTTGACGCAAGAAGAGAAACATTTCACTACGGTGGCGCCCATGTAACATTGCATAAGCTTGATTATATGTATATATCCTTTATTTAGCCAGGTGAGAAAGCCATTGAGATTAAAATCTCTTTTCCAACCTGGCCAAGAGGGCAGCAGAAACATTGTTACATCAATAAAAACAAACAATACAAACAGACAAATACAACAGTCACACACCACGAGTAAACAAATATCATATGCAATTATGTATGCAACACAACAACAGCTGTGCTGCACAAACAGATCAATATCAACAATTTAATGACAAAAATCAGAAGCAGTTACAACGACCAATAGTGCTATTTCCTTGATTCTTTATTATGTACTTAAATTCACCCATAGTAATCAATTCTGACAGTTTCAGGTCCTTCTGCATGACATTCCACGATGAAAGAGCAGCGTATTTAAACACATTTTAGCCTCGCTCTGTTCTAACCTCTGGGACCAACATCTGGAGAACATCTGGAGGACAGATTGATTGTGGTTTGTACACATGTATGTACACAGATACGACGGCACCAGCCCAAGGAGAGATTTCTATATTTATATATATTATTTATAAGAGTCGACCGATGTGAAAATCTGCGGACGTACAACAGCAGCATAAAGGGTTCAATGGTGAACCAGATTTCCACAGCCAGTAAGGAAACGTAACGCACAGTGGTGACCAGTATCCAGCCTCTTCAGGCTCTGGTCAGGCCTTCATGTAAAGCAGATCACCATAATCCAATGCAGATAAAAATGAAACTTTATTAAAGCTTGATTTATACTTCTGCGTTGAATTGACGCCGTGGCCTGACGTGCGCAGTGACGCACACCTCAACAGCTGTGATTGGTCCAGTCTCTCAGCAGTGCTGAGTGGCCAAGACAGCCACAGAAAGTTCAACTTCTCTCTGCCTTCATCTTTTCAATGTTCGCTCACATAAATCCACTCAGGTATATTCTCTGTTTTCGGCATTCTAGTAATGTCAGCAAAAGTTGTTCAGCAGTTACTAGCTCCAACTCTGCTCAGTTTCTGTTTGTAGTACAAGAAGAAGAAGGAAACTCATAGAGATGCTGCTGCCAAACAGCAGTTTGCTGGTGTAATTGCAGGGCAACACAAATACAGCAGGCACAACTTTATTGCAGAGTGACACCAAGTGGAATGAATATATATCTTGTCACACAGCCTCAATCGTGTCTTTTTCAAAGCCTGAAGTGAAGAGAAAGTTTGGTGCACAAGTACAGGTCCAGACTTCCTGATGATCATCTTCAGGCCTCACTGAGGGTCTCAACTGCTTCCTCCCTCAAGCCAAATGTGGCTCAGCGATGTTCAGAAGAACCCATTCAAGTTAAACAATGGTTAATAATGACATTTAAGATCTTTAACAAAGCTTTCTAGTGGAGTACCTGATGTGGCCCAGCCTCTCCTAGACTCTGCCTCCAGGTAAACTGCATCTGAGACCACTGATCTAGCGGTTATAATGGACAAGACTCTTTAAAAGGACATACAAATAAATTCAGCTGTAAAATCAAGTTTTTTCCAACTACAGCTTTTATCCGGGGTTAAGTCCTTTTTATCTTCTAATGACTTTGAAAATGCAATGCATGCCAAGCCACACATCTTGATTATTGTAATTGACCTTACATTGGTGTTCACCAAGTCGCAGCTCGTCTTTTAACTGGTACTCATAAACATGAACACATCTCCCCTATCCTGGCTTCTCTTCACTGGCTCCCTGTATGTTTTAGGACTGATTTTACGTTTTTATTATTATAATAAAAATCTTTAAATGGGCTAGGTCCAACTTATCTTTCAGCTCTTTTAAGACCACATCTTTTACCAAGGACACTCAGACCCACTGACCAGTTGCTTCTGATTATCCCTCGGTCTCGGCTGAAGCTCAGGGATGACCGACCCTTTTCAGTTGCAGCTCCAAAGCTCTGGAACGCTCTGCCTCCACATGTTCGGCTGTCCTCCACACTGCCTGTTTTTAAATCAAACCTCAAAACGCACTTTTATACCTTGGCTTTTGGCTCAGCATGAGAGGTGCCTATTTTAATCCTTTTTTCTTTCCTATTGGTCTGAATGCTTTTATTATTTTAATGTCCTGTTGGTTTTAAGTTTGTCTAAATTGGTCTCTCAACTGTTGTTTTTAAATGTGCTTTATATTTTTGGCTGGGAAGATATTACATTGTAAGAAGGCAAATGACCAAAGTGAGATATGAGGATGGCATTTGGATCTGTGCCTGGAGGGTCCCCATTCAACAATGGCAGGACCCCCAGGGCCTCCAAGGCCTGAAACATCTGCCATCCATGATAATTGTGGGTAACTACGGGGGCTGCTACCCAGCCACATACAAAAGTCATCAGCATTCACTGTCTCATTGAATGTTCTGATAAGAACAATTTTTTTTTCAAAAATTTATTAACACTTGATGTCAAACATATTTCATTAAAGCTTCACATATATAATATCAACTTTTTTTTTTTAAATACAATAATGGAAACAATAAATTATACAGTATGTTGCAACATTTTTTCCATAGATTTCTATAAGTTTAAGTTGCACATCATTATTTTATGCCGTATCTTAAGTGTTGGCATTAAAAGTCTTTAAAAGGCAGAGCAGAGGTTAAAATCTCTTTTCTCCATCCGGTGCTGTGCAGGAGGGCAGTGAGTCCTTATGAGGAGTGATTCATTCCGTTCTCCCGAACAGGTTGTTCTCTCGGGGTCCTGTGGTGGTGCTCAGAGGAGATCTCCACCCTGTTGCTCCTTCCCACCTGCCTCGCCCGGAGGGTCAGGCCGCTGCTGCTTTGACCTTGTCCCGTGTGGCTCCGGCTCCTTCATCCGAATGGGCATAGAGGCGATTCTTCTTTGTGGCTGCGATCTAGGCCCGCAGCCTGCGGCTTCGATCGCTTGGACCGTCGCTGCTGCCATCCGGATCACAGCCACAGGGGGGATCTGCTTTTGCTTTCTTACCAGCAAGTTTCTGGAGGTCCATATCGAGTCTTTGATGGCGGCTAGGGTGAGCCACTGTTTTGCAAAGTCACGTGCTGGTAGTTGTTTTTGTGGGCTCACCCCATACAGCACCAGCTGTGCTGTGAGGACCTCCCTTGCTGGCAAGTACGGGAATTTCAAGGAGCCGGCCATTACCCACTGGTCTTCGGCAGCGCTGCACTCCCAGAGCAGATGCCTCACCGACTCAGTGGCACCACAACCTGGTCGGGGGCAAGTTGAGTGCGCCGACATGCCCCGGGAGTGCATCACGGACCTGACCGTTAGGACCTCATGAGCCACCATCCATGACAGGTCCCGGAGCCTGTTTGGGAGAACGGGATGGTTGACGTTGCGCCAGACTGTTGAGGGATCGCCGAATGCGAGCCCGCGCACTGGACTCACTGGTTCCCGCTCCTGCACAACAGAGATGAGGGAGCGGTGGTTAGTTAAAATCTGCAAGTCCTCCTGCTCAAGGTTAAAAAGTCTTAAAAAGGTCTGGATAAAATCATAGGCTGGAGGCAGGCTAAAAGACACAGGTACTTTAAGAAGAAGAAGAAGAAGAAGAAGATAGTCCTTTATTCGTCCCACTAGGGGAAATTCAATTTTTACACTCTGTTGTTTTTTACTTATACACGGTACATGCAGACCCGGGACACACACATGCACAAACAGGTCCATATACATGCATCAAATGGAGAGATGTCAGAGTGAGGGGGCTGCTCCTGACAAGCGCCCCGAGCAGTTGGGGGTTTGGTGCCTTGCTCAGGGGCACCTCGGCAGTGCCCAAGAGGTAAACTGGCACCTCTCCAGCTACCAGTTCACACTCAGTTCTTGGTCATGTCGGGACTTGAACCGGTGATCCTCCGATTCCCAAGCCAACTCCCTACAGACTGAGCTACTGCCGCCCCCCATCGGGGGGTAAAAGCTTTAATCTTCTGAGGTAGGACCCCATCCAGAACCGTGCCATTGCTGCAGTCTTTGGGTTTGTGGATGGGGTTGTAGCAGCTGCTTTATGTAATGTGGTATATCTGCTTCCTAAAAACAGGTACAGATCAGGCAGTCCTTTTCCGCCTTTGTCTTTTGATTTCTTCATCACGGTTCTCTTCTGTCGTTCCCACTTGGACCCCCACAGGAAGTAAAACACAGCTCGTTCCAGATCTAAAAGCACTCTTCTAGGTGGAATAAAAACAGAACTGATGAGTAAAAGCAAAGGTAAAATCACTGCTTTGATTATTAAAACCTTTCCTTCTAAAGTCAGTCCCCTAAGTCTCCAGTACCCCAGTCTCTGCCTAACTTTCCCTACCATGCCAGGCCAATTCGTTTTCCCTCCCCCCCTCCTTATCAAATTTGATTTCAAGTATCACTTGGTCAGTCTGGGTAACGGTCAGGGGGAGTCCTGTCGTCTCAGTCGCTGTCCACGGTCCATAGAAGTTAGCTTGGGTCTTGTTTTGACAGTCAAGTCCAGCGTCTGGTTGACAGATAAAAGGTCGGTGCAAAAAATGTTTATGTCGTCCATATATAAAATACATTTGGTTGTGAGTCCCCCGCTCCCTGGTACCCCCAGCCCATTCATTCGTTTGTCCCTTCTCAAGATCTGTGCCAGTGGTTCGATACAAATAACATAGAGGAGGGCAGATAACGGACAACCCTGACGGACACCGCAGTTTATATTGACTGCTTTTGTCAGATGCCCGTTAAAGATGAATTTGCTGGTGATGCTCCGATACAGCAATCCCACCCATGCTAGAAACCTTCCCGGGAACCCCATTTTTTGCAGTACTTGGAAGAGGTACTGGTGCGAGACCCGATCGAATGCTTTCTCAAAATCTAAATTTAGGACTACAAGCCGGATGTTTCCGTCTCTCGCATAACAGATGGTGTCACGGATCAGTACGAGGCTGTCCGTGATCCTCCTGCCCGGGACGGCACAGGCTTGATCCAGGTGAATCAGACCTGTTAGAAGGACAGACATGCGTGATGCTAAAAGTTTACTAAAAAGTTTACAGTCAGTCAGGAAAACCAGTCATGCCACGTCGCACCAAGTGAATGTGTCCGCCGACAACATCCAGTAACTAAGTGGCGTCTTTGTCCACCTGGATCCCTGCAGTGTGACGTGCCGTCAGTTAACCTGCCATCTCCTCCCACATCTCAGGTGAACTGAGCTGCTCAGCGCTGCCCTCTTGTGGACTATTTTATTCTTGACCTACTGAAACACACATGATATTTAAAGACCAACTTAGATATGAAAAAATAAAAATACAAAATCACTTATCTGAACATTTTGGCCGGAACAGTCCCTGTTGTTTCCCTCCTGGCCTCCAGGTGGCGACTGTTTCACTTTAAGCTGAAAAACCAGACCGGAAGTACTTCGAACAGGAAGTGTGGTCGCCTCGCTGTGAACTGGATCTCGGGCTGGCTCTAAAGATTAAAACTAGCCCTGAATCGGGATCGTTGTTTCGTTCTCTGATCGTCATATTGTCCGTTTTGGCGGCAGAGCTCCAGGTGAACCCGCACACACTCAGGTAAACTCTGGAATCACGTTTCTTTGACCCGGAAATCAAAGCGAATACAGGGTTAGCGCTCTGGGCTAGCTCCGATGCTAACCAGCTAATTAGCCCGTTAGCTTCGGCTAGCTGCTGTGTGGCTAACTGCTAGCGTTAGCTTTAGCTCTCTGTAACGTGTGCTTGTTGTTAACGTACTTATATTTACTTATAACTGCCCGTATGAAAGTTTACATATTGGTAAAACGGGCACTTATTGTGAAAGAGGAGCTTTTATTATGAAACGAACCGGACCTGTTCTTGTGGCGCGTGGAGTTTAAACGTTGTCTTCTCGTGGAGATGATGATCCGCAGCTGAAGGCCTGAAGTTGAACCGTTTTACTTTGTTAAAGATATTTTAGAAATATTTTCTCAGTCTGCGTGAAAACGAGCAGCGACGCGAACAATTTTCAGATATTCAAACAGCAGTTGATGAAGATTTGTGAAGATTTGCGACCACGTCCCCCAACATGGGGGACTCCACAACCAGCACTGCTCCCAGTAAACCACAATCACAGTCACATTCACAACAAACTCACCGGAAACACAAGTGCAATAATGACTTTATGTACAATTATATCATTGATATGATGGACACATTTTTTCTGTCTTTATTTTTTTCTTCTATTTTCTATTATGTATATACTAATTTATTTTATTTGTATTGCTGCTGTAACGTGTAAATTTCCCCACTGTGGGACTAATAAAGGAATATCTTATCTTATCTTATCTCTTATGGTGTCATCTAACGGGTAGATGTTGAACAGAGAGCCTGGAGGACTCAACGACAGCGTTAGTTTGGTCCTTTTAATAATCCTGCTTCAGATTATTCATTTCTAGCTGTTGACTTGGTCTTGACGTTTAGATCCAACTCGGTCCGGTGGGATTTCTGTTTTTCCTTATTGATGCTGAATGTGAAAATACAATTATATAAATATTTCCTCCTTTCATAAACTTATGATTTGCACATTGTTTTATCTGAGATAATCTTCGTGAGTTATTATTTTTTGCTTGTGCCACAGTGCAGTTATGGACCTACAGGTGAGATGACTGCCATCTAACAGGGTCAGTGATATATTGATTTATTTTTATTTATTTATATCTTGGCCTTGTGAAAGTTTAGAGCTTGATCAGAGTAATCAAGCGCTGTGACTTTGTCTCTGTCAGGAAGCTCAGGGGAAACGGCGACGCAGCTTTCAGCTGACGATTTGAATGAGGACGCTGATTGAATGCTTCACTGAGCAGACTTGATGGGCTGTTTCTCCAGGAATAACGCCTCCTCCGGCTTCAGCCGGATCCTGAGAGACAGTAAAGTAGCCCAGCTTCTGGTATGTGACTGTTGACAGAAAGGTTCAAGTACAGCAGCAAAACTACATTCAGCATATACAGCTCAAACATGTGGATCCTTCTAAATAGGACACTTTCTCTGGGAAGCAACATAGAAGAGGCCAGATATCCTGTTTGATTCTAGCAACTGAGCATCGAGCAGAAAGAAATGCAGCTGTGCAGACTGTTAATGACGCAAACAGACTAGTGAGCAAACTTCAGACCAGAAAGGTAGTTATGAGCAGAGACAGGGCTCTGAGGCTGACTGTCTTCAGTGAGGCCTCATCTGGACATCTGTCAAATGGAGGGACTCAAGGAGGACACGTCCTTGTTCTCAAGGGAGAACATGGTGAAACACTACCAGTGTCTGATGGAGCTGATAACGCTGTTTCAGTTACACTCTTCTCTGAGCTGACAGCTGCTGATGCTGAGCGCTGCACCAATAACCCGAGTCATCATTCGCTGGATGATGCTCTCAAGTCCACAAAGTCAGTCAGTGAGAACAGACTTGGTCTGGAAGTAAGCAGCATCACAGAAGTGGAGCGAGTCCCTGGAACAGCACAAAACACCAACTCGTGGACCGCTTCAGCGAAAAGGGGCATCGGGTCTCCTTTTACTGAAGACACTTAGTGAAGGACAATGGGAACTTGATTAAGAACTAGTTTCTGTCTTTGAGTCCCACTAAACAGGATTCAGCACTAGAGGCCTGTTAAAAGGTGTGTGTTGTTTGGATCAGTGCATTTTTAAAGGGAGTGAGAGTTTGTTAACATGCTCGTATTTAGCTGCACTATGTTCAAGTAACTACAAGTAAAGAAAGGATGGGCTCTTATTGTGAAAGAGGAGCTTTTATCACGTGTTGTTGTGGCGCGTAGAGAAGATGGTGGTCATCAGCAGAAGGAGCTGTTTAACTTTAAGAGTCGTCTTGTCAAGTAACGTTTTATCTGGATGAACTTCCTGTTTCATTGTGTTTCAGTCCAGTTTGAGGACTTTCACAGTTTGTCTCAGAGTCTCTAGAACCAGATCAACACATTTAGGCCTTTCCATGTGATCTTTGATCGTTTCCATGGAAACCAGAGCATCCTGGACCAGAGTAGACAACAGGACCTGAATACCTCTGTGTGCTCTAATTTGTAGTGAGTCCAGGACAACAGGATCTCAGAGACCAGGACCAGGAGCCCGTTTCAGAAAGCAGCTTCAACACACTCTGAGATGGAAAAGTTTTCGGTTCCAGAACAGCTGATCAGAGTTTGTTCAATCAGATGTGAGGATGAAAACAGCCATCATCAATGGAGCTGTGAGACTACGAGTCACCATGGCAACAGGTAAATGAGAGGCAGAGCCTCCATCTGAATCCAGTCCACGTAGAGATATTAATGTATTTATATGATGACTGAGCACATTTATCTATAATGAAGTGTCAATAACACAATGAAGCTGAATAGAGTGTCGTCCATTAATTCATCTTTCAGCAGACTGACATTTTCTATATGGATGATAAAGTGGTGATTGTCACTATGTATCAGACTGTCGCCTCCATTACATTTAAATAGATTTATTCAGCTTCAATGTTCCATCAGTGGGATCAGTCACATCATCAGTGGGATCAGTCACATCATCAGTGGGATCAGTATTCATTGATCCTTTGTGTCTGAGCTTCATCCTGATCTTTACTGTTTAAACTGAGATTCCACATTATGAGCAGTAAACATTTTAGTGGAGCTGCTCTAACAGACTGACAGAGTCAGTGTTATAAAGAAGGACATGCAGAGGTCTGATTCTGAGCTGAGGGCCACTTGATGCTGTGTGATATTTGGATGTTCAGAGAAATGACTGACAGCATATAAAAGAGGAGCTTTAGACAGTCCTGAGGAACAAACTAAGATCTGACACAGTAAACCTTCAATATGGACTGAATGAATGAGAAATAAAAGACTCACCATGTCTTCTGAAGCAGAGTCCAGGACCAGGAGCACTACAAGAGGGAAACAGAGGAGGACCAGCAGAGCAACAAGAACCCCAGAAGACCAGCAGCAGGCTTAGCCTCTGAGACCACCAGTGTTCGGGTCAGTGTTCATGACTTCATGGCTTCATAACGACACTAAAGACACCAGGAAGAGTCAATAACTGAATAAATTACGTTTAAACTCCACAAAACTGAAACTGTGTTGAAACATGACACATGTGCAGGTTGAAAGAAGTTGATAAAATACGAGCGCCACTACTTATTTTATTTATTTCTTTAAGATGAGACGACAGGGATCTCAGCTGCATTCACGTGCACCTGGATTCTGCCTCTGTTGAATTTCTGACCAGCCACAACTTGTCATGAATATATACTGAGGGGGCAGCTGGGGTGGCTGTATTAGTGTAAAAACTGCCAAAAACTGTCCTCAGGCGCTCACATAAAGACCCTCTCCATCTCAAAGACTGGGGCTGCATTTTAGTCCTAGTCCACCCCTGGACCATGTGGCACATCCAGTTCTCTGATGCACACCCACAGTTTTTTTTCTGGCACTCTAGTACTCAAGAGCCCTCCTGCTGCTGACAGACATAGAGGCTGGTTCACTGGCCAGGAGCTGTTCAGGTTTGGCTGGATGGGCCAGAAACAGAATCTGACTCTCAGTCATAAATATTGAATTTTGGAAATTAATTTGCACAGGAGGCCAAGTAAGTACCACTGCCAGGTCTGCAGTGAAAAGTCAATCTGAGCACTGACTATCACAACCACCTGCTCAGGTACGCTGAGCATTAGCTGCTCAGGTACACCATGCACGAGTGACAGACAGGATTACAGAAACTTGTGCGCCGTCATTATTCATGAGATGGTGCAGTTACTATAGCAACGGAAATTAGGGCATTAGGAAATGTTAACGGGGTGTCTGTGGTGAGCAATCAAATGTCTGCAGAGGGACATGGCCCTGCAGGTGGTTGTCTCAAGTAAAATAAAAATAAATGTTATTTATAGTTCTAGATCGGTTACCCTACGATGGTATTTCACTGACTCTCTATTTCTGTTGCTATAGAAACGGAGACAAAGAAAGAGGCTGACTGACCAGAGAGTTCACACTGGAGAGAGACTACACAGCTGTGACCAGTGTGAGAAAACATTTGCTTCGGGGAGGAATTTAAAAGTCCACCTGCGCATTCACACTGGAGAGAAACCCTACCGTTGTAATGAATGTGGAGCAGCGTTCATACAACAGAAGTCCCTGACAACACATAAGCGCATTCACACTGGAGAGAAACCCTACAGCTGTGATGAATGTGGGGCAGCTTTCTTACAACAGGGTAACCTCAAAAGACATAAGCGCATTCACACTGGAGAGAAACCCTACAGCTGTGATGAATGCGGGGCAGCTTTCTCACAACAGAGTAACCTCAAAACGCACAAGCGGATTCACACTGGAGAGAAACCGTACTGGTGTGACCAGTGCAGGAAAACTTTTGCTCAGCCGAGTTCCCTTAAAATCCACCAACGCATCCACAGTGGAGAGAAACCATATTGGTGTGATCAGTGTGGTAAAACCTTTTCTCATGGTGCTCACCTTACAGCCCATCAACGCATTCACAGTGGAGAGAAACCGTACTGGTGCGACCAATGTGGTAAAACGTTTTCTCGGTCTGATCACCTGAGATCCCACCAACGCATTCACACTCCATCACTTTAAATGTTTTCAGAGCCCAGCTAGCTGTTTCCTCCTGTTTGTGCACATTGAATGGTGACCATTAGTGATCATATTCTACACAGCCATGTTTTCATGGCTACTTCTACATATATGGACCACCAGAAACTGCCCAGTGGGACTCTGTTACGTGGCTGAACTGTCAGAATATCAGTCTTCCCATCACAAGGAGGAGAACCAACCACAAACCTTTAAAAACGTTCAAGGAAAATTCTGGTGTATTTCAGCTTGACGTGTTTCTCATAAATGTACCAGTTGTGACTGTATGGGTCACACTAGCTTTGCATTCACCTTCTCTGTTATAGAGATTCAGGGAAGCAAAGACTAATCAGAACACTGATGTCGGGGACAGCCACTCCAGCCTCCTGCAACTTTCCAATTCAACTGACTTGGTCAGTGACAACAAGTTAGCATGATCAATAGAGTCACAATGGACACATTTATGGGAAATACATCAGGTCTAAATAAGGTGTTGGTGCTTAACAGTGGTAGTGCTGTGATAAACTTTTTCCAATGTGACGGGTTTACGGAGCACTGTGTTGTTGGATCTCTGTCTAAAATACTTGCATCTTTAGAGGATTGTGGGCGAGGTGTTCGAGCTGCAGCTTGTTCTCTGGGGGAAAACATGCTTTGACTAGTCATGGAAAAATTTAGATCACCCTTGTTTTCTTCAACTTCTTCTTCATTTTAATGCCTGGTACCACTAAAAGTATATTACCTGAAGAATACAATGAACATGACAAAAAATGCAGCTGATTACATAATACTTTATGTCCTATTTGACAGGCTGAAGCTGAACTGTGTTCCCAGGGTATAAGAGGCCATTTCATGTCATCAGCAGCACTGCAACGCAAAGGCCTGGACTGGTTTCCTGCTTACATTCAAGCCATAGCACAGTTCAGAAGTTGTCAGCTCTCTCATAATGCCTCAAACAAAAGAATGATGTGAAGCCTCACGGCAGCCATCTTGGCAATGCTGGAAAGTGGCATGAGTGAGAGGCAGGTAGCCAAAAAACTGAAGATCTCCAAGACAGCCGTTCATTACACCAAGGAAAAACAAGCCGAACACGGTACTATTAAATTATTGCTGGTCGAGGCAGGAAATGAGATGACCGTGCACTCATCTGTTCCTGTGGCAGGAATCATCGTCAGACCTCCAGGGACCTTAAAATGAGTGGGCACTGTCCAGAAATGTGACTTGTTCAGCAAGGACAGTAAGAAGCAGAAGAAGACCATGGAAAACAAGACACGACGAACATGCCTCTCGGGAGTCTGCAGATCTGGGGAAAAAATCAATATGTCATCCAGATAAACAAAAACATATTGATTTAACATGTCTCTTAATACATCATTGACCAAACACTGGAAGACTGCAGGGGCATTAGAAAGTCCAAATGGCATGACTAGGCACTCATAGTGTCCACTGGGGGTGTTGTAGGCGGTCCTCCATTCATCCCCCTCCCTTATTCTCACAAGGTGGTAGGCGTTACGAAGATCTAGCTTTGTGAATACCTTAGCACCCTTAAGTAGTTCAAATGCCGAGGAGATGAGAGGGAGGGGGTACCTGTTCTTAATGGTAATTTCGTTAAGGCCACGATAGTCGATGCAGGGCCGAAGTGTTTTGTCCTTCTTTTCTACAAACATCCCTGAACACTTCCCTATACAAACATCCCTGAACACTTCCCTATACAAACATCCTTGAACACATCCCTGAACACATCCCTATACAAACATCCCTGAACACATCCATGAACACTTCCCTATACAAACATCCCTGAACACATCCATGAACACTTCCCTATACAAACATCCCTGAACACATCCCTGAACACTTCCCTATACAAACATCCCTGAACACATCCATGAACACTTCCCTATACAAACATCCCTGAACACTTCCCTATACAAACATCCCTGAACACATCCATGAACACTTCCCTATACAAACATCCCTGAACACTTCCCTATACAAACATCCCTGAACACTTCCCTATACAAACATCCCTGAACACTTCCCTATACAAACATCCCTGAACACTTCCCTATACAAACATCCCTGAACACTTCCCTATACAAACATCCCTATACATAAAACACTTCCCTATACAAACATCCATGAACACTTCCCTATACAAACATCCCTGAACACTTCCCTGTTTATTTTGAAGCCAAACTGTACTATGACAGTTTATTTTGACGACATAATGTACTATGACGGTTTATTTTGAAGCCACACTGCACTATAACAGTTTATTTTGACGACATAATGTACTATGACGGTTTATTTTGAAGCCACATTGTACTATGACGGTTTATTTAGAAAGAAAGAAAGAAAGAAAGAAAGATATTCCTTTATTAGTCCCACAGTGGGGAAATTCAGTTTTACACTCTGTTGTTCACACAGTACATATACATGTCAATGGAGAGATGTCAGAGTGAGGGGGCTGCTCCTGACAAGCGCCCAGAGCAGTTGGTGACATTTTTGATGACATAATGTACTATGACGGTTTATTTTGACGACATAATGTACTATGACGGTTTATTTTGACGACATAATGTACTATGACGGTTTATTTTGACGACATAATGTACTATGACGGTTTATTTTGACGACATAATTGTTGGAATAATTATTCTTTTATATTGTTTATTCTTCTAAGTTGTCCTTTTCTTCTTCTGTGTGTGCTGACTTGTGCTTTAGTTATCATTGAGTGACTGTGACCTTCTACAGATTAGAATAGGTCCATCAAGTCCTGATATATGCAGCTATGCAGTAAACATGCCAATGACGCACTAATGATGACATTCTTCTCATTCTCAGACTGTGCCTGATATAAGATTGTGTGACTATGCAAGTATTACTGACTGCCCAACCTAAATAAAAGGCCGGGGGAGACCAGGACTCTGTGGAGAAGGATTCTGTAGCAGCGGTGTTACAGTGGTGTCCTGTCTCCCCTTGCAGGTAAAAAGATCTGAGTTTGTGTCTGCCTCTCATTTCTTCCTGTGTTCCAGGTTTGAACCTAACAGTTTGTTTAGTGGCTCAGATTGTCGATTGTTTAATTGTTATAGTTTCAAATTATATTGCTGGTTCAACCCGGGAGTGTGTCCAGGGACAGAGTTTAGTTACTGATTGGTGACTGGCTACATACATGTGCATTTGTTATAGACTCCCTGTTAGACACATTAGGGGTGCTGTGCTGTTTCTCTTGTTTGGGACACCTTAACTCTTAGTGAGTCCTTTTAATGTTATATTGTGTTCTTTGTTATTTAACAGCACCCACCGGTCCTCTCCCTTGGTTGTTTAACTATTCTATGTTAACCATTATATTAAAAATATTTCTGTTACTAATAAAACTTACCTAACATTTACATCTGGGTTTATTGTGTTGCTTCCCTTTTAAAACGAGCTTAAATGCCAGTAGCACATCCACCGGAGCTCGATGGATAAGGAGCTGTAGCGGTGTCTACTCATCTCCACAGTTAGGACCAAATGAGCCCAGATCCAAGTGGCATATGTTAGAATTTACCTGCCATCACACCTGAAGAAACAAATTCAGACTTTCACAAACTTTGCTTTGGTTCACTTCGTGTGTAAACTTTTAAACCAAAATGTCTGATATTTTTATTACTTGAAGGCGTGCATGTCTGGAAGTGTCCGTTTGTTGCTTGTGAGCATGAGAGGTGATCATTATTGATCAGGCTTTGACCCTGAGAGCCTGATAACAAGGAAGTGCCACACACACACACACACACACACACACACACACTCACAGTCAAACTAATCCTAAACTCTACTCTACTCTATGACTTCTATGAAACACTCCCAAATCATTTTAGTTCTAAATGTTTATTGAATTTGTTTGGTGCCATTAGTCCTCACTGAAAACATGGTTAATGCCAGAAAGGCTGGACATGGCACAATGGCGCCATCTGGGGGAAAACTAAGAAAACTGCAAATTTATATGGTTTTGACCATCTTGGCATGAAAAAATATTTAAAAAATCAAAAATCAATCTGTAAAGGCTGGGTATTCAAAAATGTGATTTGAATGGGAGTCAATGGGATTTTTTTATACATAAGGGGGAAGGATTTCTCTAAAAAGGTTCATGAGTGTTTTAAAGAAGAAGAACAGTCTGAAATTTCAAAATTCACCACAAAATGCTCCGCCTGACCAACATTCATACCACACGCATCAACACAGACAAATGTCTCCACAAAGAAAAAGTCCAGATGTATAAAAAGTAGCTGGAGGTGGAGAAAGGTTCAAAGACTCAGACTCCTTTTCTGGTGACTTCCTGGACAAAAGTCTCATTCAGTTCACATGTCCTGAAATAATACAGGTAAGAACTGAAGTAGTGCCATATTATGTCAGAATAATACTGTGACACCTGCTTAGTGGTTAAAGTATTCACATGTTTTACTTCACAATTAAGCAGTAGTACCACTCTGTGTAGTGGGTTATAGTGGTACTATCATTGGCCTACTGATATTAATGAAAAAGAGCTCACTCCATGTAGCCTATATATTCAAAACCTTCCTAAAGTAGGCTAAAAGGACAGTATTATCAGCAGTATATATATTCAAAGTACTGAAAGTAGGCGATAAAATGTTCCCTGTCAGTGTTTTGATGTTTTTCATTGCATAATACAGTTTATTATTGCAGATGTTGAAGTTGTACTGGGTAGTTTAATGATGATGTGTGAACTGGTTTTCTCACTTTCTATCTTTATTGATCTTTAGAGAGAACTGCAGGAAGTTGTTCACCTCTGGATCGCTCACAGAATTGGCCCAAGCAGAAATGCTGTGTCTCCAGGTGGGCGCCCAGTGATGATGTCCACCCTACCCCAACTTTCTGGTGCCAGAGAGAAGCTGAAAGAGGGATCCCAACAAAAGATAGAAGCCTGCAGAGAGGAAGGCCTTCAGAGAGGACCGTATCCCTGTGATGATACACTGTTTGACATCTGCTGCCTTGCCATGGCAGAAAACAGTCTTCATCCACCCACCTCTCCAGAGGAAGCCATTGAGCTTTACATGTTCTTATGTGCTCACATACGGGCTGAAATTTAATGATCACAACCTGCTCTACTGGATCAAATGATGGGATGTGAGCCTACACATGAGGGTAGAAAATCTTATGGACCATGAATTTCACTGTAAAGGTTATTGTGTTTAAGATAAGATAAAATAAGATGAACCTTTATTAATCCCTGTAGAGAAATTCAGTTTTTACACTCTTGTTAATTTCACACAGTACACATACCTGCATTAATGGAGAGACGTCAGAGTGAGGGGGCTGCTCCTGACAAGCACCCCGAGCAGTTGGGGGTTTGGTGCCTTGCTCAGGGGCACCTCGGCAGTGCCCAAGAGGTAAACTGGCATCTCTCCAGCAACCAGCTGCTCTTGGTCCATGTTGGGACTTGAACCTCCGATTCCTACACCAAGTCCCTACAGACTGAGCTACTGCCACCCCCAAAGTAGTTGTCAAAAGTGGGATTCGAACCCACGCCTCCATCTGGAGGCCAGAACTTGAGTCTGGCGCTTTAGACCACCCGGCCGTCCTGACAAGTACGAGGTCCCACCGTTTAAAGAGTAAATAACTGAACTCTTTACTGATGGACATCTCCTGTTTGTGCTCTGTATCCTCTTTCTATTCATTATGGATAAATTACACATCAAAATAAGTGCTGGCCGTCCAATAGCTGCATATGAAATATTGCATCATATTACATCTTGTGATAAAATGGAAAATCTTGGGCGCATCGTAAAAAGACCAGCCTACAAAAAGCACAGTCATTATCAGTTATAAATCAAACAGGTTATTTTATTTTGTCCCTAATGGTGCGTATGCTGAATTTCAAATGTAGCTCTTACAGACATAATACCTGTTAATACTGAGCAGTGAAACCTTTTTTCTCTTTTGATATTTAGTTATTGTTTATTGGAGCATTTAGGAAATATACCTCACTGTTTTTACTCTCATGAAATTACTGTATGTCGTTTGCAGCCAAACAATTACATGTAACAAAATCTGGTGAATATGTGTGAATCTAAAATGAGTTGGTGATTATCATGTTATCTCATATAACACACAGAAACAGATCAGATCAACTATTCTTATATATTTGAATGAAACGCCATCCTATAGATTTATGTTGAAATGCAGCTGTCAATAAACTTTCAGCAAATGAAGCATATGATTATCTTTTATTAGGACATGCATCTTTCCTTGAGTTTACACACATTTGATAACTTGAACATTTCACAATAGAAGCAGCTCATAACAAAAGGAAGACGTCCAGTTTTATGATTGTGGGTGGAAACATATCATGTCTGGCAGAGCAGGACTCCTGAACTACATGACTCAACAGCAAAGACACAATCTGTCTGAAGACAGTGTTACGAAACAAGACAGCAACCTATGATTGTAGTTGTAAAAAAACAAACAGCTCAAAGTAGCTTTTAACGTAATGAGCAGATTCACAAACACTGTGAGTAGTAACACCTGACATGAGGTAGAGATTCAGATTCTAGTCTGATTTAACAGTGAAAATATAACCAAAGTATTTTAATGTCCAAACACTCTCATCCTGGACTGATAACAAAAGAGTCTTAAATCACAGTAAATTGTTAACTATTTCTTTGTATGATAGAAAGAAAATATCCAAAATAAAAAATGAATGTGTGCTTATAACACCTCCCCTGAGCTGGTTACATATTCTCCTGACACGCTCTGATTACACAAAGTGTCTTAAACTAAAGGAAGTTATTGTTTCTTGATATAATAAAACCAAAACCTTGAAATGTAAAACCGAATTTTGCACTAATCACACAGCACCTGAGCTGATCCCATTTTCTCCTCACACGCTCTATCCCACATTCACACAGTCTAAACCTCCATCACTGGCACTGATGGGGAAGAGAAAAAGGTGGATGTGTTAATAAGTCACCGAGCAACGCTAAGTGTTGCTGGACAGTAGAGGCAGTCAGTCTGGGCAACTGGCCGTCGCGCTCGCCCTTCCAGAGAGGTGAATGAGACTTGAATTTCTTTCACACAGATGACATCAGACCCAGTCAGAAACCTCATCAGCTTCCAGAGACCGATTTCATCCAATCCCCTGATGTACTGATGTAAAAACTGCAAACTGTGCTTCTCTGCTGAATTAGCTGGAGTAGCTGTTATCATCTTAATCACCTTCCGTGTTGTTGCTTTCCTGAGTTTTGGTCCTGCAGCCTCTGCAGTATTATCCACTGCATATTTTGGGTGCTGGATGATTTGCACAGCTCTCAAGTTATCTTGTGTTGGGACTGTTCTTACTCCCATGTGATCCATAAGATCAAGAAGCTCTTCCTCGTCATCGCCGACAACAGCCTCCTACAAAGCAGTGGACAAGAGATCAGACTGACTAAGATACAACATTAGGGAGTCAAACAGTAAGTCTAATAAAGTCTAATCAGACCAAACAGAGCGGTCACCAGATCTGACTGCTGCTGTGAAGGCTTGTGCCGGCCCAGATGGAAAATACCCATGGTCCTTCAGTCCCTCGGCCAATATCCTGCCAACAGATCTCCTCTTCCCCCCTCTCTTGCCATTTTGGGGATAGTGATGGCACCCTCACATCTGCACCTTCAGCTGCACAGTCTATGAATTGAGTCCAGAAGGCAGCATATACATCCCTGGACACACCATCAGCATCTGCCCCCAGGTCATCAATGAAGCTGTATTTCACAGAGCAGCTCATCATTGCTTCATCCTTGAACTGAGCAGTCAGTTCATCTCAGAGAGTCACTCTGTGAAGTTTCACAGTCACATGCAAACGTTCACTGGCAGGACTTGGTGGTCTAGCAGAAGCTGTCTCAGCATCAATAGGAGTTGAGGTGTTTATTTGTTGCTCTTCTATTGGGAGGATTGGCTCATGTATGAGTGTATCGTCAAGATCACCTGAAAATGGCCCACCTGTCAAAGGACCAAAAATGACCTCTGATGAATTCCACAGAGATGTGAGATCAATAATCTGAACAGCTGCAGTAGAGACAACAGCTGACATTGTGGCAGTGTTTTGCTCATCATCTTCAACTCTGTGGATTTGATTTTCACTGTTCTGTCTTTTCATTATCAGCTGCTCCACCTCTTCCTTTGTGTGTTGATCTTGTTGATTCTGCTGTGTTTTCATGTTGCTCATCTGTCTGTATATCAGCTCCTTCCTCTGGGTCGTCTTCACTGCTCAGAGTCTTTGTGAACTAATAAAATCTTAACAACCTCAATTTGTGTGTCTGGTAGTTTTCTCCCACACTAACATCCTCATCAACTTGTGCTTCCTGGAAGTTAACTATATTGTGACTGAACTCTTCCCACTTTCCCATTGTTGACTTTTCATCAGGGAAAAACAGGTTTTTAGCTTGTGACAGAGTTTCAGTTTTAGTGGCATTCTTGTTAATATCAAGACCTCTGGTTCCTCCACCATTGTGTTTTCTGACTTGTTTGTTGTCATGTATCCACCCTAATTCGCTTTTTCTGCTTGTCTTCTGGGCTCTCTTATGACTTTTTAGATGCATATTTGTTGGTTGAACTGTATTCTCCTCCTCAAAACCTTGATCGCTGTCTTTGTTGCTCATTGTGGCCATTTTGTTTTTTACTTTTTTAAACAAGGACAGCCTTTTTGGATCATCTCCAGCTCTCCTCTGTTTTTCCAGACAGAGACGCCTGCTGGCAATCCTGTCACCATCGGCTGGAATGGAGAGTGGATCAGAGTGGATCACAGAGTGGATCATCTATTTCTCCAACTACTGAGCTGTCAATCTGCAATAAAAACAAACAGTATACATTAAACATGACACAACTTAAACTGTATTATCTCCAAGACCATTTACTTCTGTGCTAAATTCCAGTACAACCAATTATAAATGCCAAGACGCAAGACACAGTTAAAATGTATTTTTGTATCATATGCAGAAAATATTGTAGTATTTGACTGAAATTATGGAAGTATCTTTGTTGGTTTACATGTTTATGACTCTGCTCTCTGAAATGACCTGTGATTGGTCAAAGCCTCGGTTTTTTAAAGCCTGACCAGACAGAGCCATGAGGAGGTGCAGAAGTCTGGTTTTCTCTCACAGCACCTGAATTACAACATGCTGAAAGGTTATTATGGGATTTTTGATCAGTGATGCCAAAAACTTAACTTTAAAGAATTAGATCTGAATCAATTTGTGAGTAAAAGCTTTTATAACTATCAGCAAGTTTAATAAATTAGAGTGAGTCACCATCATGCCGCCGTGATCAGATCACTGACTGGTTCAAGATGTCACAGTGTTGAAATGAAAATGCTGCCTTGAAACTCCACGCTAGTGAAATGGAGCTCCACTTCCTGAGGCTGCTCAGGAGAAACAACCTGGAGGAGAAGCTGCTGGTGATGTTCTCCAGATCCACCATGGAGAGCATCCTGGTGTCCTGCATCCCAGCGGGGAGCTCAGCAGCAGACAGGAGAGCGCTGCAGAGGGGGATCAACACGCTCCAGAAGATCCCTGGTTGCTCTCTGCCCAGCCTGGAGGACATGGCCAGCTCTCGCTACCTCAGCAGAGCTGTCAGCATCATCAAGGACGCATCCCACCCCAGTAACCACCTGTTTGACCCGCTACCCACATAAAACCCAGACCAGCAGGCTCAGGGACAGCTTCTTTCCCAGAGCCATTACTGCAATAAACAATCACAAACAATAATCATACAACTGCTCTATTGATCCCGCTCATCTCACTATGTGCAATAACTGAGCCTTCCCATGAGCAGTAACGTCTTGTGTGCAATATTCAGTCAACTTTTACATAAATTCATCTTTAAATTCTACATAATCTCTCGTTTACATTTCTATATTTTCTACATTTTTACATTTTCTTGCCTTTTATACACAGCTGTACATATTTAATTATTATTTATTTATTCTGTATCAGGAGTTGCGCTCTAATTTCGTTGTAGACAATAAAATGACAATAAAGGTGATTGTGATTCTTCTGAATCTAACAGGGGAGAACATGCAAACTCCACACTGAAGGGCCCTTTAATAGAAAGTACACAAATTCATGAATATGTAGGATATTACTACTGACGCTCCTGTAATATTACGTGGTGACGTCTGCTGTATCAGCCATATGTTGACTCCATGTTTCTCTGCGTATAGAGTGGGGAAGTGAGATCTGGTCACAAGTGGTCCCTCAAGTCACATGTGGAGATGCTTTCTGAACAGGCCTGTTTCACTCTGTGGATCAGCTGTTTAGTAGAGAGGCTTGGATAAAAAGGAGGACAGACACCTATGGGCTACACCTGTGTTGTGAATAGTTGATTGATACTGAACACCTTGATTTATCTCAGTTTGACTTTTTGACAGTATACATTCCCATTTGACACATTTGAAACGCTTGATTTAAAAAAATATATAATGATCATCATTTTCCTGATCTGAATTAATGTGTTTTGTTGTTTCTGGGTCCAATATGTTGATGCAGTATGTCAGAGTGATAAAAGAATAACTGTGAGGTGATGCGCTGATAAATAAAAAAAAAGTAAAAGAAAAAAAAAAAAAGAAAAGACAGAACTAACAGAGACAAACTGAACACTCTTAGATCTATTTGACATTACCTGGAACTGGATTTAAGGACAATTTAACAAAAAATGTGACAAACATTGGAATGAATATACTTAATTAATGGCATTTATGAAGCTGTTTATACAAAGAAATCAAGAAAATATTGATTTGGAGCCATACGCTCCATCCTTGTTTATCAAAAGCAAATAAGAAGAACAGAAATGTCTGAGAAAGTGGGCTCCGGCTGGTGGGTGCTGCTTGGTTTTGGCTGTTTTCAACATGGCTGCTGGGTCACAAACTTTCTCATTTTACAGCTTAACAGTAACTACAAGATGTTTATGAAAACATGTGAGGAGACAAATAGTCATTACAGTAACAGAATATTGATCCATATCTGATCAGCGCTGCCTAGTTTGACCGTTTGATTGGAGATGAGCTTCATCCCACTGCAGAAGCACAGAGCCTCAGTTTCAGACGTACGCAGCACCAAAACTACCAGAGATCAGTAAACTCTTATCAAGACTGCAGCATTAATATAATAGTCCACTTTTCTACCCGTTTACAACATTGAAGTTGTGTACAGTATATTGATATGTTGGATGTTTAAAATCAATATAAACCTTAATATAGAACAGCTGTATGCCTACATACCATAGACTGTACAGTCTGTGTACACACACAGATACACCACATATACAGTATATAAACACACACACACAACAGCAGGAAACAGCACCTAACTTCAACCTTCTGATAAGCCTCTTCCACTCCAGGTGACGAGCTGCAGCAAACACATTATACCAGACAGCAGACATCTGATTTATGGAGGCAACAACTTCACTGATGATTGTCAGTCATCTGCATAACTGTGTTTGGCCGACTATACTGCATCTGGAATAGGTCTACTGATGAAGAATGACACAGAGCTGCTACCATATAAACACATTAGAACAGTGAAACTGGCCATTAGGGCCAACACTTCCTGTGGAGAAGAACTGGCTTCATTTGATAGTGTCGGTCTGACACGGTGAGCTCTGTAATTCATCTTCCAGCACAGTGGTTTTCACACTCGGAGTTGTGACACAATAGTGGCTCGCAGCGTCTGGACAGGTGTGTTGTGGGACGACTGTAATGCTTGTAATGCAGGTTTAAGATGGAATCACACGCAGCACTAACGTATACAGCTATACATGTATTTCCAGCTAATCCAAGAGGGATTTTAAACACTTCATTAATCTCGGCCGCTTCTTTACTGGCTGGTTTCCCTCCCGTCTCAGTCTGCTTCCCAATCTGTCTTCAGAGTGTTTCGTTTCACTGTGGAGGAAAAAATGACACAGTATGATGTCAGAGCAACATAAACGCTGGATGATAGAAACAGGTCATGAAGGCATCACAGTTATTAAATGTAAAGCCTTTTAGGACACTTTGAAATGAAGAAGACTTGTTTTAAATCATCTCTTTCTAAAGAGAAGTACACAAGTCACTATAAGGCAGCAAATTAGTGTTTTTTTAGCTGACTGTTGTCCAAATAATTGTGATTAACAATTTAATGATCTTTTTTTTTGGTAGGACATTCAGGAAAACCTGCAAATACTGTAAAAGAACAAAGCTTGTGTAGGAAAATAAATACTGTACTGTACATACATTATTGCACTTGCATTCAAGTTAGAGCTGAAGTGTGTCTAATGTTGATGGACCTTTTGTGGAGGCCTGGACTGATCCTGAATAATGTGTGAGCCTCTTCAGGGGTCTCACCCTGTAGCTCTGCAGCTGCAGGTGTTGGGACCTGTCAAGTAGAACCACAGAAAAAATACATATGTAATAAAGTTGTAATCAATAATAATCAATGCTCTTTACCACTGTGATGGCATGGACAGGAAAAAAACAGAGGAGAAGTCAAGTCCAGTCAGGAGTACAACAACTTGTTAGGTTTCTATTTTAATATGATAGCAGTATCTCCACTCTATCTTTAAAACTGAGCCGCTCCATCCTCTGAAAGACAGTCTGGGCCGGCGGATCACTAACACAACATTGCATCGGCTTATCACAACGTCAACATTAAAACTCAGCTCTCAGCAAACAGTGAATGAATGAAATATTGTTTGCTATATCTAATTTTAGTCAGCGCTACATTTCAAAATAACATCTTAATAACTTTATCACTCATACACAGATATTCTGGTTTGCTGTCTCACCGTTTTCATCTGTTGTTGTTTCTGCTGACTCATCGTACGTCTAGAAGTGTGGGAGGCTCTGCAGCTCTGCAGGGGGGTGATACTGGGCTAGAAGAGGGAATAAAGACAAGTAGGCACCGGTCAGGCCTTCTCTAATGAACTGGACAACATGCTACCACCTTATCATCTGGATAGAAAACACTTTTCACAAAGAGCAGGGACCACGTGGAAAAAACTGTGATCAACTGAATCCTGCTGCTTATCTGGACTCTACTTCCTCATTTCAAGATACTGAGACTTGCTGGTAAAATGTGTGTGGTGGGAGCTACAGGGACCACGGCCACCTTGTCTGACCAATGAGTGCTGATAACTAAATCACATCACAATCTGCTGTGCAGAGACACATCTGTGTAGCACAAAAATTGAACTACAAAATGAGTGTTTGGTGGATTATTTCTCTGTTGGTCCAATGCTGATTGTCATTGTACTTTAGCTGGTTGGAAAGCCTGTTTACTTCCCTTCACAACGATGTCCAACCTGTAAGCATCATGTATTTGTGGGATGAGCAGCACAGCTGATTATGTGGGTAGCACCCAGTGAAATCTGCCAAAATGTTCTGCCAATGCTAAACAGTGGATCCTCCTGTCGGTTCTGGGTCTTGTTTTGAGCTCCAGCTGCTGCCGATCAGGCTCCACAAGACCAGACCACAGGATCACTAAGTGATCCGCTTCAGTGGGAAAAGTCAGCTTTTTCATCACCAACATGCTGTATTTTTGTTCAGAGTTTGATGTTAATAAATGGCTCCCTTTCTTACACTTAAAGTGCTTAAGTACTTATTTTAGTTAGTAAAATATCTTCCAATCAAAACAGATTCTGACAGAAGTTAAAGACTTAGATCAGATAGAGATTTAGCAGTCATTAGGTTGGAGATTGATCGGTAAATCTCAGTTTGATGGAAACTGCAGCAATATCTTACCTGGCAAAACCTGAATATGTTTCCAAAGAAAGGTGCTGGTTTTGGAGGTTTGATGCCACATCAAGAAGGGCCGAAAAGGGATGAACTGAATATCTAATAGACAGAGCACAGAGTTGTGTCCATGAATGAAATAATAAAAGCAAATACAGCTGAGAATATAGAAGAGCAACATTTCCAATATCCCCAAATATTCAGCCCATTGATCTGTTGTCCTGTGAGCTCTCCAGATGTTGACTGATGATTAGTTCACATTGGAACATGATCAACCCTCCTGTTAGTTGCTTCCCGGCTGGTTTACAGTATTTTCAGGTCTTCCTTCAAGAGCTTCCCCATAATATTCAAATAGGAAACCCAACATGCAGAGCTGCAAACATCAGATCTGATGAATGAAGTGTACTGATATCTGAATTTACACAGTGTGTGCTTTATGTTATTGGTCCATACAAAACTGACTTCATTTCCACAGCAGCTGCAGTATCACAGACAGACATTTACAAGTATTTACTCACCAGTACAGAAGAGCCAGAAAGATGAGGAGGAAGCTGATCCAGGACCATCCACCGGCATTGATGTGGACTACATTTAGGAAGTCAACTACAGCCTCCATGATGTCAAACCTCCTCTCAGTTCTCCCTGCCAGCATCAGATCAGAGCTCCTCAAAACAGGAAAACAGAAAAACATGATGTCAGTGTAAAAGATGCTATATCTGTGTTTACCACACTTTGGTAACCAGCAGACGGATTTTAACCACAAACTAGGAGTTAAACGATGTCTTCTGTCTACAGATATTGTGTAGTTTCTCTGAATCACATCTGAAATATTAAAATATACACATATCCTCCCAAACTCCAGCAGAGGACTGGACTGTGCTCTCAGGATGGTCAGTCTCCTGTAGATCAGCTGGCTGCTTTATGGAGGACAACTTGTTCATCATTAGTTTAGCAGCTTTGTCTGAAGCCTGGACAGTGCTCACCTCTCACCTGGATTTTAACAATGGCAGCATGTCTGTCCCTCTGACACTCACCTGTTTGATAAAACGTGTCTCCTCCTTCATCTCTTTGCTGCACGTCCTGGAACATTTTCATGAATATCTGGAGAAAGTTCTCCATGCTGGGCTCGTTTTTGTCCTTTTAGCAGAAGCGGACGCGTGTCCACCATGGTGAACACTCACCTCACGCTCTCCTCACGTGTCCATGTCGTCCTAAAGTCCTCTTCGTCCTGTGAACACTGAGCTGCTTCCCGCCGCCCGCTGTACCAGGTAAACACGACAATATGACACGAAACACGGCTCTCACTTCAATACGCTTTATTGGCAACGAGGAATCACGCGCAAAGTGCTTATCACGCACGAGTGACGCACGTGCGTCAGTCAGCGTCAGGGAACGTCAGGACTTTGACGGAGAGCTGTCAATCATCCATCTCCATTTAGCGTCTGAGTAGACAGGAGGAGAGATCGGCGGAGATATGCGACTATAAAACCTGAACGCAGGAAAGCTGAATTGTTGGAGACCGAACCGTGTGGATTACTGCGGACTACTGGATTATTACCGTTAATTTACCGGAGAGGAAAACAACTGGAAAAACTAGTTTTCAGTCGGCCGAAGTCACCGATCTGCGGCGGACACCTGCTGATTGGAGCTATGGATGTATCAGACAACGACATTGACGGTAAGAAAACTTCATGACCTGAATTTACGTTTTTCTCTCTAGAGTCATTAATGTATCTATCTAAACACTTAAAAGTGTCTCCATAACAAAGTGAGTGTATTTTATTGCGTTTAAAGGAATACAATGAAATGGGCCATATTGGAGAAAACACATTTGTTAATTCTGCCACCAACAGGACGTTTCCGGTTGAAACCGGCTGGATTTCCCGCCAGTGGTGTAGCGTGTAGTAACAACTATGTAGTGATTTGGGAAAACTCTTGTTTTGGTTTGACGGGGTCAATTTTTGCTAATTTGGTTTTGAAACATTTGAAACACAACAAAATGGCGCCTGGCCTGGTTTGTTGATTCGTCTCCATGGTTACGACGTCTTCACGTCTCAGCGCCTACAGGACGTCCCAATGTAAACAAACATGGCGGCCTCCTTTCGGTGGAGAGCGGAGTTAGCTGATTGAGTTCAGCTTTCATTAAAATCTTTCCTTTTAAGCTCCCAGTTGATTGAATGTGTGAACTAATGGACTAATATGAGTTGAAGCAGGTTGTGAAGAAGCCTGAACCTGCAGTCAGAGCCTCCTCACAAGCTCCACATGCTGGTTATTTAATAAGATTGACGTTGTCTTTGTTTGTGTGCTTCTTGTTGGATCGTTGGACATGAACATAGAAATCTAATTCTTCCTGTTTTACTTGATAATCTTCTTGTCCTCTCTATTTATCTGTTTCTGTTGTGCTGAATCTGTATGTGTAGTAACATTAGCAGCTGCAGTCCTACACTCCTCAAACTGGCTCTATTTCAGCGTTATACACAGTTCAGTGCAAATCACAGGAAGTAATGAAGACATGCAACATCTTGTAGGATGATAGAAAGGATTCATATAGCACCATGGAAAATAATCTTTTCTCTGAACCACCTGTTCACTCCAACATCCTCTCCTTAGTTTTTTGGAAACACTATATTATAAGCAGAGTTGTGACTAATTGCTTATCTGAATTGGACCGTCCTGTCAACCAAAAGATAGATAGATTAGTAAAAGAAAACATGAATATACAAGATTATTATGTTTGTTACACAAATATGGATGAACTCACTGTTAGTAGGAGAGACATTACTGCTGATTTTGAATGCAACTCAGTCTGACTGAATACAACCATTTTATTTCCTTTGTCCTGATGCTTGTGAAATATGATTTTGTACTACATGTCAGTGGAAAGTGATCTGTAGGACACTGTACAGGCCCGTGTTTTTGTGAACTGCTATTTTCTTGCTTTGTGTAAATAGTCCTCTGGATGTCTTCTTATACGTAATCCAGCCAATGCCATTGGACTTTTGCTTTGGGAGTCAAACCCTTCTAAGCTGTTTCAATGGACTTATCAAGGGATGGTGTGTTCAGACTATCTTCTCATAAAAGACCAGTTGCCTTGCCCAGGCCCCATAATTGTCTTTGACGTGGTTGCATTTTGCTCTATAAATTGATCTGAGTACAATCATCTGAATCCTTCTCAAATAACAGTGGAAAATCTGTGCATAAAAGTTTGTGTCTGGTAGCAAACTTCTTATCATCTCATTGATCAATCAAAGCATTGTTCATGTGTATGTATACAATAAACAATACATCATGTATCTTGTTGTCCCCTCAGGTGGCTCCTCTCTGAATTCAGACAGCGTCATGCTGAAGTGCTCCCACGGCTGACCTGACCCATCAACCTCTGCCTCTACATCTTCTCTGATGACGAGGATGAGGCGCCTGAGGATGAGACTGAAGAAGAGTGTATCCCCCCTCTTTCCTCTGATGATGATGAAGATGATGATGAAGAGGATCTGGATGACTCTGGTTATGACACCATGAGCTATGAGGATGATGATGACGATGTTGGACTTTGCTCCCCTGTCATCCGGCAGTCCCCACAGCAATGCTTTTGGCAGGCCGGGTGACGAGTATTTCCTCCTGTTCCCGCTGGTTCCCCTGTTGCTGTTCCTGTTCCAGTCCTCCTTCATCCTTCATTTGGAATTGGGCTGCTGTTCATCAGAGACTAATTGTCAGGCACTTGCAGGTATCTGCTCAACATTTGTAGCCTGTGGAGCAGCATCAGCAGCTTTAAGATAAAGAGAAGATTGTTTTGTGGCAGCTTCTTTACAGCAGCCTCAGTTTGTCACAAGTGTTGATCCGAGCAAACTGCCATGGAGGGAAGAAGCTGTGTAGAGTCGGCCCCCTGAACTTCTGGCTGCAGCACCTCCACAAAACGGAGCAGCAACGAGAGCCGGCAGCAGGTCAGAGAGAGGCCACTGAGGTTTTGTGAGTAGACCTCAGAGTCTCTTTATCTTTTAATCTCTTTTAAACAGATTCTGCATTTGTATGTTTCAAAAATCACAAGATTTTGTTGCCGGAAGCATTGTGCTTTCCATTTGTAGTCCGAGTAGTATTTGCCAGTCACATTTGAACAGGCTTTGGTTGAATGCAGGTAAACAGTCCATGTAGTTATTGGCCAAAATGGAGTCTTGGATCCCACTGACTATTGTCTGACGATGATTTAGATATTTATCGGTTTTAAATTAGCTTGTGAAGTGGCTACTTATGAAACAGTCTGGTTCATTAAAATGTTTCCTTTTAAGCTCCCAGTTGATTGAATGTGTGAACTAATGGGCTAATATGAGTTGAAGCAGGTTGTGAAGAAGCCTGAACCTGCAGTCAGAGCCTCGTCACAAGCTCCACATGGTGGTTATTTAATAAGATTGACGTTTTCTTTGTTTGTGTGCTTCTTTTTGGATCGTTGGACATGAACATAGAAATATAATTCTTCCTATTTTACTTGATAATCTTCTTGTCCTCTCTATTTATCTGTTTCTATTGTGCTGAATCTGTATGTGTAGTAACATTAGCAGCTGCAGTCCTACACTCCTCAGCGTTGTTGTAGTCGGCGGTCCTGGGTCGGGCTGAGGGCACAGGCTCGCCAGCGTTGTTGTAGTCGGCGGTCCTGGGTCGGGCTGAGGGCACAGGCTCGCCAGCGTTGTGTTAGTCGGCGGTCCTGGGTCAGGCTGAGGGCACAGGCTCGCCAGCGTTGTTGTAGTCGGCGGTCCTGGGTCGGGCTGAGGGCACAGGCTCGCCAGCGTTGTTGTAGTCGGCGGTCCTGGGTCGGGCTGAGGGCACAGGCTCGCCAGCGTTGTTGTAGTCGGCAGTCCTGGTTCGGGCTGATGGCACAGGCTCGCCAGGGTTGCTCTAGTCGGCTGTCCTCAGTCGGGTTGAAGGCACAGGCTCGCCAGCGTTGTTGTAGTCGGCGGTCCTGGGTCGGGCTGAGGGCACAGGCTTGCCAGCGTTTTCGTAGTCGGCGGTCCTGGGTCGGGCTGAGGGCACAGGCTCGCCAGAGTTGTTGTAGTTAGTCGTTCTTGGTCGGGCTGAGGGCACAGGCTCGCCAGCGTTGTTGTAGTCGGTTCTCCTGGGTCGGGCTGAGGGCACAGGCTCGCCTGCGTTGGGTTTGTCCGTCGCCCTGGATCAGGCTCAGGGCACAGGCTCGCCAGCGTTGGGTGTGTCGGTCGTCCTGGGTCGGGCTGAGGGCACAGGCTCGCCAACGTTGGGTTTGTCGGTCGTCCTGGGTCGGGCTGAGGGCACAGGCTCTCCAGCGTTGTTGTAGTCGGCGATCCTGGGTCGGGCTGAGGGCACAGGCCCGCCAGCGTTGTTGTAGTTGGCGTTCCTGGTCGGGCTGAGGGCACAGGCTCGCCAGCGTTGGGTGTGTCGGCGGTCCTGGGTCGGGCTGAGGGCACAGGCTCGCCAGCGTTGTTGTAGTCGGCGGTCCTGGTTCGGGCTGATGGCACAGGCTCGCCAGGGTTGTTCTCGTCGGCTGTCCTCAGTCGGGCTGAAGGCACAGGCTCGCCAGCGTTGTTGTAGTCGGCGGTCATGGGTCGGGCTGAGGGCACAGGCTCGCCAGCGTTGTTGTAGTCGGCGTTCCTGGTCGGGCTGAGGGCACAGGCTCGCCAGCGTTGGGTGTGTCGGCGGTCCTGGGTCGGGCTGAGGGCACAGGCTCGCCTGCGTTGGGTTTGTCCCTCGCCCTGGGTCAGGCTCAGGGCACAGGCTCGCCAGCGTTGGGTGTGTCGGTCGTCCTGGGTCGGGCTGAGGGCACAGGCTCGCCAGCGTTGGGTTTGTCGGTCGTCCTGGGTCGGGCTGAGGGCACAGGCTCTCCAGCGATGTTGTAGTCTGCGATCCTGGGTCGGGCTGAGGGCACAGGCTCGCCAGCGTTGTTGTAGTCGGCGGTCCTGGGTCGGGCTGAGGGCACAGGCTCGCCAGCGTTGTTGTAGTCGGCGATCCTGGGTCGGGCTGAGGGCACAGGCTCGCCAGCGTTGTTGTAGTTGGCGTTCCTGGTCGGGCTGAGGGCACAGGCTCGCCAGCGTTGGGTGTGTCGGCGGTCCTGGGTCAGGCTGAGGGCACAGGCTCGCCAGCGTTGTTGTAGTCGGCGGTCCTGGTCGGGCTGAGGGCACAGGCTCGCCAGCGTTGGGTGTGTCGGCGGTCCTGGGTCAGGCTGAGGGCACAGGCTCGCCAGCGTTGTTGTAGTCGGCGGTCCTGGGTCGGGCTGAGGGCACAGGCTCGCCAGCGTTGTTGTAGTCGGCGGTCCTGGTTCGGGCTGAGGGCACAGGCTCGCCAGCGTTGTTGTAGTCGGCGGTCCTGGGTCGGGCTGAGGGCACAGGCTCGCCAGCGTTGTTGTAGTCGGCGGTCCTGAGTCGGGCTGAGGGCACAGGCTCGCCAGCGTTGTTGTAGTCGGCAGTCCTGGTTCGGGCTGATGGCACAGGCTCGCCAGGGTTGCTCTAGTCGGCTGTCCTCAGTCGGGCTGAAGGCACAGGCTCGCCAGCGTTGTTGTAGTCGGCGGTATAGGGTCGGGCTGAGGGCACAGGCTCGCCAGCGTTGTTGTAGTCGGCGGTCCTGGGTCGGGCTGAGGGCACAGGCTCGCCAGCGTTGTTGTAGTTGGCGGTCCTGGGTCCGGCTGAGGGCACAGGTTCGCCAGCGTTGTTGTAGTCGGCGGTCCTGAGTCGGGCTGAGGGCACAGACTCGCCAGCGTTGTTGTAGTCGGCGGTCCTGGTTCGGGCTGATGGCACAGGCTCGCCAGGGTTGTTCTCGTCGGCTGTCCTCAGTCGGGCTGAAGGCACAGGCTCGCCTGCGTTGGGTTTGTCCGTCGCCCTGGGTCAGGCTCAGGGCACAGGCTCGCCAGCGTTGGGTGTGTCGGTCGTCCTGGGTCGGGCTGAGGGCACAGGCTTGCCAGCGTTTTCGTAGTCGGCGGTCCTGGGTCGGGCTGAGGGCACAGGCTCGCCAGCGTTGTTGTAGTTAGTCGTTCTTGGTCGGGCTGAGGGCACAGGCTCGCCAGCGTTGTTGTAGTCGGTTCTCCTGGGTCGGGCTGAGGGCACAGGCTCGCCTGCGTTGGGTTTGTCCGTCGCCCTGGATCAGGCTCAGGGCACAGGCTCGCCAGCGTTGGGTGTGTCGGTCGTCCTGGGTCGGGCTGAGGGCACAGGCTCGCCAACGTTGGGTTTGTCGGTCGTCCTGGGTCGGGCTGAGGGCACAGGCTCTCCAGCGTTGTTGTAGTCGGCGATCCTGGGTCGGGCTGAGGGCACAGGCCCGCCAGCGTTGTTGTAGTTGGCGTTCCTGGTCGGGCTGAGGGCACAGGCTCGCCAGCGTTGGGTGTGTCGGCGGTCCTGGGTCGGGCTGAGGGCACAGGCTCGCCAGCGTTGTTGTAGTCGGCGGTCCTGGTTCGGGCTGATGGCACAGGCTCGCCAGGGTTGTTCTCGTCGGCTGTCCTCAGTCGGGCTGAAGGCACAGGCTCGCCAGCGTTGTTGTAGTCGGCGGTCATGGGTCGGGCTGAGGGCACAGGCTCGCCAGCGTTGTTGTAGTCGGCGTTCCTGGTCGGGCTGAGGGCACAGGCTCGCCAGCGTTGGGTGTGTCGGCGGTCCTGGGTCGGGCTGAGGGCACAGGCTCGCCTGCGTTGGGTTTGTCCCTCGCCCTGGGTCAGGCTCAGGGCACAGGCTCGCCAGCGTTGGGTGTGTCGGTCGTCCTGGGTCGGGCTGAGGGCACAGGCTCGCCAGCGTTGGGTTTGTCGGTCGTCCTGGGTCGGGCTGAGGGCACAGGCTCTCCAGCGATGTTGTAGTCTGCGATCCTGGGTCGGGCTGAGGGCACAGGCTCGCCAGCGTTGTTGTAGTCGGCGGTCCTGGGTCGGGCTGAGGGCACAGGCTCGCCAGCGTTGTTGTAGTCGGCGATCCTGGGTCGGGCTGAGGGCACAGGCTCGCCAGCGTTGTTGTAGTTGGCGTTCCTGGTCGGGCTGAGGGCACAGGCTCGCCAGCGTTGGGTGTGTCGGCGGTCCTGGGTCAGGCTGAGGGCACAGGCTCGCCAGCGTTGTTGTAGTCGGCGGTCCTGGTCGGGCTGAGGGCACAGGCTCGCCAGCGTTGGGTGTGTCGGCGGTCCTGGGTCAGGCTGAGGGCACAGGCTCGCCAGCGTTGTTGTAGTCGGCGGTCCTGGGTCGGGCTGAGGGCACAGGCTCGCCAGCGTTGTTGTAGTCGGCGGTCCTGGTTCGGGCTGAGGGCACAGGCTCGCCAGCGTTGTTGTAGTCGGCGGTCCTGGGTCGGGCTGAGGGCACAGGCTCGCCAGCGTTGTTGTAGTCGGCGGTCCTGAGTCGGGCTGAGGGCACAGGCTCGCCAGCGTTGTTGTAGTCGGCAGTCCTGGTTCGGGCTGATGGCACAGGCTCGCCAGGGTTGCTCTAGTCGGCTGTCCTCAGTCGGGCTGAAGGCACAGGCTCGCCAGCGTTGTTGTAGTCGGCGGTATAGGGTCGGGCTGAGGGCACAGGCTCGCCAGCGTTGTTGTAGTCGGCGGTCCTGGGTCGGGCTGAGGGCACAGGCTCGCCAGCGTTGTTGTAGTTGGCGGTCCTGGGTCCGGCTGAGGGCACAGGTTCGCCAGCGTTGTTGTAGTCGGCGGTCCTGAGTCGGGCTGAGGGCACAGACTCGCCAGCGTTGTTGTAGTCGGCGGTCCTGGTTCGGGCTGATGGCACAGGCTCGCCAGGGTTGTTCTCGTCGGCTGTCCTCAGTCGGGCTGAAGGCACAGGCTCGCCTGCGTTGGGTTTGTCCGTCGCCCTGGGTCAGGCTCAGGGCACAGGCTCGCCAGCGTTGGGTGTGTCGGTCGTCCTGGGTCGGGCTGAGGGCACAGGCTCGCCAGCGTTGGGTTTGTCGGTCGTCCTGGGTCGGGCTGAGGGCACAGGCTCGCCAGCGTTGTTGTTGTCGGCAGTCCTGGTTCGGGCTGATGGCACAGGCTCGCCAGGGTTGTTCTAGTCGGCTGTCCTCAGTCGGGCTGAAGGCACAGGCTCGCCAGCGTTGTTGTAGTCGGCGGTCCTGGGTCGGGCTGAGGGCACAGGCTCGCCAGCGTTGTTGTAGTCGGCGGTCCTGGGTCGGGCTGAGGGCACAGGCTCGCCAGCATTGTTGTAGTCGGTCGTCCTGGGCAGGCTGAGGGCACAGGCTCGCCTGCGTTGGGTTTGTCCGTCGCCCTGGGTCAGGCTCAGGGCACAGGCTCGCCAGCGTTGGGTGTGTTGGTCGTCCTGGGTCGGGCTGAGGGCACAGGCTCGCCAGCGTTGGGTTTGTCGGTCGTCCTGGGTCGGGCTGAGGGCACAGGCTCTCCAGCGTTGTTGTAGTCGGCGATCCTGGGTCGGGCTGAGGGCACAGGCTCGCCAGCGTTGTTGTAGTTGGCGGTCCTGGGTCGGGCTGAGGGCACAGGCTCGCCAGCGTTGTTGTAGTCGGCGGTCCTGGGTCGGGCTGAGGGCACAGGCTCGCCAGCGTTGTTGTAGTCGGCGGTCCTGGGTCGGGCTGAGGGCACAGGCTCGCCAGCGTTGTTGTAGTCGGCGGTCTTGGGTCGGGCTGAGGGCACAGGCTCGCCAGCGTTGTTGTAGTCGGCGGTCCTGGTTCGGGCTGATGGCACAGGCTCGCCAGGGTTGTTCTAGTCGGCTGTCCTCAGTCGGGCTGAAGGCACAGGCTCGCCAGCGTTGTTGTAGTCGGCGGTCCTGGGTCGGGCTGAGGGCACAGGCTCGCCAGCGTTGTTGTAGTCGGCGGTCCTGTGTCGGGCTGAGGGCACAGGCTCGCCAGCGTTGTTGTAGTTGGTCGTCCTGGGTCGGGCTGAGGGCACAGGCTCGCCAGCGTTGTTGTAGTCGGTCGTTCTTGGTCGGGCTTAGGGCACAGGCTCACCAGCGTTGTTGTAGTCGGTCGTCCTGGGTCGGGCTGAGGGCACAGGCTCGCCTGCGTTGGGTTTGTCCGTCGTCCTGGGTCAGGCTCAGGGCACAGGCTCGCCAGCGTTGGGTGTGTCGGTCGTCCTGGGTCGGGCTGAGGGCACAGGCTCGCCAGCGTTGGGTTTGTCGGTCGTCCTGGGTCGGGCTGAGGGCACAGGCTCTCCAGCGTTGTTGTAGTCGGCGGTCCTGGGTCGGGCTGAGGGCACAGGCTCGCCAGCGTTGTTGTAGTCGTCGGTCCTGGGTCGGGCTGAGGGCACAGGCTCGCCAGCGTTGTTGTAGTCGGCGGTCCTGAGTCGGGCTGAGGGCACAGGCTCGCCAGCGTTGTTGTAGTCGGCAGTCCTGGTTCGGGCTGAGGGCACAGGCTCGCCAGCGTTGTTGTAGTCGTCGGTCCTGGGTCGGGCTGAGGGCACAGGCTCGCCAGCGTTGTTGTAGTCGGCGGTCCTGAGTCGGGCTGAGGGCACAGGCTCGCCAGTGTTGTGTTAGTCGGCGGTCCTGGGTCAGGCTGAGGGCACAGGCTCGCCAGCGTTGTTGTAGTCGGCGGTCCTGGGTCGGGCTGAGGGCACAGGCTCGCCAGCGTTGTTGTAGTCGTCGGTCCTGGGTCGGGCTGAGGGCACAGGCTCGCCAGCGTTGTTGTAGTCGGCGGTACTGGGTCGGGCTGAGGGCGCAGGCTCGCCAGCGTTGTTGTAGTCGGCGGTCCTGGGTCGGGCTGAGGGCACAGGCTCGCCAGCGTTGTTGTAGTCGGCGGTCCTGTGTCGGGCTGAGGGCACAGGCTCGCCAGCGTTGGGTTTGTCCGTCGCCCTGGGTCAGGCTCAGGGCACAGGCTCGCCAGCGTTGGGTGTGTCGGTCGTCCTGGGTCGGGCTGAGGGCACAGGCTCGCCAGCGTTGGGTTTGTCGGTCGTCCTGGGTCGGGCTGAGGGCACAGGCTCTCCAGCGTTGTTGTAGTCGGCGATCCTGGGTCGGGCTGAGGGCACAGGCTCGCCAGCGTTGTTGTAGTTGGCGGTCCTGGGTCGGGCTGAGGGCACAGGCTCGCCAGGGTTGCTCTAGTCGGCTGTCCTCAGTCGGGCTGAAGGCACAGGCTCGCCAGCGTTGTTGTAGTCGGTGGTACTGGGTCGGGCTGAGGGCGCAGGCTCGCCAGCATTGTTGTAGTCGGCGGTCCTGGGTCGGGCTGAGGGCACAGGCTTGCCAGCGTTGTTGCAGTCGGCGGTCCTGGGTCGGGCTGAGGGCACAGGCTCGCCAGCGTTGTTGTAGTCGGCGGTCCTGAGTCGGGCTGAGGGCACAGGCTCGCCAGCGTTGTTGTTGTCGGCAGTCCTGGTTCGGGCTGATGGCACAGGCTCGCCAGGGTTGTTCTAGTCGGCTGTCCTCAGTCGGGCTGAAGGCACAGGCTCGCCAGCGTTGTTGTAGTCGGCGGTACTGGGTCGGGCTGAGGGCACAGGCTCGCCAGCGTTGTTGTAGTCGGCGGTCCTGGGTCGGGCTGAGGGCACAGGCTCGCCAGCATTTTTGTAGTCGGCGGTCCTGGGTCGGGCTGAGGGCACAGGCTCGCCAGCGTTGTTGTAGTCGGTCGTTCTTGGTCGGGCTGAGGGCACAGGCTCGCCAGCGTTGTTGTAGTCGGTCGTCCTGGGTCGGGCTGAGGGCACAGGCTCGCCTGCGTTGGGTTTGTCCGTCGCCCTGGGTCAGGCTCAGGGCACAGGCTCCCCAGCGTTGGGTTTGTCGGTCGTCCTGGGTCGGGCTGAGGGCACAGGTTCTCCAGCGTTGTTGTAGTCGGCGATCCTGGGTCAGGCTGAGGGCACAGGCTCGCCAGTGTTGTTGTAGTTGGCGGTCCTGGTCGGGCTGAGGGCACAGGCTCGCCAGCGTTTTTGTAGTCGGCGGTCCTGGGTCGGGCTGAGGGCACAGGCTTGCCAGCGTTGTGTTAGTCGGCGGTCCTGGGTCGGGCTGAGGGCACAGGCTCGCCAGCGTTGTTGTAGTCGGCGGTCCTGGGTTCGGCTGAGGGCACAGGCTCGCCAGGGTTGTTCTAGTCGGCTGTCCTCAGTCGGGCAGAAGGCACAGGCTCGCCAGCGTTGTTGTAGTCGGCTGTACTGGGTCGGGCTGAGGGCACAGGGTCGCCAGCGTTGTTGTAGTCGGCGGTCCTGGGTCGGGCTGAGGGCACAGACTCGCCAGCGATTTTGTAGTCGGCGGTCCTGGGTCGGGCTGAGGGCACAGGCTCGCCAGCGTTGTTGTAGTCGGTCGTTCTTGGTCGGGCTGAGGGCACAGGCTCGCCAGCGTTGTTGTAGTCGGTCGTTCTGGGTCGGGCTGAGGGCACAGGCTCGCCTGCGTTGGGTTTGTCCGTCGCCCTGGGTCAGGCTCAGGGCACAGGCTCGCCAGCGTTGGGTGTGTCGGTCGTCCTGGGTCGGGCTGAGGGCACAGGCTCGCCAGCGTTGGGTTTGTCGGTCGTCCTGGGTCGGGCTGAGGGCACAGGCTCTCCAGCGTTGTTGTAGTCGGCGATCCTGGGTCGGGCTGAGGGCACAGGCTCGCCAGCGTTGTTGTAGTCGGCGGTCCTGGGTCGGGCTGAGGGCACAGGCTCGCCAGCGTTGTGTTAGTCGGCGGTCCTGGGTCGGGCTGAGGGCACAGGCTCGCCAGCGTTGTTGTAGTCGGTCGTTCTTGGTCGGGCTGAGGGCACAGGCTCGCCAGCGTTGTTGTAGTCGGTCGTCCTGGGTCGGGCTGAGGGCACAGGCTCGCCTGCGTTGGGTTTGTCCGTCGCCCTGGGTCAGGCTCAGGGCACAGGCTCGCCAGCATTGGGTGTGTCGGTCGTCCTGGGTTAGGCTGAGGGCACAGGCTCCCCAGCGCTGGGTTTGTCGGTCGTCCTGGGTCGGGCTGAGGGCACAGGCTCTCCAGCGTTGTTGTAGTCGGCGATCCTGGGTCGGGCTGAGGGAACAGGCTCGCCAGCGTTGTTGTAGTCGGTCGTTCTGGGTCGGGCTGAGGGCACAGGCTCGCCTGCGTTGGGTTTGTCCGTCGCCCTGGGTCAGGCTCAGGGCACAGGCTCGCCAGCGTTGGGTGTGTCGGTCGTCCTGGGTCGGGCTGAGGGCACAGGCTCGCCAGCGTTGGGTTTGTCGGTCGTCCTGGGTCGGGCTGAGGGCACAGGCTCTCCAGCGTTGTTGTAGTCGGCGATCCTGGGTCGGGCTGAGGGCACAGGCTCGCCAGCGTTGTTGTAGTCGGCGGTCCTGGGTCGGGCTGAGGGCACAGGCTCGCCAGCGTTGTGTTAGTCGGCGGTCCTGGGTCGGGCTGAGGGCACAGGCTCGCCAGCGTTGTTGTAGTCGGTCGTTCTTGGTCGGGCTGAGGGCACAGGCTCGCCAGCGTTGTTGTAGTCGGTCGTCCTGGGTCGGGCTGAGGGCACAGGCTCGCCTGCGTTGGGTTTGTCCGTCGCCCTGGGTCAGGCTCAGGGCACAGGCTCGCCAGCATTGGGTGTGTCGGTCGTCCTGGGTTAGGCTGAGGGCACAGGCTCCCCAGCGCTGGGTTTGTCGGTCGTCCTGGGTCGGGCTGAGGGCACAGGCTCTCCAGCGTTGTTGTAGTCGGCGATCCTGGGTCGGGCTGAGGGAACAGGCTCGCCAGCGTTGTTGTAGTTAGCGGTCCTGGTCGGGCTGAGGACACAGGCTCGCCAGCGTTTTTGTAGTCGGCGGTCCTGGGTCGGGCTGAGGGCACAGGCTCGCCAGTGTTGTGTTAGTCGGCGGTCCTGGGTCGGGCTGAGGGCACAGGCTCGCCAGCGTTGTTGTAGTCGGCGGTCCTGGGTCCGGCTGAGGGCACAGGCTCGCCAGGGTTGTACTAGTCTGCTGTCCTCAGTCGGGCTGAAGGCACAGGCTCGCCAGCGTTGTTTTAGTCGGCGATCCTGGGTCGGGCTGAGGTCACAGGCTCGCCAGCGTTGTTGTAGTTGGCGGTCCTGGTCGGGCTGAGGACACAGGCTCGCCAGCGTTTTTGTAGTCGGTGGTCCTGGGTCGGGCTGAGGGCACAGGCTCGCCAGTGTTGTGTTAGTCGGCGGCCCTGGGTCGGGCTGAGGGCACAGGCTCGCCAGCGTTGTTGTAGTCGGCGGTCCTGGGTCGGGCTGAGGGCACAGGCTCGCCAGCGTTTTTGTAGTCGGCGGTCCTGGGTCGGGCTGAGGGCACAGGCTCGCCAGCGTTGTTGTAGTAGGTCGTTCTTGGTCGGGCTGAGGGCACAGGCTCGCCAGCGTTGTTGTAGTCGGTCGTTCTGGGTCGGGCTGAGGGCACAGGCTCGCCTGCGTTGGGTTTGTCCGTCGCCCTGGGTCAGGCTCAGGGCACAGGCTCGCCAGCGTTGGGTGTGTCGGTCGTCCTGGGTCTTGCTGAGGGCACAGGCTCGCCAGCGTTGGGTTTGTCGGTCGTCCTGGGTCGGGCTGAGGGCACAGGCTCTCCAGCGTTGTTGTAGTCGGCGATCCTGGGTCGGGCTGAGGGCACAGGCTCGCCAGCGTTGTTGTAGTTGGCGGTCCTGGTCGTGCTGAGGGCACAGGCTCGCCAGCGTTGTTGTAGTCGGCGGTCCTGGGTCGGGCTGAGGGCACAGGCTCGCCAGCGTTGTGTTAGTCGGCGGTCCTGGGTCGGGCTGAGGGCACAGGCTCGCCAGCGTTGTTGTAGTCGGCGGTCCTGGGTCGGGCTGAGGGCACAGGCTCGCCAGCGTTGTTGTAGTCGGCGGTCCTGAGTCGGGCTGAGGGCACAGGCTCGCCAGCGTTGTTGTAGTCGGCGGTCCTGGTTCGGGCTGATGGCACAGGCTCGCCAGGGTTGTTCTAGTCGGCTGTCCTCAGTCGGGCTGAAGGCACAGGCTCGCCAGCGTTGTTGTAGTCGGCGGTCCAGGGTCGGGCTGAGGGCACAGGCTCGCCAGCGTTGTTGTAGTCGGCGGTCCTGTGTCGGGCTGAGGGCACAGGCTCGCCAGCGTTGTTGTAGTTGGCCGTCCTGGGTCGGGCTGAGGGCACAGGCTCGCCAGCGTTGTTGTAGTCGGTCGTTCTTGGTCGGGCTGAGGGCACAGGCTCACCAGCGTTGTTGTAGTCGTTCGTCCTGGGTCGGGCTGAGGGCACAGGCTCGCCTGCGTTGGGTTTGTCCGTCGTCCTGGGTCAGGCTCAGGGCACAGGCTCGCCAGCGTTGGGTGTGTCGGTCGTCCTGGGTCGGGCTGAGGGCACAGGCTCGCCAGCGTTGGGTTTGTCGGTCGTCCTGGGTCGGGCTGAGGGCACAGGCTCTCCAGCGTTGTTGTAGTCGGCGGTCCTGGGTCGGGCTGAGGGCACAGGCTCGCCAGCGTTGTTGTAGTCGTCGGTCCTGGGTCGGGCTGAGGGCACAGGCTCGCCAGCGTTGTTGTAGTCGGCGGTCCTGAGTCGGGCTGAGGGCACAGGCTCGCCAGCGTTGTTGTAGTCGGCAGTCCTGGTTCGGGCTGATGGCACAGGCTCGCCAGGGTTGCTCTAGTCGGCTGTCCTCAGTCGGGCTGAAGGCACAGGCTCGCCAGCGTTGTTGTAGTCGGCGATCCTGGGTCGGGCTGAGGGCACAGGCTCGCCAGCGTTGTTGTAGTTGGCGGTCCTGGTCGGGCTGAGGACACAGGCTCGCCAGCGTTTTTGTAGTCGGTGGTCCTGGGTCGGGCTGAGGGCACAGGCTCGCCAGTGTTGTGTTAGTCGGCGGCCCTGGGTCGGGCTGAGGGCACAGGCTCGCCAGCGTTGTTGTAGTCGGCGGTCCTGGGTCGGGCTGATGGCACAGGCTCGCCAGCGTTTTTGTAGTCGGCGGTCCTGGGTCGGGCTGAGGGCACAGGCTCGCCAGCGTTGTTGTAGTAGGTCGTTCTTGGTCGGGCTGAGGGCACAGGCTCGCCAGCGTTGTTGTAGTCGGTCGTTCTGGGTCGGGCTGAGGGCACAGGCTCGCCTGCGTTGGGTTTGTCCGTCGCCCTGGGTCAGGCTCAGGGCACAGGCTCGCCAGCGTTGGGTGTGTCGGTCGTCCTGGGTCGGGCTGAGGGCACAGGCTCGCCAGCGTTGGGTTTGTCGGTCGTCCTGGGTCGGGCTGAGGGCACAGGCTCTCCAGCGTTGTTGTAGTCGGCGGTCCTGGGTCGGGCTGAGGGCACAGGCTCGCCAGCGTTGTTGTAGTCGTCGGTCCTGGGTCGGGCTGAGGGCACAGGCTCGCCAGCGTTGTTGTAGTCGGCGGTCCTGAGTCGGGCTGAGGGCACAGGCTCGCCAGCGTTGTTGTAGTCTGCAGTCCTGGTTCGGGCTGATGGCACAGGCTCGCCAGGGTTGCTCTAGTCGGCTGTCCTCAGTCGGGCTGAAGGCACAGGCTCGCCAGCGTTGTTGTAGTCGGCGATCCTGGGTTGGGCTGAGGGCACAGGCTCGCCAGCGTTGTTGTCGTTGGCTGTCCTGGTCGGGCTGAGGACACAGGCTCGCCAGTGTTTTTGTAGTCGGTGGTCCTGGGTCGGGCTGAGGGCACAGGCTCGCCAGTGTTGTGTTAGTCGGCGGCCCTGGGTCGGGCTGAGGGCACAGGCTCGCCAGCGTTGTTGTAGTCGGCGGTCCTGGGTCGGGCTGAGGGCACAGGCTCGCCAGCGTTTTTGTAGTTGGCGGTCCTGGGTCGGGCTGAGGGCACAGGCTCGCCAGCGTTGTTGTAGTAGGTCGTTCTTGGTCGGGCTGAGGGCACAGGCTCGCCAGCGTTGTTGTAGTCGGTCGTTCTGGGTCGGGCTGAGGGCACAGGCTCGCCTGCGTTGGGTTTGTCCGTCGCCCTGGGTCAGGCTCAGGGCACAGGCTCGCCAGCGTTGGGTGTGTCGGTCGTCCTGGGTCTTGCTGAGGGCACAGGCTCGCCAGCGTTGGGTTTGTCGGTCGTCCTGGGTCGGGCTGAGGGCACAGGCTCTCCAGCGTTGTTGTAGTCGGCGATCCTGGGTCGGGCTGTGGGCACAGGCTCGCCAGCGTTGTTGTAGTTGGCGGTTCTGGTCGGGCTGAGGGCACAGGCTCGCCAGCGTTGTTGTAGTCGGCGGTCCTGGGTCGGGCTGAGGGCACAGGCTCGCCAGCGTTGTGTTAGTCGGCGGTCCTGGGTCGGGCTGAGGGCACAGGCTAGCCAGCCTTGTTGTAGTCGGCGGTCCTGGGTCGGGCTGAGGGCACAGGCTCGCCAGCGTTGTTGTAGTCGGCGGTCCTGGGTCGGGCTGAGGGCACAGGCTCGCCAGCGTTGTTGTAGTCGGCGGTCTTGGGTCGGGCTGAGGGCACAGGCTCGCCAGTGTTGTTGTAGTCGGCGGTCCTGAGTCGGGCTGAGGGCACAGGCTCGCCAGCGTTGTTGTAGTCGGCGGTCCTGGTTCGGGCTGATGGCACAGGCTCGCCAGGGTTGTTCTAGTCGGCTGTCCTCAGTCGGGCTGAAGGCACAGGCTCGCCAGCGTTGTTGTAGTCGGTCGTTCTTGGTCGGGCTGAGGGCACAGGTTCACCAGCGTTGTTGTAGTCGGTCGTCCTGGGTCGGGCTGAGGGCACAGGCTCGCCTGCGTTGGGTTTGTCCGTCGTCCTGGGTCAGGCTCAGGGCACAGGCTCGCCAGCGTTGGGTGTGTCGGTCGTCCTGGGTCGGGCTGAGGGCACAGGCTCGCCAGCGTTGGGTTTGTCGGTCGTCCTGGGTCGGGCTGAGGGCACAGGCTCTCCAGCGTTGTTGTAGTCGGCGGTCCTGGGTTGGGCTGAGGGCACAGGCTCGCCAGCGTTGTTGTAGTCGGCGGTCCTGGGTCGGGCTGAGGGCACAGGCTCGCCAGTGTTGTGTTAGTCGGCGGTCCTGGGTCGGGCTGAGGGCACAGGCTCGCCAGCGTTGTTGTAGTCGTCGGTCCTGGGTCGGGCTGAGGGCACAGGCTCGCCAGCGTTGTTGTAGTCGGCGGTCCTGAGTCGGGCTGAGGGCACAGGCTCGCCAGCGTTGTTGTAGTCGGCAGTCCTGGTTCGGGCTGATGGCACAGGCTCGCCAGGGTTGCTCTAGTCGGCTGTCCTCAGTCGGGCTGAAGGCACAGGCTCGCCAGCGTTGTTGTAGTCGGCGGTACTGGGTCGGGCTGAGGGCGCAGGCTCGCCAGCGTTGTTGTAGTCGGTGGTCCTGGGTCGGGCTGAGGGCACAGGCTCGCCAGCGTTGTTGTAGTCGGCAGTATTGGGTCGGGCTGAGGGTACAGGCTCGCCAGTGTTGTTGTAGTCGGCGGTCCTGAGTCGGGCTGAGGGCACAGGCTCGCCAGCGTTGTTGTTGTCGGCAGTCCTGGTTCGGGCTGATGGCACAGGCTTGCCAGGGTTGTTCTAGTCGGCTGTCCTCAGTCGGGCTGAAGGCCCAGGCTCGCCAGCGTTGTTGTAGTTGGCGGTCCTGGGTCGGGCTGAGGGCACAGGCTCGCCAGCGTTGTTGTAGTCGGCGGTCCTGGGTCGGGCTGAGGGCACAGGCTCGCCAGCGTTTTTGTAGTTGGCGGTCCTGGGTCGGGCTGAGGGCACAGGTTCGCCAGCGTTGTTGTAGTAGGTCGTTCTTGGTCGGGCTGAGGGCACAGGTTCGCCAGCGTTGTTGTAGTCGGTCGTTCTGGGTCGGGCTGAGGGCACAGGCTCGCCTGCGTTGGGTTTGTCCGTCGCCCTGGGTCAGGCTCAGGGCACAGGCTCGCCAGCGTTGGGTGTGTCGGTCGTCCTGGGTCTTGCTGAGGGCACAGGCTCGCCAGCGTTGGGTTTGTCGGTCATCCTGGGTCGGGCTGAGGGCACAGGCTCTCCAGCGTTGTTGTAGTCGGCGATCCTGGGTCGGGCTGAGGGCACAGGCTCGCCAGCGTTGTTGTAGTTGGCGGTTCTGGTCGGGCTGAGGGCACAGGCTCGCCAGCGTTGTTGTAGTCGGCGGTCCTGGGTCGGGCTGAGGGCACAGGCTCGCCAGCGTTGTGTTAGTCGGCGGTCCTGGGTCGGGCTGAGGGCACAGGCTAGCCAGCCTTGTTGTAGACGGCGGTCCTGGGTCGGGCTGAGGGCACAGGCTCGCCAGCGTTGTTGTAGTCGGCGGTCCTGGGTCGGGCTGAGGGCACAGGCTCGCCAGCGTTGTTGTAGTCGGCGGTCTTGGGTCGGGCTGAGGGCACAGGCTCGCCAGTGTTGTTGTAGTCGGCGGTCCTGAGTCGGGCTGAGGGCACAGGCTCGCCAGCGTTGTTGTAGTCGGCGGTCCTGGTTCGGGCTGATGGCACAGGCTCGCCAGGGTTGTTCTAGTCGGCTGTCCTCAGTCGGGCTGAAGGCACAGGCTCGCCAGCGTTGTTGTAGTCGGTCGTTCTTGGTCGGGCTGAGGGCACAGGCTCACCAGCGTTGTTGTAGTCGGTCGTCCTGGGTCGGGCTGAGGGCACAGGCTCGCCTGCGTTGGGTTTGTCCGTCGTCCTGGGTCAGGCTCAGGGCACAGGCTCGCCAGCGTTGGGTGTGTCGGTCGTCCTGGGTCGGGCTGAGGGCACAGGCTCGCCAGCGTTGGGTTTGTCGGTCGTCCTGGGTCGGGCTGAGGGCACAGGCTCTCCAGCGTTGTTGTAGTCGGCGGTCCTGGGTTGGGCTGAGGGCACAGGCTCGCCAGCGTTGTTGTAGTCGGCGGTCCTGGGTCGGGCTGAGGGCACAGGCTCGCCAGTGTTGTGTTAGTCGGCGGTCCTGGGTCGGGCTGAGGGCACAGGCTCGCCAGCGTTGTTGTAGTCGTCGGTCCTGGGTCGGGCTGAGGGCACAGGCTCGCCAGCGTTGTTGTAGTCGGCGGTCCTGAGTCAGGCTGAGGGCACAGGCTCGCCAGCGTTGTTGTAGTCGGCAGTCCTGGTTCGGGCTGATGGCACAGGCTCGCCAGGGTTGCTCTAGTCGGCTGTCCTCAGTCGGGCTGAAGGCACAGGCTCGCCAGCGTTGTTGTAGTCGGCGGTACTGGGTCGGGCTGAGGGCACAGGCTCGCCAGCGTTGTTGTAGTCGGTGGTCCTGGGTCGGGCTGAGGGCACAGGCTCGCCAGCGTTGTTGTAGTCGGCGGTCCTGGGTCGGGCTGAGGGCACAGGCTCGCCAGTGTTGTTGTAGTCGGCGGTCCTGAGTCGGGCTGAGGGCACAGGCTCGCCAGCGTTGTTGTTGTCGGCAGTCCTGGTTCGGGCTGATGGCACAGGCTTGCCAGGGTTGTTCTAGTCGGCTGTCCTCAGTCGGGCTGAAGGCCCAGGCTCGCCAGCGTTGTTGTAGTCGGCGGTACTGGGTCGGGCTGAGGGCACAGGCTCGCCAGCGTTGTTGTAGTCGGCGGTCCTGGGTCGGGCTGAGGGCACAGGCTCGCCAGCATTTTTGTTGTCGGCGGTCCTGGGTCGGGCTGAGGGCACAGGCTCGCCAGCGTTGTTGTAGTCGGTCGTTCTTGGTCGGGCTGAGGGCACAGGCTCGCCAGCGTTGTTGTAGTCGGTCGTCCTGGGTCGGGCTGAGGGCACAGGCTCGCCTGCGTTGGGTTTGTCCGTCGCCCTGGGTCAGGCTCAGGTCACAGGCTCGCCAGCGTTGGGTGTGACGGTCGTCCTGGGTCGGGCTGAGGGCACAGGCTCCCCAGCGCTGGGTTTGTCGGTCGTCCTGGGTCGGGCTGAGGGCACAGGCTCTCCAGCGTTGTTGTAGTCGGCGATCCTGGGTCGGGCTGAGGGCACAGGCTCGCCAGCGTTGTTGTAGTTGGCGGTCCTGGTCGGGCTGAGGACACAGGCTCGCCAGCGTTTTTGTAGTCGGCGGTTCTGGGTCGGGCTGAGGGCACAGGCTCGCCAGTGTTGTGTTAGTCGGCGGTCCTGGGTCGGGCTGAGGGCACAGGCTCGCCAGCGTTGTTGTAGTCGGCGGTCCTGGGTCCGGCTGAGGGCACAGGCTCGCCAGGGTTGTACTATTCTGCTGTCCTCAGTCGGGCTGAAGGCACAGGCTCGCCAGCGTTGTTGTAGTCGGCGATCCTGGGTCGGGCTGAGGGCACAGGCTCGCCAGCGTTGTTGTAGTTGGCGGTCCTGGTCGGGCTGAGGACACAGGCTCGCCAGCGTTTTTGTAGTCGGTGGTCCTGGGTCGGGCTGAGGGCACAGGCTCGCCAGTGTTGTGTTAGTCGGCGGCCCTGGGTCGGGCTGAGGGCACAGGCTCGCCAGCGTTGTTGTAGTCGTCGGTCCTGGGTCGGGCTGAGGGCACAGGCTCACCAGCGTTTTTGTAGTCGGCGGTCCTGGGTCGGGCTGAGGGCACAGGCTCGCCAGCGTTGTTGTAGTAGGTCGTTCTTGGTCGGGCTGAGGGCACAGGCTCGCCAGCGTTGTTGTAGTCGGTCGTTCTGGGTCGGGCTGAGGGCACAGGCTCGCCTGCGTTGGGTTTGTCCGTCGCCCTGGGTCAGGCTCAGGGCACAGGCTCGCCAGCGTTGGATATGTCGGTCGTCCTGGGTCTTGCTCAGGGCACAGGCTCGCCAGCGTTGGGTTTGTCGGTCGTCCTGGGTCGGGCTGAGGGCACAGGCTCTCCAGCGTTGTTGTAGTCGGCGATCCTGGGTCGGGCTGAGGGCACAGGCTCGCCAGCGTTGTTGTAGTTGGCGGTCCTGGTCGGGCTGAGGGCACAGGCTCGCCAGCGTTGTTGTAGTCGGCGATCCTGGGTCGGGCTGAGGGCACAGGCTCGCCAGCGTTGTGTTAGTCGGCGGTCCTGGGTCGGGCTGAGGGCACAGGCTCGCCAGCGTTGTTGTAGTCGGCGGTCCTGGGTCGGGCTGAGGGCACAGGCTCGCCAGCGTTGTTGTAGTCGGCGGTCCTGGGTCGGGCTGAGGGCACAGGCTCGCCAGCGTTGTTGTAGTCGGCGGTCTTGGGTCGGGCTGAGGGCACAGGCTCGCCAGCGTTGTTGTAGTCGGCGGTCCTGAGTCGGGCTGAGGGCACAGGCTCGCCAGCGTTGTTGTAGTCGGCGGTTCTTGTTCGGGCTGATGGCACAGGCTCGCCAGGGTGTTTCTAATCGGCTGTCCTCAGTTGGGCTGAAGGCACAGGCTCGCCAGCGTTGTTGTAGTCGGCGGTCCTGGGTCGGGCTGAGGGCACAGGCTCGCCAGCGTTGTTGTAGTCGGCGGTCCTGTGTCGGGCTGAGGGCACAGGCTCGCCAGTGTTGTTGTAGTTGGTCGTCCTGGGTCGGGCTGAGGGCACAGGCTCGCCAGCGTTGTTGTAGTCGGTCGTTCTTGGTCGGGCTGAGGGCACAGGCTCACCAGCGTTGTTGTAGTCGGTCGTCCTGGGTCGGGCTGAGGGCACAGGCTCGCCTGCGTTGGGTTTGTCCGTCGTCCTGGGTCAGGCTCAGGGCACAGGCTCGCCAGCATTGGGTGTGTCGGTCGTCCTGGGTCGGGCTGAGGGCACAGGCTCGCCAGCGTTGGGTTTGTCGGTCGTCCTGGGTCGGGCTGAGGGCACAGGCTCTCCAGCGTTGTTGTAGTCGGCGGTCCTGGGTCGGGCTGAGGGCACAGGCTCGCCAGCGTTGTTGTAGTCGTCGGTCCTGGGTCGGGCTGAGGGCACAGGCTCGCCAGCGTTGTTGTAGTCGGCGGTCCTGAGTCGGGCTGAGGGCACAGGCTCGCCAGCGTTGTTGTAGTCGGCAGTCCTGGTTCGGGCTGATGGCACAGTCTCGCCAGGGTTGCTCTAGTCGGCTGTCCTCAGTCGGGCTGAGGGCACAGGCTCGCCAGCGTTGTTGCAGTCGGCGGTCCTGGGTCGGGCTGAGGGCACAGGCTCGCCAGTGTTGTGTTAGTCGGCGGTCCTGGGTCAGGCTGAGGGCACAGGCTCGCCAGCGTTGTTGTAGTCGGCGGTCCTGGGTCGGGCTGAGGGCACAGGCTCGCCAGTGTTTTTGTAGTCGGCGGTCCTGGGTCGGGCTGAGGGCACAGGCTCGCCAGCGTTGTTGTAGTAGGTCGTTCTTGGTCGGGCTGAGGGCACAGGCTCGCCAGCGTTGTTGTAGTCGGTCGTTCTGGGTCGGGCTGAGGGCACAGGCTCGCCTGCGTTGGGTTTGTCCGTCGCCCTGGGTCAGGCTCAGGGCACAGGCTCGCCAGCGTTGGGTGTGTCGGTCGTCCTGGGTCTTGCTCAGGGCACAGGCTCGCCAGCGTTGGGTTTGTCGGTCGTCCTGGGTTGGGCTGAGGGCACAGGCTCTCCAGCGTTGTTGTAGTCGGCGATCCTGGGTCGGGCTGAGGGCACAGGCTCGCCAGCGTTGTTGTAGTTGGCGGTCCTGGTCGGGCTGAGGGCACAGGCTCGCCAGCATTGTTGTAGTCGGCGATCCTGGGTCGGGCTGAGGGCACAGGCTCGCCAGCGTTGTGTTAGTCGGCGGTCCTGGGTCGGGCTGAGGGCACAGGCTCGCCAGCGTTGTTGTAGTCGGCGGTCCTGGGTCGGGCTGAGGGCACAGGCTCGCCAGCGTTGTTTTAGTCGGCGGTCCTGGGTCGGGCTGAGGGCACAGGCTCGCCAGCATTGTTGTAGTCGGCGGTCTTGGGTCGGGCTGAAGGCACAGGCTCGCCAGCGTTGTTGTAGTCGGCGGTCCTGGGTCGGGCTGAGGGCACAGGCTCGCCAGCGTTGTTGTAGTCGGCGGTCCTGTGTCGGGCTGAGGGCACAGGCTCGCCAGTGTTGTTGTAGTTGGTCGTCCTGGGTCGGGCTGAGGGCACAGGCTCGCCAGCGTTGTTGTAGTCGGTCGTTCTTGGTCGGGCTGAGGGCACAGGCTCACCAGCGTTGTTGTAGTCGGTCGTCCTGGGTCGGGCTGAGGGCACAGGCTCGCCTGCGTTGGGTTTGTCCGTCGTCCTGGGTCAGGCTCAGGGCACAGGCTCGCCAGCATTGGGTGTGTCGGTCGTCCTGGGTCGGGCTGAGGGCACAGGCTCGCCAGCGTTGGGTTTGTCGGTCGTCCTGGGTCGGGCTGAGGGCACAGGCTCTCCAGCGTTGTTGTAATCGGCGGTCCTGGGTCGGGCTGAGGGCACAGGCTCGCCAGCGTTGTTGTAGTCGTCGGTCCTGGGTCGGGCTGAGGGCACAGGCTCGCCAGCGTTGTTGTAGTCGGCGGTCCTGAGTCGGGCTGAGGGCACAGGCTCGCCAGCGCTGTTGTAGTCGGCAGTCCTGGTTCGGGCTGATGGCACAGTCTCGCCAGGGTTGCTCTAGTCGGCTGTCCTCAGTCGGGCTGAGGGCACAGGCTCGCCAGCGTTGTTGCAGTCGGCGGTCCTGGGTCGGGCTGAGGGCACAGGCTCGCCAGTGTTGTGTTAGTCAGCGGTCCTGGGTCAGGCTGAGGGCACAGGCTCTCCAGCGTTGTTGTAGTCGGCGATCCTGGGTCGGGCTGAGGGCACAGGCTCGCCAGCGTTGTTGTACTTGGCGGTACTGGGTCGGGCTGAGGGCACAGGCTCGCCAGCGTTGTTGTAGTCGGCGGTCCTGGGTCGGGCTGAGGGCACAGGCTCGCCAGTGTTGTTTTAGTCGGCGGTCCTGGGTCAGGCTGAGGGCACAGGCTCGCCAGCGTTGTTGTAGTCGGCGGTCCTGGGTCGGGCTGAGGGCATAGGCTAGCCAGCGTTGTTGTAGTCGTCGGTCCTGGGTCGGGCTGAGGACACAGGCTCGCCAGCGTTGTTGTAGTCGGCGGTCCTTAGTCAGGCTGAGGGCACAGCCTCGCCAGCGTTGTTGTAGTCGGCAGTCCTGGTTCGGGCTGATGGCACAGGCTCGCCAGGGTTGCTCTAGTCGGCTGTCCTCAGTTGGGCTGAAGGCACAGGCTCGCCAGCGTTGTTGTAGTCGGCGGTACTGGGTCGGGCTGAGGGCGCAGGCTCGCCAGCGTTGTTGTAGTCGGCGGTCCTGGGTCGGGCTGAGGGCACAGGCTCGCCAGCGTTGTTGCAGTCGGCGGTCCTGGGTCGGGCTCAGGGCACAGGCTCGCCAGCGTTGTTGTAGTCGGCGGTCCTGAGTCGGGCTGAGGGCACAGGCTCGCCAGCGTTGTTGTTGTCGGCAGTCCTGGTTCGGGCTGATGGCACAGGCTCGCCAGGGTTGTTCTAGTCGGCTGTCCTCAGTCGGGCTGAAGGCACAGGCTCGCCAGCGTTGTTGTAGTCGGCGGTACTGGGTCGGGCTGAGGGCACAGGCTCGCCAGCGTTGTTGTAGTCGGCGGTCCTGGGTCGGGCTGAGGGCACAGGCTCGCCAGCGTTTTTGTAGTCGGCGGTCCTGGGTCGGGCTGAGGGCACAGGCTCGCCAGCGTTGTTGTAGTAGGTCGTTCTTGGTCGGGCTGAGGGCACAGGCTCGCCAGCGTTGTTGTAGTCGGTCGTTCTGGGTCGGGCTGAGGGCACAGGCTCGCCTGCGTTGGGTTTGTCCGTCGCCCTGGGTCAGGCTCAGGGCACAGGCTCGCCAGCGTTGGGTGTGTCGGTCGTCCTGGGTCTTGCTCAGGGCACAGGCTCGCCAGCGTTGGGTTTGTCGGTCGTCCTGGGTCGGGCTGAGGGCACAGGCTCTCCAGCGTTGTTGTAGTCGGCGATCCTGGGTCGGGCTGAGGGCACAGGCTCGCCAGCGTTGTTGTAGTTGGCGGTCCTGGTCGGGCTGAGGGCACAGGCTCGCCAGCGTTGTTGTAGTCGGCGATCCTGGGTCGGGCTGAGGGCACAGGCTCGCCAGCGTTGTGTTAGTCGGCGGTCCTGGGTCGGGCTGAGGGCACAGGCTCGCCAGCGTTGTTGTAGTCGGCGGTCCTGGGTCGGGCTGAGGGCACAGGCTCGCCAGCGTTGTTGTAGTCGGCGGTCCTGGGTCGGGCTGAGGGCACAGGCTCGCCTGCGTTGGGTTTGTCCGTCGCCCTGGGTCAGGCTCAGGGCACAGGCTCGCCAGCGTTGGGTGTGTCGGTCGTCCTGGGGCGGGCTGAGGGCACAGGCTCCCCAGCGTTGGGTTTGTCGGTCGTCCTGGGTCGGGCTGAGGGCACAGGTTCTCCAGCGTTGTTGTAGTCGGCGATCCTGGGTCGGGCTGAGGGCACAGGCTCGCCAGCGTTGTTGTAGTTGGCGGTCCTGGTCGGGCTGAGGGCACAGGCTCGCCAGCGTTTTTGTAGTCGGCGGTCCTGGGTCGGGCTGAGGGCACAGGCTTGCCAGCGTTGTGTTAGTCGGCGGTCCTGGGTCGGGCTGAGGGCACAGGCTCGCCAGCGTTGTTGTAGTCGGCGGTCCTGGGTTCGGCTGAGGGCACAGGCTCGCCAGGGTTGTTCTAGTCGGCTGTCCTCAGTTGGGCAGAAGGCACAGGCTCGCCAGCGTTGTTGTAGTCTGCGGTACTGGGTCGGGCTGAGGGCACAGGGTCGCCAGCGTTGTTGTAGTCGGCGGTCCTGGGTCGGGCTGAGGGCACAGACTCACCAGCGATTTTGTAGTCGGCGGTCCTGGGTCGGGCTGAGGGCACAGGCTCGCCAGCGTTGTTGTAGTCGGTCGTTCTTGGTCGGGCTGAGGGCACAGGCTCGCCAGCGTTGTTGTAGTCGGTCGTTCTGGGTCGGGCTGAAGGCACAGGCTCGCCTGCGTTGGGTTTGTCCGTCGCCCTGGGTCAGGCTCAGGGCACAGGCTCGCCAGCGTTGGGTGTGTCGGTCGTCCTGGGTCGGGCTGAGGGCACAGGCTCGCCAGCGTTGGGTTTGTCGGTCGTCCTTGGTCGGGCTGAGGGCACAGGCTCTCCAGCGTTGTTGTAGTCGGCGATCCTGGGTCTGGCTGAGGGCACAGGCTCGCCAGCGTTGTTGTAGTTGGCGGTCCTGGTCGGGCTGAGGACACAGGCTCGCCAGCGTTTTTGTGGTCGGCGGTCCTGGGTCGGGCTGAGGGCACAGGCTCGCCAGTGTTGTGTTAGTCGGCGGTCCTGGGTCGGGCTGAGGGCACAGGCTCGCCAGCGTTGTTGTAGTCGGCGGTCCTGGGTCCGGCTGAGGGCACAGGCTCGCCAGGGTTGTACTAGTCTGCTGTCCTCAGTCGGGCTGAAGGCACAGGCTCGCCAGCGTTGTTGTAGTCGGCGATCCTGGGTCGGGCTGAGGGCACAGGCTCGCCAGCGTTGTTGTAGTTGGCGGTCCTGGTCGGGCTGAGGACACAGGCTCGCCAGCGTTTTTGTAGTCGGTGGTCCTGGGTCGGGCTGAGGGCACAGGCTCGCCAGTGTTGTGTTAGTCGGCGGCCCTGGGTCGGGCTGAGGGCACAGGCTCGCCAGCGTTGTTGTAGTCGGTGGTCCTGGGTCGGGCTGAGGGCACAGGCTCGCCAGCGTTTTTGTAGTCGGCGGTCCTGGGTCGGGCTGAGGGCACAGGCTCGCCAGCGTTGTTGTAGTAGGTCGTTCTTGGTCGGGCTGAGGGCACAGGCTCGCCAGCGTTGTTGTAGTCGGTCGTTCTGGGTCGGGCTGAGGGCACAGGCTCGCCTGCGTTGGGTTTGTCCGTCGCCCTGGGTCAGGCTCAGGGCACAGGCTCGCCAGCGTTGGGTTTGTCGGTCGTCCTGGGTCTTGCTGAGGGCACAGGCTCGCCAGCGTTGGGTTTGTCGGTCGTCCTGGGTCTGGCTGAGGGCACAGGCTCTCCAGCGTTGTTGTAGTCGGCGATCCTGGGTCGGGCTGAGGGCACAGGCTCGCCAGCGTTGTTGTACTTGGCGGTCCTGGTCGGGCTGAGGGCACAGGCTCGCCAGCGTTGTTGTAGTCGGCGGTCCTGGGTCGGGCTGAGGGCACAGGCTCGCCAGCGTTGTGTTAGTCGGCGGTCTTGGGTCGGGCTGAGGGCACAGGCTCGCCAGCGTTGTTGTAGTCGTCGGTCCTGGGTCGGGCTGAGGGCACAGGCTCGCCAGCGTTGTTGTAGTCGGCAGTCCTGGTTCGGGCTGATGGCACAGGCTCGCCAGGGTTGCTCTAGTCGGCTGTCCTCAGTCGGGTTGAAGGCACAGGCTCGCCAGCGTTGTTGTAGTCGGCGGTACTGGGTCGGGCTGAGGGCGCAGGCTCGCCAGCGTTGTTGTAGTCGGCGGTCCTGGGTCGGGCTGAGGGCACAGGCTCGCCAGCGTTGATGTAGTCGGCGGTCCTGTGTCGGGCTGAGGGCACAGGCTCGCCAGCGTTGTTGTAGTTGGTCGTCCTGGGTCGGGCTGAGGGCACAGGCTCGCCAGCGTTGTTGTAGTCGGTCGTTCTTGGTCGGGCTGAGGGCACAGGCTCGCCAGCGTTGTTGTAGTCGGTCGTCCTGGGTCGGGCTGAGGGCACAGGCTCGCCTGCGTTGGGTTTGTCCGTCACCCTGGGTCAGGCTCAGGGCACAGGCTCGCCAGTGTTGGGTGTGTCGGTCGTCCTGGGTCGGGCTGAGGGCACAGGCTCGCCTGCGTTGGGTTTGTCCGTCGCCCTGGGTCAGGCTCAGGGCACAGGCTCGCCAGTGTTGGGTGTGTCGGTCGTCCTGGGTCGGGCTGAGGGCACAGGCTCGCCAGCGTTGGGTTTGTCGGTCGTCCTGGGTCGGGCTGAGGGCACAGGCTCTCCAGCGTTGTTGTAGTCTGCGATCCTGGGTTGGGCTGAGGGCACAGGCTCGCCAGCGTTGTTGTAGTTGGCGGTACTGGGTCGGGCTGAGGGCACAGGCTCGCCAGCGTTGTTGTAGTCGGCGGTCCTGGGTCGGGCTGAGGGCACAGGCTCGCCAGTGTTGTGTTAGTCGGCGGTCCTGGGTCAGGCTGAGGGCACAGGCTCGCCAGCGTTGTTGTAGTCGGCGGTCCTGGGTCGGGCTGAGGGCATAGGCTCGCCAGCGTTGTTGTAGTCGTCGGTCCTGGGTCGGGCTGAGGGCACAGGCTCGCCAGCGTTGTTGTAGTCGGCGGTCCTGAGTCAGGCTGAGGGCACAGGCTCGCCAGCGTTGTTGTAGTCGGCAGTCCTGGTTCGGGCTGATGGCACAGGCTCGCCAGGGTTGCTCTAGTCGGCTGTCCTCTGTTGGGCTGAAGACACAGGCTCGCCAGCGTTGTTGTAGTCGGCGGTACTGGGTCGGGCTGAGGGCACAGGCTCGCCAGCGTTGTTGCAGTCGGCGGTCCTGGGTCGGGCTGAGGGCACAGGCTCGCCAGCGTTGTTGTAGGCGGCGGTCCTGAGTCGGGCTGAGGGCACAGGCTCGCCAGCGTTGTTGTTGTCGGCAGTCCTGGTTCGAGCTGATGGCACAGGCTCGCCAGGGTTGTTCTAGTCGGCTGTCCTCAGTCGGGCTGAAGGCACAGGCTCGCCAGCGTTGTTGTAGTCGGCGGTCCTGGGTCGGGCTGAGGGCACAGACTCACCAGCGATTTTGTAGTCGGCGGTCCTGGGTCGGGCTGAGGGCACAGGCTCGCCAGCGTTGTTGTAGTCGGTCGTTCTTGGTCGGGCTGAGGGCACAGGCTCGCCAGCGTTGTTGTAGTCGGTCGTTCTGGGTCGGGCTGAAGGCACAGGCTCGCCTGCGTTGGGTTTGTCCGTCGCCCTGGGTCAGGCTCAGGGCACAGGCTCGCCAGCGTTGGGTGTGTCGGTCGTCCTGGGTCGGGCTGAGGGCACAGGCTCGCCAGCGTTGGGTTTGTCGGTCGTCCTGGGTCGGGCTGAGGGCACAGGCTCTCCAGCGTTTTTGTAGTCGGCGATCCTGGGTCGGGCTGAGGGCACAGGCTCGCCAGCGTTGTTGTAGTCGGCGGTCCTGGGTCGGGCTGAGGGCACAGGCTCGCAAGCGTTGTGTTAGTCGGCGGTCCTGGGTCGGGCTGAGGGCACAGGCTCGCCAACGTTGTTGTAGTCGGTCGTTCTTGGTCGGGCTGAGGGCACAGGCTCGCCAGCGTTGTTGTAGTCGGTCGTCCTGGGTCGGGCTGAGGGCACAGGCTCGCCTGCGTTGGGTTTGTCCGTCGCCCTGGGTCAGGTTCAGGGCACAGGCTCGCCAGCGTTGGGTGTGTCGGTCGTCCTGGGTCGGGCTGAGGGCACAGGCTCCCCAGCGCTGGGTTTGTCGGTCGTCCTGGGTCGGGCTGAGGGCACAGGCTCTCCAGCGTTGTTGTAGTCGGCGATCCTGGGTCTGGCTGAGGGCACAGGCTCGCCAGCGTTGTTGTAGTTGGCGGTCCTGGTCGGATTGAGGACACAGGCTCGCCAGCGTTTTTGTAGTCGGCGGTCCTGGGTCGGGCTGAGGGCACAGGCTCGCCAGTGTTGTGTTAGTCGGCGGTCCTGGGTCGGGCTGAGGGCACAGGCTCGCCAGCGTTGTTGTAGTCGGCGGTCCTGGGTCCGGCTGAGGGCACAGGCTCGCCAGGGTTGTACTAGTCTGCTGTCCTCAGTCGGGCTGAAGGCACAGGCTTGCCAGCGTTGTTGTAGTCGGCGATCCTGGGTCGGGCTGAGGGCACAGGCTCGCCAGCGTTGTTGTAGTTGGCGGTCCTGGTCGGGCTGAGGACACAGGCTCGCCAGCGTTTTTGTAGTCGGTGGTCCTGGGTCGGGCTGAGGGCACAGGCTCGCCAGTGTTGTGTTAGTCGGCGGCCCTGGGTCGGGCTGAGGGCACAGGCTCGCCAGCGTTGTTGTAGTCGGCGGTCCTGGGTCGGGCTGAGGGCACAGGCTCGCCAGCGTTTTTGTAGTCGGCGGTCCTGGGTCGGGCTGAGGGCACAGGCTCGCCAGCGTTGATGTAGTCGGCGGTCCTGTGTCGGGCTGAGGGCACAGGCTCGCCAGCGTTGTTGTAGTTGGTCGTCCTGGGTCGGGCTGAGGGCACAGGCTCGCCAGCGTTGTTGTAGTCGGTCGTTCTTGGTCGGGCTGAGGGCACAGGCTCGCCAGCGTTGTTGTAGTCGGTCGTCCTGGGTCGGGCTGAGGGCACAGGCTCGCCTGCGTTGGGTTTGTCCGTCGCCCTGGGTCAGGCTCAGGGCACAGGCTCGCCAGTGTTGGGTGTGTCGGTCGTCCTGGGTCGGGCTGAGGGCACAGGCTCGCCTGCGTTGGGTTTGTCCGTCGCCCTGGGTCAGGCTCAGGGCACAGGCTCGCCAGTGTTGGTTGTGTCGGTCGTCCTGGGTCGGGCTGAGGGCACAGGCTCGCCAGCGTTGGGTTTGTCGGTCGTCCTGGGTCGGGCTGAGGGCACAGGCTCTCCAGCGTTGTTGTAGTCGGCGATCCTTGGTTGGGCTGAGGGCACAGGCTCGCCAGCGTTGTTGTAGTTGGCGGTACTGGGTCGGGCTGAGGGCACAGGCTCGCCAGCGTTGTTGTAGTCGGCGGTCCTGGGTCGGGCTGAGGGCACAGGCTCGCCAGTGTTGTGTTAGTCGGCGGTCCTGGGTCAGGCTGAGGGCACAGGCTCGCCAGCGTTGTTGTAGTCGGCGGTCCTGGGTCGGGCTGAGGGCATAGGCTCGCCAGCGTTGTTGTAGTCGTCGGTCCTGGGTCGGGCTGAGGGCACAGGCTCGCCAGCGTTGTTGTAGTCGGCGGTCCTGAGTCAGGCTGAGGGCACAGGCTCGCCAGCGTTGTTGTAGTCGGCAGTCCTGGTTCGGGCTGATGGCACAGGCTCGCCAGGGTTGCTCTAGTCGGCTGTCCTCAGTTGGGCTGAAGGTACAGGCTCGCCAGCGTTGTTGTAGTCGGCGGTACTGGGTCGGGCTGAGGGCGCAGGCTCGCCAGCGTTGTTGTAGTCGGCGGTCCTGGGTCGGGCTGAGGGCACAGGCTCGCCAGCGTTGTTGCAGTCGGCGGTCCTGGGTCGGGCTGAGGGCACAGGCTCGCCAGCGTTGTTGTAGGCGGCGGTCCTGAGTCGGGCTGAGGGCACAGGCTCGCCAGCGTTGTTGTTGTCGGCAGTCCTGGTTCGAGCTGATGGCACAGGCTCGCCAGGGTTGTTCTAGTCGGCTGTCCTCAGTCGGGCTGAAGGCAAAGGCTCGCCAGCGTTGTTGTAGTCGGCGGTACTGGGTCGGGCTGAGGGCACAGGCTCGCCAGCGTTGTTGTAGTCGGCGGTCCTGGGTCGGGCTGAGGGCACAGGCTCGCCAGCATTTTTGTAGTCGGCGGTCCTGGGTCGGGCTGAGGGCACAGGCTCGCCAGCGTTGTTGTAGTCGGTCGTTCTTGGTCGGGCTGAGGGCACAGGCTCGCCAGCGTTGTTGTAGTCGGTCGTCCTGGGTCGGGCTGAGGGCACAGGCTCGCCTGTGTTGGGTTTGTCTGTCGCCCTGGGTCAGGCTCAGGGCACAGGCTCGCCAGCGTTGGGTGTGTCGGTCGTCCTGGGTCGGGCTGAGGGCACAGGCTCCCCAGCGTTGGGTTTGTCGGTCGTCCTGGGTCGGGCTGAGGGCACAGGCTCTCCAGCGTTGTTGTAGTCGGCGATCCTGGGTCGGGCTGAGGGCACAGGCTCGCCAGCGTTGTTGTAGTTGGCGGTCCTGGTCGGGCTGAGGGCACAGGCTCGCCAGCGTTTTTGTAGTCGGCGGTCCTGGGTCGGGCTGAGGGCACAGGCTTGCCAGCGTTATGTTAGTCGGCGGTCCTGGGTCGGGCTGAGGGCACAGGCTCGCCAGCGTTGTTGTAGTCGGCGGTCCTGGGTTCGGCTGAGGGCACAGGCTCACCAGGGTTGTTCTAGTCGGCTGTCCTCAGTCGGGCAGAAGGCACAGGCTTGCCAGCGTTGTTGTAGTCGGCGGTACTGGGTCGGGCTGAGGGCACAGGCTCGCCAGCGTTGTTGTAGTCGGCGGTCCTGGGTCGGGCTGAGGGCACAGGCTCGCCAGCGTTTTTGTAGTCGGCGGTCCTGGGTCGGGCTGAGGGCACAGGCTCGCCGGCGTTGTTGTAGTCGGTCGTTCTTGGTCGGGCTGAGGGCACAGGCTCGCCAGCGTTGTTGTAGTCGGTCGTCCTGGGTCGGGCTGAGGGCACAGGCTCGCCTGCGTTGGGTTTGTCCGTCGCCCTGGGTCAGGCTCAGGGCACAGGCTCGCCAGCGTTGGGTGTGTCGGTCGTCCTGGGTCGGGCTGAGGGCACAGGCTCCCCAGCGTTGGGTTTGTCGGTCGTCCTGGGTCGGGCTGAGGGCACAGGTTCTCCAGCGTTGTTGTAGTCGGCGATCCTGGGTCGGGCTGAGGGCACAGGCTCGCCAGCGTTGTTGTAGTTGGCGGTCCTGGTCGGGCTGAGGGCACAGGCTCGCCAGCGTTTTTGTAGTCGGCGGTCCTGGGTCGGGCTGAGGGCACAGGCTTGCCAGCGTTGTGTTAGTCGGCGGTCCTGGGTCGGGCTGAGGGCACAGGCTCGCCAGCGTTGTTGTAGTCGGCGGTCCTGGGTTCGGCTGAGGGCACAGGCTCGCCAGGGTTGTTCTAGTCGGCTGTCCTCAGTCGGGCAGAAGGCACAGGCTCGCCAGCGTTGTTGTAGTCTGCGGTACTGGGTCGGGCTGAGGGCACAGGGTCGCCAGCGTTTTTGTAGTCGGCGGTCCTGGTTCGGGCTGAGGGCACAGGCTCGCCGGCGTTGTTGTAGTTGGTCGTTCTTGGTCGGGCTGAGGGCACAGGCTCGCCAGCGTTGTTGTAGTCGGTCGTCCTGGGTCGGGCTGAGGGCACAGGCTCGCCTGCGTTGGGTTTGTCCGTCGTCCTGGGTCAGGCTCAGGGCACAGGCTCGCCAGCGTTGGGTGTGTCGGTCGTCCTGGGTCGGGCTGAGGGCACAGGTTCTCCAGCGTTGTTGTAGTCGGCGATCCTGGGTCGGGCTGAGGGCACAGGCTCGCCAGCGTTGTTGTAGTTGGCGGTCCTGGTCGGGCTGAGGGCACAGGCTCGCCAGCGTTTTTGTAGTCGGCGGTCCTGGGTCGGGCTGAGGGCACAGGCTTGCCAGCGTTGTGTTAGTCGGCGGTCCTGGGTCGGGCTGAGGGCACAGGCTCGCCAGCGTTGTTGTAGTCGGCGGTCCTGGGTTCGGCTGAGGGCACAGGCTCGCCAGGGTTGTTCTAGTCGTCTGTCCTCAGTCGGGCAGAAGGCACAGGCTCGCCAGCGTTGTTGTAGTCTGCGGTACTGGGTCAGGCTGAGGGCACAGGGTCGCCAGCGTTGTTGTAGTCGGCGGTCCTGGGTCGGGCTGAGGGCACAGACTCGCCAGCGGTTTTGTAGTCGGCGGTCCTGGGTCGGGCTGAGGGCACAGGCTCGCCAGCGTTGTTGTAGTTGGTCGTTCTTGGTCGGGCTGAGGGCACAGGCTCGCCAGCGTTGTTGTAGTCGGTCGTTCTGGGTCGGGGTGAGGGCACAGGCTCGCCTGCGTTGGGTTTGTCCGTCGCACTGGGTCAGGCTCAGGGCACAGGCTCGCCAGCGTTGGGTGTGTCGGTCGTCCTGGGTCGGTCTGAGGGCACAGGCTCGCCAGCGTTGGGTTTGTCGGTCGTCCTGGGTCGGGCTGAGGGCACAGGCTCTCCAGCGTTTTTGTAGTCGGCGATCCTGGGTCGGGCTGAGGGCACAGGCTCGCCAGCGTTGTTGTAGTCGGCGGTCCTGGGTCGGGCTGAGGGCACAGGCTCGCCAGCGTTGTGTTAGTCGGCGGTCCTGGGTCGGGCTGAGGGCACAGGCTCCCCAGCGCTGGGTTTGTCGGTCGTCCTGGGTCGGGCTGAGGGCACAGGCTCTCCAGCGTTGTTGTAGTCAGCGATCCTGGGTCGGGCTGAGGGCACAGGCTCGCCAGCGTTGTTGTAGTTGGCGGTCCTGGTCGGGCTGAGGACACAGGCTCGCCAGTGTTTTTGTAGTCGGCGGTCCTGGGTCGGGCTGAGGGCACAGGCTCGCCAGTGTTGTGTTAGTCGGCGGTCCTGGGTCGGGCTGAGGGCACAGGCTCGCCAGCGTTGTTGTAGTCGGCGGTCCTGGGTCCGGCTGAGGGCACAGGCTCGCCAGGGTTGTACTAGTCTGCTGTCCTCAGTCGGGCTGAAGGCACAGGCTCGCCAGCGTTGTTGTAGTCGGCGATCCTGGGTCGGGCTGAGGGCACAGGCTCGCCAGCGTTGTTGTAGTTGGCGGTCCTGGTCGGGCTGAGGACACAGGCTCGCCAGCGTTTTTGTAGTCGGTGGTCCTGGGTCGGGCTGAGGGCACAGGCTCGCCAGTGTTGTGTTAGTCGGCGGACCTGGGTCGGGCTGAGGGCACAGGCTCACCAGCGTTGTTGAAGTCGGCGGTCCTGGGTCGGGCTGAGGGCACAGGCTCGCCAGCGTTTTTGTAGTCGGTCGTTCTGGGTCGGGCTGAGGGCACAGGCTCGCCAGCGTTGGGTGTGTCGGTCGTCCTGGGTCTTGCTGAGGGCACAGGCTCGCCAGCATTGGGTTTGTCGGTCGTCCTGGGTCGGGTTGAGGGCACAGGCTCTCCAGCGTCGTTGTAGTCGGCGATCCTGGGTCGGGCTGAGGGCACAGGCTCGCCAGCGTTGTTGTAGTTGGTGGTCCTGGTCGGGCTGAGGGCACAGGCTCGCCAGCGTTGTTGTAGTCGGCGGTCCTGGGTCGGGCTGAGGGCACAGGCTCGCCAGCGTTGTGTTAGTCGGCGGTCTTGGGTCGGGCTGAGGGCACAGGCTCGCCAGCGTTGTTGTAGTCGGCGGTCCTGGGTCGGGCTGAGGGCACAGGCTCGCCAGCGTTGTTGTAGTCGGCGGTCCTGGGTCGGGCTGAGGGCACAGGCTCGCCAGCGTTGTTGTAGTCGGCGGTCTTGGGTCGGGCTGAGGGCACAGGCTCGCCAGCGTTGTTGTAGTCGGCGGTCCTGAGTCGGGCTGAGGGCACAGGCTCGCCAGCGTTGTTGTAGTCGGCGGTCCTGGTTCGGGCTGATGGCACAGGCTCGCCAGGGTTGTTCTAGTCGGCTGTCCTCAGTCGGGCTGAAGGCAGAGGCTCGCCAGCGTTGTTGTAGTCGGCGGTCCTGGGTCGGGCTGAGGGCACAGGCTCGCCAGCGTTGTTGTAGTCGGCGGTCCTGTGTCGGGCTGAGGGCACAGGCTCGCCAGCGTTGTTGTAGTTGGTCGTCCTGGGTCGGGCTGAGGGCACAGGCTCGCCAGCGTTGTTGTCGTCGGTCGTTCTTGGTCGGGCTGAGGGCACAGGCTCACCAGCGTTGTTGTAGTCGGTCGTCCTGGGTCGGGCTGAGGGCACAGGCTCGCCTGCGTTGGGTTTGTCCGTCGTCCTGGGTCAGGCTCAGGGCACAGGCTCGCCAGTGTTGGGTGTGTCGGTCGTCCTGGGTCGGGCTGAGGGCACAGGCTCGCCAGCGTTGGGTTTGTCGGTCGTCCTGGGTCGGGCTGAGGGCACAGGCTCTGCAGCGTTGTTGTAGTCGGCGGTCCTGGGTCGGGCTGAGGGCACAGGCTCGCCAGCGTTGTTGTAGTCGTCGGTCCTGGGTCGGGCTGAGGGCACAGGCTCGCCAGCGTTGTTGTAGTCGGCGGTCCTGAGTCGGGCTGAGGGCACAGGCTCGCCAGCGTTGTTGTAGTCGGCAGTCCTGGTTCGGGCTGATGGCACAGGCTCGCCAGGGTTGCTCTAGTCGGCTGTCCTCAGTCGGGCTGAAGGCACAGGCTCGCCAGCGTTGTTGTAGACGGTGATCCTGGGTCGGGCTGAGGGCACAGGCTCGCCAGCGTTGTTGTAGTTGGCGGTCCTGGTCGGGCTGAGGACACAGGCTCGCCAGCGTTTTTGTAGTCGGTGGTCCTGGGTCGGGCTGAGGGCACAGGCTCGCCAGTGTTGTGTTAGTCGGCGGCCCTGGGTCGGGCTGAGGGCACAGGCTCGCCAGCGTTGTTGTAGTCGGCGGTCCTGGGTCGGGCTGAGGGCACAGGCTCGCCAGCGTTTTTGTAGTCGGCGGTCCTGGGTCGGGCTGAGGGCACAGGCTCGCCAGCGTTGTTGTAGTAGGTCGTTCTTGGTCGGGCTGAGGGCACAGGCTCGCCAGCGTTGTTGTAGTCGGTCGTTCTGGGTCGGGCTGAGGGCACAGGCTCGCCTGCGTTGGGTTTGTCCGTCGCCCTGGGTCAGGCTCAGGGCACAGGCTCACCAGCGTTGGGTGTGTCGGTCGTCCTGGGTCTTGCTGAGGGCACAGGCTCGCCAGCGTTGGGTTTGTCGGTCGTCCTGGGTCGGGCTGAGGGCACAGGCTCTCCAGCGTTGTTGTAGTCGGCGATCCTGGGTCGGGCTGAGGGCACAGGCTCGCCAGCGTTGTTGTAGTTGGCGGTCCTGGTCGGGCTGAGGGCACAGGCTCGCCAGCGTTGTTGTAGTCGGCGGTCCTGGGTCAGGCTGAGGGCACAGGCTCGCCAGCGTTGTGTTAGTCGGCGGTCCTGGGTCGGGCTGAGGGCACAGGCTCGCCAGCGTTGTTGTAGTCGGCGGTCCTGGGTCGGGCTGAGGGCACAGGCTCGCCAGCGTTGTTGTAGTCGGCGGTCCTGGGTCGGGCTGAGGGCACAGGCTCGCCAGCGTTGTTGTAGTCGGCGGTCCTGGGTCGGGCTGAGGGCACAGGCTCGCCAGCGTTGTTGTAGTCGGCGGTCCTGAGTCGGGCTGAGGGCACAGGCTCGCCAGCGTTGTTGTAGTCGGCGGTCCTGGTTCGGGCTGATGGCACAGGCTCGCCAGGGTTGTTCTAGTCGGCTGTCCTCAGTCGGGCTGAAGGCACAGGCTCGCCAGCGTTGTTGTAGTCGGCGGTCCTGGGTCGGGCTGAGGGCACAGGCTCGCCAGCGTTGTTGTAGTCGGCGGTCCTGTGTCGGGCTGAGGGCACAGGCTCGCCACCGTTGTTGTAGTTGGTTGTCCTGGGTCGGGCTGAGGGCACAGGCTCGCCAGCGATGTTGTAGTCGGTCGTTCTTGGTCGGGCTGAGGGCACAGGCTCACCAGCGTTGTTGTAGTCGGTCGTCCTGGGTCGGGCTGAGGGCACAGGCTCGCCTGCGTTGGGTTTGTCCGTCGTCCTGGGTCAGGCTCAGGGCACAGGCTCGCCAGCGTTGTTGTAGTCGGCGGTCCTGGGTCGGGCTGAGGGCACAGGCTCGCCAGCGTTGTTGTAGTCGTCGGTCCTGGGTCGGGCTGAGGGCACAGGCTCGCCAGCGTTGTTGTAGTCGGCGGTCCTGAGTCGGGCTGAGGGCACAGGCTCGCCAGCGTTGTTGTAGTCGGCAGTCCTGGTTCGGGCTGATGGCACAGTCTCGCCAGGGTTGCTCTAGTCGGCTGCCCTCAGTCGGGCTGAGGGCACAGGCTCGCCAGCGTTGTTGCAGTCGGCGGTCCTGGGTCGGGCTGAGGGCACAGGCTCGCCAGTGTTGTGTTAGTCGGCGGTCCTGGGTCGGGCTGAGGGCACAGGCTCGCCAGCGTTGTTGTAGTCAGCGGTCCTGAGTCGGGCTGAGGGCACAGGCTCGCCAGCGTTGTTGTAGTCGGCAGTCCTGGTTCGGGCTGATGGCACAGTCTCGCCAGGGTTGCTCTAGTCGGCTGTCCTCAGTCGGGCTGAGGGCACAGGCTCGCCAGCGTTGTTGCAGTCGGCGGTCCTGGGTCGGGCTGAGGGCACAGGCTCGCCAGTGTTGTGTTAGTCGGCGGTCCTGGGTCAGGCTGAGGGCACAGGCTCGCCAGCGTTGTTGTAGTCGGCGGTCCTGGGTCGGGCTGAGGGCACAGGCTCGCCAGCGTTGTTGTAGTCGTCGGTCCTGGGTCGAGCTGAGGGCACAGGCTCGCCAGCGTTGTTGTAGTCGGCAGTCCTGGTTCGGGCTGATGGCACAGGCTCGCCAGGGTTGCTCTAGTCGGCTGTCCTCAGTCGGGCTGAAGGCACAGGCTCGCCAGCGTTGTTGTAGTCGGCGGTACTGGGTCGGGCTGAGGGCGCAGGCTCGCCAGCGTTGTTGTAGTCGGCGGTCCTGGGTCGGGCTGAGGGCACAGGCTCGCCAGCGTTGATGTAGTCGGCGGTCCTGTGTCCGGCTGAGGGCACAGGCTCGCCAGCGTTGTTGTAGTTGGTCGTCCTGGGTCGGGCTGAGGGCACAGGCTCGCCAGCGTTGTTGTAGTCGGTCGTTCTTGGTCGGGCTGAGGGCACAGGCTCGCCAGCGTTGTTGTAGTCGGTCGTCCTGGGTCGGGCTGAGGGCACAGGCTCGCCTGCGTTGGGTTTGTCCGTCGCCCTGGGTCAGGCTCAGGGCACAGGCTCGCCAGCGTTGGGTGTGTCGGTCGTCCTGGGTCGGGCTGAGGGCACAGGCTCGCCAGCGTTGGGTTTGTCGGTCGTCCTGGGTCGGGCTGAGGGCACAGGCTCTCCAGCGTTGTTGTAGTCGGCGATCCTGGGTCGGGCTGAGGGCACAGGCTCGCCAGCGTTGTTGTAGTTGGCGGTACTGGGTCGGGCTGAGGACACAGGCTCGCCAGCGTTGTTGTAGTCGGCGGTCCTGGGTCGGGCTGAGGGCACAGGCTCGCCAGTGTTGTGTTAGTCGGCGGTCCTGGGTCAGGCTGAGGGCACAGGCTCGCCAGCGTTGTTGTAGTCGGCGGTCCTGGGTCGGGCTGAGGGCATAGACTCGCCAGCGTTGTTGTAGTCGGCGGTCCTGGGTCGGGCTGAGGGCACAGGCTCGCCAGCGTTGTTGTAGTCGGCGGTCCTGAGTCAGGCTGAGGGCACAGGCTCGCCAGCGTTGTTGTAGTCGGCAGTCCTGGTTCGGGCTGATGGCACAGGCTCGCCAGGGTTGCTCTAGTCGGCTGTCCTCAGTTGGGCTGAAGGCACAGGCTCGCCAGCGTTGTTGTAGTCGGCGGTACTGGGTCGGGCTGAGGGCGCAGGCTCGCCAGCGTTGTTGTAGTCGGCGGTCCTGGGTCGGGCTGAGGGCACAGGCTCGCCAGCGTTGTTGCAGTCGGCGGTCCTGGGTCGGGCTGAGGGCACAGGCTCGCCAGCGTTGTTGTAGTCGGCGGTCCTGAGTCGGGCTGAGGGCACAGGCTCGCCAGGGTTGTTGTTGTCGGCAGTCCTGGTTCGGGCTGATGGCACAGGCTCGCCAGGGTTGTTCTAGTCGGCTGTCCTCAGTCGGGCTGAAGGCACAGGCTCGCCAGCGTTGTTGTAGTCGGCGGTACTGGGTCGGGCTGAGGGCACAGGCTCGCCAGCGTTGTTGTAGTCGGCGGTCCTGGGTCGGGCTGAGGGCACAGGCTCGCCAGCATTTTTGTAGTCGGCGGTCCTGGGTCGGGCTGAGGGCACAGGCTCGCCAGCGTTGTTGTAGTCGGTCGTTCTTGGTCGGGCTGAGGGCACAGGCTCGCCAGCGTTGTTGTAGTCGGTCGTCCTGGGTCGGGCTGAGGGCACAGGCTCGCCTGCGTTGGGTTTGTCCGTCGCCCTGGGTCAGGCTCAGGGCACAGGCTCGCCAGCGTTGGGTGTGTCGGTCGTCCTGGGTCGGGCTGAGGGCACAGGCTCCCCAGCGTTGGGTTTGTCGGTCGTCCTGGGTCGGGCTGAGGGCACAGGCTCTCCAGCGTTGTTGTAGTCGGCGATCCTGGGTTGGGCTGAGGGCACAGGCTCGCCAGCGTTGTTGTAGTTGGTGGTCCTGGTCGGGCTGAGGGCACAGGCTCGCCAGCGTTTTTGTAGTCGGCGGTCCTGGGTCGGGCTGAGGGCACAGGCTTGCCAGCGTTGTGTTAGTCGGCGGTCCTGGGTCAGGCTGAGGGCACAGGCTCGCCAGCGTTGTTGTAGTCGGCGGTCCTGGGTTCGGCTGAGGGCACAGGCTCACCAGGGTTGTTCTAGTCGGCTGTCCTCAGTCGGGCAGAAGGCACAGGCTTGCCAGCGTTGTTGTAGTCGGCGGTACTGGGTCGGGCTGAGGGCACAGGCTCGCCAGCGTTGTTGTAGTCGGCGGTCCTGGGTCGGGCTGAGGGCACAGGCTCGCCAGGGTTGTTGTTGTCGGCAGTCCTGGTTCGGGCTGATGGCACAGGCTCGCCAGGGTTGTTCTAGTCGGCTGTCCTCAGTCGGGCTGAGGGCACAGGCTCGCCAGCGTTGTTGTAGTCGGCGGTCCTGAGTCGGGCTGAGGGCACAGGCTCGCCAGGGTTGTTGTTGTCGGCAGTCCTGGTTCGGGCTGATGGCACAGGCTCGCCAGGGTTGTTCTAGTCGGCTGTCCTCAGTCGGGCTGAAGGCACAGGCTCGCCAGCGTTGTTGTAGTCGGCGGTACTGGGTCGGGCTGAGGGCACAGGCTCGCCAGCGTTGTTGTAGTCGGCGGTCCTGGGTCGGGCTGAGGGCACAGGCTCGCCAGCATTTTTGTAGTCGGCGGTCCTGGGTCGGGCTGAGGGCACAGGCTCGCCAGCGTTGTTGTAGTCGGTCGTTCTTGGTCGGGCTGAGGGCACAGGCTCGCCAGCGTTGTTGTAGTCGGTCGTCCTGGGTCGGGCTGAGGGCACAGGCTCGCCTGCGTTGGGTTTGTCCGTCGCCCTGGGTCAGGCTCAGGGCACAGGCTCGCCAGCGTTGGGTGTGTCGGTCGTCCTGGGTCGGGCTGAGGGCACAGGCTCCCCAGCGTTGGGTTTGTCGGTCGTCCTGGGTCGGGCTGAGGGCACAGGCTCTCCAGCGTTGTTGTAGTCGGCGATCCTGGGTCGGGCTGAGGGCACAGGCTCGCCAGCGTTGTTGTAGTTGGTGGTCCTGGTCGGGCTGAGGGCACAGGCTCACCAGCGTTTTTGTAGTCGGCGGTCCTGGGTCGGGCTGAGGGCACAGGCTTGCCAGCGTTGTGTTAGTCGGCGGTCCTGGGTCGGGCTGAGGGCACAGGCTCGCCAGCGTTGTTGTAGTCGGCGGTCCTGGGTTCGGCTGAGGGCACAGGCTCACCAGGGTTGTTCTAGTCGGCTGTCCTCAGTCGGGCAGAAGGCACAGGCTTGCCAGCGTTGTTGTAGTCGGCGGTACTGGGTCGGGCTGAGGGCACAGGCTCGCCAGCGTTGTTGTAGTCGGCGGTCCTGGGTCGGGCTGAGGGCACAGACTCGCCAGCGATTTTGTAGTCGGCGGTCCTGGGTCGGGCTGAGGGCACAGGCTCGCCAGCGTTGTTGTAGTCGGTCGTTCTTGGTCGGGCTGAGGGCAGAGGCTCGCCAGCGTTGTTGTAGTCGGTCGTTCTGTGTCGGGCTGAGGGCACAGGCTCGCCTGCGTTGGGTTTGTCCGTCGCCCTGGGTCAGGCTCAGGGCACAGGCTCGCCAGCGTTGGGTGTGTCGGTCGTCCTGGGTCGGGCTGAGGGCACAGGCTCGCCAGCGTTGGGTTTGTCGGTCGTCCTGGGTCGGGCTGAGGTCACAGGCTTTCCAGCGTTTTTGTAGTCGGCGATCCTGGGTCGGGCTGAGGGCACAGGCTCGCCAGCGTTGTTGTAGTCGGCGGTCCTGGGTCGGGCTGAGGGCACAGGCTCGCCAGCGTTGTGTTAGTCGGCGGTCCTGGGTCGGGCTGAGGGCACAGGCTCGCCAGCGTTGTTGTAGTCGGTCGTTCTTGGTCGGGCTGAGGGCACAGGCTCGCCAGCGTTGTTGTAGTTGGCGGTCCTGGTCGGGCTGAGGACACAAGCTCGCCAGCGTTTTTGTAGTCGGCGGTCCTGGGTCGGGCTGAGGGCACAGGCTCGCCAGTGTTGGGTTTGTCGGTCGTCCTGGGTCGGGCTGAGGGCACAGGCTCGCCAGCGTTGGGTGTGTCGGTCGTCCTGGGTCTTGCTGAGGGCACAGGCTCGCCAGCGTTGGGTTTGTCGGTCGTCCTGGGTCGGGCTGAGGGCACAGGCTCTCCAGCGTTGTTGTAGTCGGCGATCCTGGGTCGGGCTGAGGGCACAGGCTCGCCAGCGTTGTTGTAGTTGGCGGTCCTGGTCGGGCTGAGGGCACAGGCTCGCCAGCGTTGTTGTAGTCGGCGGTCCTGGGTCAGGCTGAGGGCACAGGCTCGCCAGCGTTGTGTTAGTCGGCGGTCTTGGGTCGGGCTGAGGGCACAGGCTCGCCAGCGTTGTTGTAGTCGGCGGTCCTGGGTCGGGCTGAGGGCACAGGCTCGCCAGCGTTGTTGTAGTCGGCGGTCTTGGGTCGGGCTGAGGGCACAGGCTCGCCAGCGTTGTTGTAGTCGGCGGTCCTGAGTCGGGCTGAGGGCACAGGCTCGCCAGCGTTGTTGTAGTCGGCGGTCCTGGTTCGGGCTGATGGCACAGGCTCGCCAGGGTTGTTCTAGTCGGCTGTCCTCAGTCGGGCTGAAGGCAGAGGCTCGCCAGCGTTGTTGTAGTCGGCGGTCCTGGGTCGGGCTGAGGGCACAGGCTAGCCAGCGTTGTTGTAGTCGGCGGTCCTGTGTCGGGCTGAGGGCACAGGCTTGCCAGCGTTGTTGTAGTTGGTCGTCCTGGGTCGGGCTGAGGGCACAGGCTCGCCAGCGTTGTTGTCGTCGGTCGTTCTTGGTCGGGCTGAAGGCACAAGCTCACCAGCGTTGTTGTAGTCGGTCGTCCTGGGTCGGGCTGAGGGCACAGGCTCGCCTGCGTTGGGTTTGTCCGTCGTCCTGTGTCAGGCTCAGGGCACAGGCTCGCCAGCGTTGGGTGTGTCGGTCGTCCTGGGTCGGGCTGAGGGCACAGGCTCGCCAGCGTTGGGTTTGTCTGTCGTCCTGGGTCGGGCTGAGGGCACAGGCTCGCCAGCGTTGTTGTAGTCGGTCGTTCTTGGTCGGGCTGAGGGCACAGGCTCGCCAGCGTTGTTGTAGTCGGTCGTCCTGGGTCGGGCTGAGGGCACAGGCTCGCCTGCGTTGGGTTTGTCCGTCGCCCTGGGTCAGGCTCAGGGCACAGGCTCGCCAGCGTTGGGTGTGTCGGTCGTCCTGGGTCGGGCTGAGGGCACAGGCTCGCCAGCGTTGTTGTAGTCGTCGGTCCTGGGTCGGGCTGAGGGCACAGGCTCGCCAGCATTTTTGTAGTCGGCGGTCCTGGGTCGGGCTGAGGGCACAGGCTCGCCAGCGTTGTTGTAGTCGGTCGTTCTTGGTCGGGCTGAGGGCACAGGCTCGCCAGCGTTGTTGTAGTCGGTCGTCCTGGGTCGGGCTGAGGGCACAGGCTCGCCTGCGTTGGGTTTGTCCGTCGCCCTGGGTCAGGCTCAGGGCACAGGCTCGCCAGCGTTTGGTGTGTCGGTCGTCCTGGGTCGGGCTGAGGGCACAGGCTCCCCAGCGTTGGGTTTGTCGGTCGTCCTGGGTCGGGCTGAGGGCACAGGCTCTCTAGCGTTGTTGTAGTCGGCGATCCTGGGTCGGGCTGAGGGCACAGGCTCGCCAGCGTTGTTGTAGTTGGCGGTCCTGGTCGGGCTGAGGGCACAGGCTCGCCAGCGTTTTTGTAGTCGGCGGTCCTGGGTCGGGCTGAGGGCACAGGCTTGCCAGCGTTGTGTTAGTCGGCGGTCCTGGGTCGGGCTGAGGGCACAGGCTCGCCAGCGTTGTTGTAGTCGGCGGTCCTGGGTTCGGCTGAGGGCACAGGCTCACCAGGGTTGTTCTAGTCGGCTGTCCTCAGTCGGGCAGAAGGCACAGGCTCTCTAGCGTTGTTGTAGTCGGCGATCCTGGGTCGGGCTGAGGGCACAGGCTCGCCACCGTTGTTGTAGTCGGCGGTCCTGAGTCGGGCTGAGGGCACAGGCTCGCCAGCGTTGTTGTTGTCGGCAGTCCTGGTTCGGGCTGATGGCACAGGCTCGCCAGGGTTGTTCTAGTCGGCTGTCCTCAGTCGGGCTGAAGGCACAGGCTCGCCAGCGTTGTTGTAGTCGGCGGTACTGGGTCGGGCTGAGGGCACAGGCTCGCCAGCGTTGTTGTAGTCGGCGGTCCAGGGTCGGGCTTAGGGCACAGGCTCGCCAGCATTTTTGTAGTCGGCGGTCCTGGGTCGGGCTGAGGGCACAGGCTCGCCAGCGTTGTTGTAGTCGGTCGTTCTTGGTCGGGCTGAGGGCACAGGCTCGCCAGCGTTGTTGTAGTCGGTCGTCCTGTGTCGGGCTGAGGGCACAGGCTCGCCTGCGTTGGGTTTGTCCGTCGCCCTGGGTCAGGCTCAGGGCACAGGCTCGCCAGCGTTGGGTGTGTCGGTCGTCCTGGGTCGGGCTGAGGGCACAGGCTCCCCAGCGTTGGGTTTGTCGGTCGTCCTGGGTCGGGCTGAGGGCACAGGCTCTCCAGCGTTGTTGTAGTCGGCGATCCTGGGTCGGGCTGAGGGCACAGGCTCGCCAGCGTTGTTGTAGTTGGCGGTCCTGGTCGGGCTGAGGGCACAGGCTCGCCAGCGTTTTTGTAGTCGGCGGTCCTGGGTTCGGCTGAGGGCACAGGCTCACCAGGGTTGTTCTAGTCGGCTGTCCTCAGTTGGGCAGAAGGCACAGGCTTGCCAGCGTTGTTGTAGTCGGCGGTACTGGGTCGGGCTGAGGGCACAGGCTCGCCAGCGTTGTTGTAGTAGGTCGTTCTTGGTCGGGCTGAGGGCACAGGCTCGCCAGCGTTGTTGTAGTCGGTCGTTCTGGGTCGGGCTGAGGGCACAGGCTCGCCTGCGTTGGGTTTGTCCGTCGCCCTGGGTCAGGCTCAGGGCACAGGCTCGCCAGCGTTGGGTGTGTCGGTCGTCCTGGGTCTTGCTGAGGGCACAGGCTCGCCAGCGTTGGGTTTGTCGGTCGTCCTGGGTCGGGCTGAGGGCACAGGCTCTCCAGCGTTGTTGTAGTCGGCGATCCTGGGTCGGGCTGAGGGCACAGGCTTGCCAGCGTTGTTGTAGTTGGCGGTCCTGGTCGGGCTGAGGGCACAGGCTCGCCAGCGTTGTTGTAGTCGGCGGTCCTGGGTCGGGCTGAGGGCGCAGGCTCGCCAGCGTTGTTGTAGTCGGCGGTCCTGGGTCGGGCTGAGGGCACAGGCTCGCCAGCGTTGTTGTAGTCGGCGGTCCTGAGTCGGGCTGAGGGCACAGGCTCGCCAGCGTTGTTGTAGTCGGCGGTCCTGGTTCGGGCTGATGGCACAGGCTCGCCAGGGTTGTTCTAGTCGGCTGTACTCAGTCGGGCTGAAGGCACAGGCTCGCCAGCGTTGTTGTAGTCGGCGGTCCTGGGTCGGGCTGAGGGCACAGGCTCGCCAGCGTTGTTGTAGTCGGCGGTCCTGTGTCGGGCTGAGGGCACAGGCTCGCCAGCGTTGTTGTAGTTGGTTGTCCTGGGTCGGGCTGAGGGCACAGGCTCGCCGGCGATGTTGTAGTCGGTCGTTCTTGGTCGGGCTGAGGGCACAGGCTCACCAGCGTTGTTGTAGTCGGTCGTCCTGGGTCGGGCTGAGGGCACAGGCTCGCCTGCGTTGGGTTTGTCCGTCGTCCTGGGTCAGGCTCAGGGCACAGGCTCGCCAGCGTTGGGTGTGTCGGTCGTCCTGGGTCGGGCTGAGGGCACAGGCTCGCCAGTGTTGGGTTTGTCGGTCGTCCTGGGTCGGGCTGAGGGCACAGGCTCTCCAGCGTTGTTGTAGTCGGCGGTCCTGGGTCGGGCTGAGGGCACAGGCTCGCCAGCGTTGTTGTAGTCGTCGGTCCTGGGTCGGGCTGAGGGCACAGGCTCGCCAGCGTTGTTGTAGTCGGCGGTCCTGAGTCGGGCTGAGGGCACAGGCTCGCCAGCGTTGTTGTAGTCGGCAGTCCTGGTTCGGGCTGATGGCACAGGCTCGCCAGGGTTGCTCTAGTCGGCTGTCCTCAGTCGGGCTGAGGGCACAGGCTCGCCAGCGTTGTGTTAGTCGGCGGTCCTGGGTCTGGCTGAGGGCACAGGTTCGCCAGCGTTGTTGCAGTCGGCGGTCCTGGGTCCGGCTGAGGGCACAGGCTCGCCAGGGTTGTTCTAGTCGGCTGTCCTCAGTCGGGCAGAAGGCACAGTCTCGCCAGCGTTGTTGCAGTCGGCGGTCCTGGGTCCGGCTGAGGGCACAGGCTTGCCAGCGTTTTCGTAGTCGGCGGTCCTGGGTCGGGCTGAGGGCACAGGCTCGCCAGCGTTGTTGTAGTTGGTCGTTCTTGGTCGGGCTGAGGGCACAGGCTCGCCAGCGTTGTTGTAGTCGGTTCTCCTGGGTCGGGCTGAGGGCACAGGCTCGCCTGCGTTGGGTTTGTCCGTCGCCCTGAGTCAGGCTCAGGGCACAGGCTCGCCAGCGTTGGGTGTGTTGGTCGTCCTGGGTCGGGCTGAGGGCACAGGCTCGCCAGCGTTGGGTTTGTCGGTCGTCCTGGGTCGGGCTGAGGGCACAGGCTCTCCAGCGTTGTTGTAGTCGGCGATCCTGGGTCGGGCTGAGGGCACAGGCTCGCCAGCGTTGTTGTAGTCGGTCGTTCTGGGTCGGGCTGAGGGCACAGGCTCGCCTGCGTTGGGTTTGTCCGTCACCCTGGGTCAGGCTCAGGGCACAGGCTCGCCAGCGTTGGGTGTGTCGGTCGTCCTGGGTCTTGCTGAGGGCACAGGCTCGCCAGCGTTGTTGTAGTCGGCGATCCTGGGTCGGGCTGAGGGCACAGGCTCGCCAGCGTTGTTGTAGTTGGCGGTCCTGGTCGGGCTGAGGGCACAGGCTCGCCAGCGTTGTTGTAGTCGGCGGTCCTGGGTCGGGCTGAGGGCACAGGCTCGCCAGCGTTGTGTTAGTCGGCGGTCCTGGGTCGGGCTGAGGGCACAGGCTCGCCAGCGTTGTTGTAGTCGGCGGTCCTGGGTCGGGCTGAGGGCACAGGCTCGTCAGCGTTGTTGTAGTCGGCGGTCCTGGGTCGGGCTGAGGGCACAGGCTCGCCAGCGTTGTTGTAGTCGGCGGTCTTGGGTCGGGCTGAGGGCACAGGCTCGCCAGCGTTGTTGTAGTCGGCGGTCCTGAGTCGGGCTGAGGGCACAGGCTCGCCAGCGTTGTTGTAGTTGGCGGTCCTGGTTCGGGCTGATGGCACAGGCTCGCCAGGGTTGTTCTAGTCGGCTGTCCTCAGTCGGGCTGAAGGCACAGGCTCGCCAGCGTTGTTGTAGTCGGCGGTCCTGGGTCGGGCTGAGGGCACAGGCTTGCCAGCGTTTTCGTAGTCGGCGGTCCTGGGTCGGGCTGAGGGCACAGGCTTGCCAGCGTTGTTGTAGTTAGTCGCTCTTGGTCGGGCTGAGGGCACAGGCTCGCCAGTGTTGTGTTAGTCGGCGGTCCTGGGTCGGGCTGAGGGCACAGGCTCGCCAGTGTTGTGTTAGTCGGCGGTCCTGGGTCAGGCTGAGGGCACAGGCTCGCCAGCGTTGTTGTAGTCGGCGATCCTGGGTCGGGCTGAGGGCACAGGCTCGCCAGCGTTGTTGTAGTTGGCGGTACTGGGTCGGGCTGAGGGCACAGGCTCGCCAGCGTTGTTGTAGTCGGCGGTCCTGGGTCGGGCTGAGGGCACAGGCTCGCCAGTGTTGTGTTAGTCGGCGGTCCTGGGTCAGGCTGAGGGCACAGGCTCGCCAGCGTTGTTGTAGTCGGCGATCCTGGGTCGGGCTGAGGGCATAGGCTCGCCAGCGTTGTTGTAGTCTTCGGTCCTGGGTCGGGCTGAGGGCACAGGCTCGCCAGCGTTGTTGTAGTCGGCGGTCCTGAGTCAGGCTGAGGGCACAGGCTCGCCAGCGTTGTTGTAGTCGGCAGTACTGGTTCGGGCTGATGGCACAGGCTCGCCAGGGTTGCTCTAGTCGGCTGTCCTCAGTTGGGCTGAAGGCACAGGCTCGCCAGCGTTGTTGTAGTCGGCGGTACTGGGTCGGGCTGAGGGCGCAGGCTCGCCAGCATTGTTGTAGTCGGCGGTCCTGGGTCGGGCTGAGGGCACAGGCTCGCCAGCGTTGTTGCAGTCGGCGGTCCTGGGTCGGGCTGAGGGCACAGGCTCGCCAGCGTTGTTGTAGTCGGCGGTCCTGAGTCGGGCTGAGGGAACAGGCTCGCCAGCGTTGTTGTTGTCGGCAGTCCTGGTTCGGGCTGATGGCACAGGCTCGCCAGGGTTGTTCTAGTCGGCTGTCCTCAGTCGGGCTGAAGGCACAGGCTCGCCAGCGTTGTTGTAGTCGGCGGTACTGGGTCGGGCTGAGGGCACAGGCTCGCCAGCGTTGTTGTAGTCGGTGGTCCTGGGTCGGGCTGAGGGCACAGGCTCGCCAGCATTTTTGTAGTCGGCGGTCCTGGGTCGGGCTGAGGGCACAGGCTCGCCAGCGTTGTTGTAGTCGGTCGTTCTTGGTCGGGCTGAGGGCACAGGCTCGCCAGCGTTGTTGTAGTCGGTCGTCCTGGGTCGGGCTGAGGGCACAGGCTCGCCTGCGTTGGGTTTGTCCGTCGCCCTGGGTCAGGCTCAGGGCACAGGCTCGCCAGCGTTGGGTGTGTCGGTCGTCCTGGGTCGGGCTGAGGGCACAGGCTCCCCAGCGTTGGGTTTGTCGGTCGTCCTGGGTCGGGCTGAGGGCACAGGCTCCCCAGCGTTGGGTTTGTCGGTCGTCCTGGGTCGTGCTGAGGGCACAGGCTCTCCAGCGTTGTTGTAGTCGGCGATCCTGGGTCGGGCTGAGGGCACAGGCTCGCCAGCGTTTTTGTAGTCGGCGGTCCTGGGTCGGGCTGAGGGCACAGGCTTGCCAGCGTTGTGTTAGTCGGCGGTCCTGGGTCGGGCTGAGGGCACAGGCTCGCCAGCGTTGTTGTAGTCGGCGGTCCTGGGTTCGGCTGAGGGCACAGGCTCACCAGGGTTGTTCTAGTCGGCTGTCCTCAGTCGGGCAGAAGGCACAGGCTTGCCAGCGTTGTTGTAGTCGGTGGTACTGGGTCGGGCTAAGGGCACAGGCTCGCCAGCGTTGTTGTAGTCGGCGGTCCTGGGTCGGGCTGAGGGCACAGGCTCGCCAGCATTTTTGTAGTCGGCGGTCCTGGGTCGGGCTGAGGGCACAGGCTCGCCAGCGTTGTTGTAGTAGGTCGTTCTTGGTCGGGCTGAGGGCACAGGCTCGCCAGCGTTGTTGTAGTCGGTCGTTCTGGGTCGGGCTGAGGGCACAGGCTCGCCTGCGTTGGGTTTGTCCGTCGCCCTGGGTCAGGCTCAGGGCACAGGCTCGCCAGCGTTGGGTTTGTCGGTCGTCCTGGGTCGGGCTGAGGGCACAGGCTCTCCAGCGTTGTTGTAGTCGGCGATCCTGGGTCGGGCTGAGGGCACAGGCTCGCCAGCGTTGTTGTAGTTGGCGGTCCTGGTCGGGCTGAGGGCACAGGCTCGCCAGCGTTGTTGTAGTCGGCGGTCCTGGGTCGGGCTGAGGGCACAGGCTCGCCAGCGTTGTGTTAGTCGGCGGTCCTGGGTCGAGCTGAGGGCACAGGCTCGCCAGCGTTGTTGTAGTCGGCGGTCCTGGGTCGGGCTGAGGGCACAGGCCCGCCAGCGTTGTTGTAGTCGGCGGTCATGGGTCGGGCTGAGGGCACAGGCTCGCCAGCGTTGTTGTAGTCGGCGGTCCTGAGTCGGGCTGAGGGCACAGGCTCGCCAGCGTTGTTGTAGTCGGCGGTCATGGGTCGGGCTGAGGGCACAGGCTCGCCAGCGTTGTTGTAGTCGGCGGTCCTGGGTCGGGCTGAGGGCACAGGCTCGCCAGCGTTGTTGTAGTCGGCGGTCCTGGGTCGGGCTGAGGGCACAGGCTCGCCAGCGTTGTTGTAGTCGGCGGTCCTGAGTCGGGCTGAGGGCACAGGCTCGCCAGCGTTGTTGTAGTCGGCGGTCCTGGTTCGGGCTGATGGCACAGGCTCGCCAGGGTTGTTCTAGTCGGCTGTACTCAGTCGGGCTGAAGGCACAGGCTCGCCAGCGTTGTTGTAGTCGGCGGTCCTGGGTCGGGCTGAGGGCACAGGCTCGCCAGCGTTGTTGTAGTCGGCGGTCCTGTGTCGGGCTGAGGGCACAGGCTCGCCAGCGTTGTTGTAGTTGGTTGTCCTGGGTCGGGCTGAGGGCACAGGCTCGCCAGCGATGTTGTAGTCGGTCGTTCTTGGTCGGGCTGAGGGCACAGGCTCACCAGCGTTGTTGTAGTCGGTCGTCCTGGGTCGGGCTGAGGGCACAGGCTCGCCTGCGTTGGGTTTGTCCGTCGTCCTGGGTCAGGCTCAGGGCACAGGCTCGCCAGCGTTGGGTGTGTCGGTCGTCCTGGGTCGGGCTGAGGGCACAGGCTCGCCAGTGTTGGGTTTGTCGGTCGTCCTGGGTCGGGCTGAGGGCACAGGCTCTCCAGCGTTGTTGTAGTCGGCAGTCCTGAGTCGGGCTGAGGGCACAGGCTCGCCAGCGTTGTTGTAGTCGGCAGTCCTGGTTCGGGCTGATGGCACAGGCTCGCCAGGGTTGCTCTAGTCGGCTGTCCTCAGTCGGGCTGAGGGCACAGGCTCACCAGCGTTGTGTTAGTCGGCGGTCCTGGGTCTGGCTGAGGGCACAGGTTCGCCAGCGTTGTTGCAGTCGGCGGTCCTGGGTCCGGCTGAGGGCACAGGCTCGCCAGGGTTGTTCTAGTCGGCTGTCCTCAGTCGGGCAGAAGGCACAGGCTCGCCAGCGTTGTTGTAGTCGGCGGTACTGGGTCGGGCTGAGGGCACAGGCTCGCCAGCGTTGTTGTAGTCGGCGGTCCTGGGTCGGGCTGAGGGCACAGGCTCGCCAGCGTTTTTTTAGTCGGCGGTCCTGGGTCGGGCTGAGGGCACAGGCTCGCAAGCGTTGTTGTAGTCGGTCGTTCTTGGTCGGGCTGAGGGCACAGGCTCGCCAGCGTCGTTGTAGTCGGTCGTTCTGGGTTGGGCTGAGGGCACAGGCTCGCCTGCGTTGGGTTTGTCCGTCGCCCTGGGTCAGGCTCAGGGCACAGGCTCGCCAGCGTTGGGTGTGTCGGTCGTCCTGGGTCGGGCTGAGGGCACAGGCTCGCCAGCGTTGGGTTTGTCGGTCGTCCTGGGTCGGGCTGAGGGCACAGGCTCTCCAGCATTGTTGCAGTCGGCGATCCTGGGTCGGGCTGAGGGCACAGGCTCGCCAGCGTTGTTGTAGTTGGCGGTCCTGGTCGGGCTGAGGGCACAGGCTCGCCAGCGTTGTTCTAGTCGGCTGTCCTCAGTCGGGCTGAAGGCACAGGCTCGCCAGCGTTGTTGTAGTCGGCGCTTCTGGGTCGGGCTGAGGGCACAGGCTCGCCAGCGTTGTTGTAGTCGGCGGTCCTGTGTCGGGCTGAGGGCACAGGCTCGCCAGCGTTGTTGTAGTCGGTCGTCCTGGGTCGGGCTGAGGGCACAGGCTCGCCTGCGTTGGGTTTGTCCGTCGCCCTGGGTCAGGCTCAGGGCACAGGCTCGCCAGCGTTGGGTGTGTCGGTCGTCCTGGGTCGGGCTGAGGGCACAGGCTCGCCAGCGTTGGGTTTGTCGGTCGTCCTGGGTCGGGCTGAGGGCACAGGCTCGCCAGCGTTGGGTTTGTCGGTCGTCCTGGGTCGGGCTGAGGGCACAGGCTCTCCAGCGTTGTTGTAGTCGGCGACCCTGGGTCGGGCTGAGGGCACAGGCTCGCCAGCGTTGTTGTAGTCGGTCGTTCTGGGTCGGGCTGAGGGCACAGGCTCGCCTGCGTTGGGTTTGTCCGTCGCCCTGGGTCAGGCTCAGGGCACAGGCTCGCCAGCGTTGGGTGTGTCGGTCGTCCTGGGTCTTGCTGAGGGCACAGGCTCACCAGCGTTGTTGTAGTCGGCGATCCTGGGTCGGGCTGAGGGCACAGGCTCGCCAGCGTTGTTGTAGTTGGCGGTCCTGGTCGGGCTGAGGGCACAGGCTCGCCAGCGTTGTTGTAGTCGGCGGTCCTGGGTCGGGCTGAGGGCACAGGCTCGCCAGCGTTGTGTTAGTCGGCGGTCCTGGGTCGGGCTGAGGGCACAGGCTCGCCAGCGTTGTTGTAGTCGGCGGTCCTGGGTCGGGCTGAGGGCACAGGCTCGCCAGCGTTGTTGTAGTCGGCGGTCCTGGGTCGGGCTGAGGGCACAGGCTCGCCAGCGTTGTTGTAGTCGGCGGTCTTGGGTCGGGCTGAGGGCACAGGCTCGCCAGCGTTGTTGTAGTCGGCAGTCCTGAGTCGGGCTGAGGGCACAGGCTCGCCAGCGTTGTTGTAGTCGGCGGTCCTGGTTCGGGCTGATGGCACAGGCTCGCCAGGGTTGTTCTAGTCGGCTGTCCTCAGTCGGGCTGAAGGCACAGGCTCGCCAGCGTTGTTGTAGTCGGCGGTCCTGGGTCGGGCTGAGGGCACAGGCTTGCCAGCGTTTTCGTAGTCGGCGGTCCTGGTTCGGGCTGAGGGCACAGGCTCGCCAGCGTTGTTGTAGTTAGTCGTTCTTGGTCGGGCTGAGGGCACAGGCTCGCCAGCGTTGTTGTAGTCGGTTCTCCTGGGTCGGGCTGAGGGCACAGGCTCGCCTGCGTTGGGTTTGTCCGTCGCCCTGGGTCAGGCTCAGGGCACAGGCTCGCCAGCGTTGGGTGTGTTGGTCGTCCTGGGTCTGGCTGAGGGCACAGGCTCGCCAGCGTTGGGTTTGTCGGTCGTCCTGGGTCGGGCTGAGGGCACAGGCTCTCCAGCGTTGTTGTAGTCGGCGATCCTGGGTCGGGCTGAGGGCACAGGCTCGCCAGCGTTGTTGTAGTCGGTCGTTCTGGGTCGGGCTGAGGGCACAGGCTCTCCTGCGTTGGGTTTGTCCGTCGCCCTGGGTCAGGCTCAGGGCACAGGCTCGCCAGCGTTGGGTGTGTCGGTCGTCCTGGGTCTTGCTGAGGGCACAGGCTCACCAGCGTTGTTGTAGTCGGCGATCCTGGGTCGGGCTGAGGGCACAGGCTCGCCAGCGTTGTTGTAGTTGGCAGTCATGGGTCGGGCTGAGGGCACAGGCTCGCCAGCGTTGTTGTAGTCGGCGTTCCTGGTCGGGCTGAGGGCACAGGCTCGCCTGCGTTGGGTTTGTCCGTCGCCCTGGGTCAGGCTCAGGGCACAGGCTCGCCAGCGTTGGGTGTGTCGGTCGTCCTGGGTCAGGCTGAGGGCACAGGCTCGCCAGCGTTGGGTTTGTTGGTCGTCCTGGGTCGGGCTGAGGGCACAGGCTCGCCAGCGTTGTTGTTGTCGGCAGTCCTGGTTCGGGCTGATGGCACAGGCTCGCCAGGGTTGTTCTAGTCGGCTGTCCTCAGTCGGGCTGAAGGCACAGGCTCGCCAGCGTTGTTGTAGTCGGCGGTACTGGGTCGGGCTGAGGGCACAGGCTCGCCAGCGTTGTTGTAGTCGGCGGTCCTTGGTCGGGCTGAGGGCACAGGCTCGCCAGCATTTTTGTAGTCGGCGGTCCTGTGTTGGGCTGAGGGCACAGGCTCGCCAGCGTTGTTGTAGTCGGTCGTTCTTGGTCGGGCTGAGGGCACAGGCTCGCCAGCATTGTTGTAGTCGGTCGTCCTGGGCGGGCTGAGGGCACAGGCTCGCCTGCGTTGGGTTTGTCTGTCGCCCTGGGTCAGGCTCAGGGCACAGGCTCACCAGCGTTGGGTGTGTCGGTCGTCCTGGGTCGGGCTGAGGGCACAGGCTCGCCAGCGTTGGGTTTGTCGGTCGTCCTGGGTCGGGCTGAGGGCACAGGCTCTCCAGCGTTGTTGTAGTCGGCGATCCTGGGTTGGGCTGAGGGCACAGGCTCGCCAGCGTTGTTGTAGTTGGCGGTCCTGGTCGGGCTGAGGGCACAGGCTCGCCAGCGTTGTGTTAGTCGGCGGTCCTGGGTCGGGCTGAGGCCACAGGCTCGCCAGCGTTGTTGTAGTCGGCGGTCCTGGGTCGGGCTGAGGGCACAGGCTCGCCAGCGTTGTTGTAGTCGGCGGTCCAGGGTCGGGCTGAGGGCACAGGCTCGCCAGCGTTGTTGTAGTCAGTCGTCCTGGGTCGGGCTGAGGGCACAGGCTCGCCTGCGTTGGGTTTGTCCGTCGCCCTGGGTCAGGCTCAGGGCACAGGCTCGCCAGCGTTGGGTGTGTCGGTCGTCCTGGGTCGGGCTGAGGGCACAGGCTCCCCAGCGTTGGGTTTGTCGGTCGTCCTGGGTCGGGCTGAGGGCACAGGCTCTCCAGCGTTGTTGTAGTCGGCGATCCTGGGTCGGGCTGAGGGCACAGGCTCGCCAGCGTTGTTGTAGTTGGCGGTCCTGGTCGGGCTGAGGGCACAGGCTCGCCAGCGTTTTTGTAGTCGGCGGTCCTGGGTCGGGCTGAGGGCACAGGCTTGCCAGCGTTGTGTTAGTCGGCGGTCCTGGGTCGGGCTGAGGGCACAGGCTCGCCAGCGTTGTTGTAGTCGGCGGTCCTGGGTTCGGCTGAGGGCACAGGCTCACCAGGGTTGTTCTAGTCGGCTGTCCTCAGTTGGGCAGAAGGCACAGGCTTGCCAGCGTTGTTGTAGTCGGCGGTACTGGGTCGGGCTGAGGGCACAGGCTCGCCAGCATTGTTGTAGTCGGCGGTCCTGGGTCGGGCTGAGGGCACAGGCTCGCCAGCGTTTTTGTAGTCGGCGGTCCTGGGTCGGGCTGAGGGCACAGGCTCGCCGGCGTTGTTGTAGTCGGTCGGGCTGAGGGCACAGGCTCGCCAGCGTTGTTGTAGTCGGTCGTCCTGGGTCGGGCTGAGGGCACAGGCTCGCCTGCGTTGGGTTTGTCCGTCGCCCTGGGTCAGGCTCAGGGCACAGGCTCGCCAGCGTTGGGTGTGTCGGTCGTCCTGGGTCGGAATGAGGGCACAGGCTCCCCAGCGTTGGGTTTGTCGGTCGTCCTGGGTCGGGCTGAGGGCACAGGTTCTCCAGCGTTGTTGTAGTCGGCGATCCTGGGTCGGGCTGAGGGCACAGGCTCGCCAGCGTTGTTGTAGTTGGCGGTCCTGGTCGGGCTGAGGGCACAGGCTCGCCAGCGTTTTTGTAGTCGGCGGTCCTGGGTCGGGCTGAGGGCACAGGCTTGCCAGCGTTGTGTTAGTCGGCGGTCCTGGGTCGGGCTGAGGGCACAGGCTCGCCAGCGTTGTTGTAGTCGGCGGTCCTGGGTTCGGCTGAGGGCACAGGCTCGCCAGGGTTGTTCTAGTCGGCTGTCCTCAGTCGGGCAGAAGGCACAGGCTCACCAGCGTTGTTGTAGTCTGCGGTACTGGGTCGGGCTGAGGGCACAGGGTCGCCAGCGTTGTTGTAGTCGGCGGTCCTGGGTCGGGCTGAGGGCACAGACTCGCCAGCGATTTTGTAGTCGGCGGTCCTGAGTTGGGCTGAGGGCACAGGCTCGCCAGCGTTGTTGTAGTCAGTCGTTCTTGGTCGGGCTGAGGGCACAGGCTCGCCAGCATTGTTGTAGTCGGTCGTTCTGGGTCGGGCTGAGGGCACAGGCTCGCCTGCGTTGGGTTTGTCCGTCGCCCTGGGTCAGGCTCAGGGCACAGGCTCGCCAGCGTTGGGTGTGTCGGTCGTCCTGGGTCGGGCTGAGGGCACAGGCTCGCCAGCGTTGGGTTTGTCGGTCGTCCTGGGTCGGGCTGAGGGCACAGGCTCTCCAGCGTTTTTGTAGTCGGCAATCCTGGGTCGGGCTGAGGGCACAGGCTCGCCAGCGTTGTTGTAGTCGGCGGTCCTGGGTCGGGCTGAGGGCACAGGCTCGCCAGCGTTGGGTTTGTCCGTCGCCCTGGGTCAGGCTCAGGGCACAGGCTCGCCAGCGTTGGGTGTGTCGGTCGTCCTGGGTCAGGCTGAGGGCACAGGCTCGCCAGCGTTGGGTTTGTCGGTCGTCCTGGGTCGGGCTGAGGGCACAGGCTCGCCAGCGTTGTTGTTGTCGGCAGTCCTGGTTCGGGCTGATGGCACAGGCTCGCCAGGGTTGTTCTAGTCGGCTGTCCTCAGTCGGGCTGAAGGCACAGGCTCACCAGCGTTGTTGTAGTCGGCGGTACTGGGTCGGGCTGAGGGCACAGGCTCGCCAGCGTTGTTGTAGTCGGCGGTCCTTGGTCGGGCTGAGAGCACAGGCTCGCCAGCATTTTTGTAGTCGGCGGTCCTGTGTTGGGCTGAGGGCACAGGCTCGCCAGCGTTGTTGTAGTCGGTCGTTTTTGGTCGGGCTGAGGGCACAGGCTCGCCAGCATTGTTGTAGTCGGTCGTCCTGGGCGGGCTGAGGGCACAGGCTCGCCTGCGTTGGGTTTGTCCGTCGCCCTGGGTCAGGCTCAGGGCACAGGCTCACCAGCGTTGGGTGTGTCGGTCGTCCTGGGTCGGGCTGAGGGCACAGGCTCGCCAGCGTTGGGTTTGTCGGTCGTCCTGGGTCGGGCTGAGGGCACAGGCTCTCCAGCGTTGTTGTAGTCGGCGATCCTGGGTCGGGCTGAGGGCACAGGCTCGCCAGCGTTGTTGTAGTTGGCGGTCCTGGTCGGGCTGAGGGCACAGGCTCGCCAGCGTTGTGTTAGTCGGCGGTCCTGGGTCGGGCTGAGGGCACAGGCTCGCCAGCGTTGTTGTAGTCGGCGGTCCTAGGTCGGGCTGAGGGCACAGGCTCGCCAGCGTTGTTGTAGTCGGCGGTCCAGGGTCGGGCTGAGGGCACAGGCTCGCCAGCGTTGTTGTAGTCGGTCGTCCTGGGTCGGGCTGAGGGCACAGGCTCGCCTGCGTTGGGTTTGTCCGTCGCCCTGGGTCAGGCTCAGGGCACAGGCTCGCCAGCGTTGGGTGTGTCGGTCGTCCTGGGTCGGGCTGAGGGCGCAGGCTCCCCAGCGTTGGGTTTGTCGGTCGTCCTGGGTCGGGCTGAGGGCACAGGCTCTCCAGCGTTGTTGTAGTCGGCGATCCTGGGTCGGGCTGAGGGCACAGGCTCGCCAGCGTTGTTGTAGTTGGCGGTCCTGGTCGGGCTGAGGGCACAGGCTCGCCAGCGTTTTTGTAGTCGGCGGTCCTGGGTCGGGCTGAGGGCACTGGCTTGCCAGCGTTGTGTTAGTCGGCGGTCCTGGGTCGGGCTGAGGGCACAGGCTCGCCAGCGTTGTTGTAGTCGGCGGTCCTGGGTCGGGCTGAGGGCACAGACTCGCCAGCGATTTTGTAGTCGGCGGTCCTGGGTCGGGCTGAGGGCACAGGCTCGCCAGCGTTGTTGTAGTCGGTCGTTCTTGGTCGGGCTGAGGGCACAGGCTCGCCAGCGTTGTTGTAGTCGGTCGTTCTGGGTCGGGCTGAGGGCACAGGCTCGCCTGCGTTGGGTTTGTCCGTCGCCCTGGGTCAGGCTCAGGGCACAGGCTCGCCAGCGTTGGGTGTGTCGGTCGTCCTGGGTCGGGCTGAGGGCACAGGCTCGCCAGCGTTGGGTTTGTCGGTCGTCCTGGGTCGGGCTGAGGGCACAGGCTCTCCAGCGTTTTTGTAGTCGGCAATCCTGGGTCGGGCTGAGGGCACAGGCTCGCCAGCGTTGTTGTAGTCGGCGGTCCTGGGTCGGGCTGAGGGCACAGGCTCGCCAGCGTTGTGTTAGTCGGCGGTCCTGGGTCGGGCTGAGGGCACAGGCTCGCCAGCGTTGTTGTAGTCGGTCGTTCTTGGTCGGGCTGAGGGCACAGGCTCGCCAGCGTTGTTATAGTCGGTCGTCCTGGGTCGGGCTGAGGGCACAGGCTCGCCAGGGTTGTACTAGTCTGCTGTCCTCAGTCGGGCTGAAGGCACAGGCTCGCCAGCGTTGTTGTAGTCGGCGATCCTGGGTCGGGCTGTAGGCACAGGCTCGCCAGCGTTGTTGTAGTTGGCGGTCCTGGTCGGGCTGAGGACACAGGCTCGCCAGCGTTTTTGTAGTCGGTGGTCCTGGGTCGGGCTGAGGGCACAGGCTCGCCAGTGTTGTGTTAGTCGGCGGCCCTGGGTCGGGCTGAGGGCACAGGCTCGCCAGCGTTGTTGTAGTCGGCGGTCCTGGGTCGTGCTGAGGGCACAGGCTCGCCAGCGTTTTTGTAGTCGGCGGTCCTGGGTCGGGCTGAGGGCACAGGCTCGCCAGCGTTGTTGTAGTAGGTCGTTCTTGGTCGGGCTGAGGGCACAGGCTTGCCTGCGTTGGGTTTGTCCGTCGTCCTGGGTCAGGCTCAGGGCACAGGCTCGCCAGCGTTGGGTGTGTCGGTCGTCCTGGGTCGGGCTGAGGGCACAGGCTCGCCAGCGTTGGGTTTGTCGGTCGTCCTGGGTCGGGCTGAGGGCACAGGCTCTCCAGCGTTGTTGTAGTCGGCGGTCCTGGGTCGGGCTGAGGGCACAGGCTCGCCAGCGTTGTTGTAGTCGTCGGTCCTGGGTCGGGCTGAGGGCACAGGCTCGCCAGCGTTGTTGTAGTCGGCGGTCCTGAGTCGGGCTGAGGGCACAGGCTCGCCAGCGTTGTTGTAGTCGGCAGTCCTGGTTCGGGCTGATGGCACAGGCTGGCCAGGGTTGCTCTAGTCGGCTGTCCTCAGTCGGGCTGAAGGCACAGGCTCGCCAGCGTTGTTGTAGACGGTGATCCTGGGTCGGGCTGAGGGCACAGGCTCGCCAGCGTTGTTGTAGATGGCGGTCCTGGTCGGGCTGAGGACACAGGCTCGCCAGCGTTTTTGTAGTCGGTGGTTCTGGGTCGGGCTGAGGGCACAGGCTCGCCAGCGTTGTTGTAGTCGGCGGTCCTGGGTCGGGCTGAGGGCACAGGCTCGCCAGCGTTTTTGTAGTCGGCGGTCCTGGGTCGGGCTGAGGGCACAGGCTCGCCAGCGTTTTTGTAGTCGGCGGTCCTGGGTCGGGCTGAGGGCACAGGCTCGCCAGCGTTGTTGCAGTAGGTCGTTCTTGGTCGGGCTGAGGGCACAGGCTCTCCAGCGTTGTTGTAGTCGGTCGTTCTGGGTCGGGCTGAGGGCACAGGCTCGCCTGCGTTAGGTTTGTCCGTCGCCCTGGGTCAGGCTCAGGGCACAGGCTCGCCAGCGTTGGGTGTGTCGGTCGTCCTGGGTCTTGCTGAGGGCAAAGGCTCGCCAGCGTTGGGTTTGTCGGTCGTCCTGGGTCGGGCTGAGGGCACAGGCTCTCCAGCGTTGTTGTAGTCGGCGATCCTGGGTCGGGCTGAGGGCACAGGCTCGCCAGCGTTGTTGTAGTTGGCGGTCCTGGTCGGGCTGAGGGCACAGGCTCGCCAGCGTTGTTGTAGTCGGCGGTCCTGGGTCGGGCTGAGGGCACAGGCTCGCCAGCGTTGTGTTAGTCGGCGGTCCTGGGTCGGGCTGAGGGCACAGGCTCGCCAGCGTTGTTGTAGTCGGCGGTCTTGGGTCGGGCTGAGGGCACAGGCTCGCCAGCGTTGTTGTAGTCGGCGGTCCTGGGTCGGGCTGAGGGCACAGGCTCGCCAGCGTTGTTGTAGTCGGCGGTCTTGGGTCGGGCTGAGGGCACAGGCTCGCCAGCGTTGTTGTAGTCGGCGGTCCTGGGTCGGGCTGAGGGCACAGGCTCGCCAGCGTTGTTGTAGTCTGTCGTTCTTGGTCGGGCTGAGGGCACAGGCTCGCCAGCGTTGTTGTAGTCGGTCGTTCTGGGTCGGGCTGAGGGCACAGGCTCGCCTGCGTTGTGTTTGTCCGTCGCCCTGGGTCAGGCTCAGGGCACAGGCTCGCCAGCGTTGGGTGTGTCGGTCGTCCTGGGTCGGGCTGAGGGCACAGGCTCGCCAGCGTTGGGTTTGTCGGTCGTCCTGGGTCGGGCTGAGGGCACAGGCTCTCCAGCGTTTTTGTAGTCGGCGATCCTGGGTTGGGCTGAGGGCACAGGCTCGCCAGCGTTGTTGTAGTCGGCGGTCCTGGGTCGGGCTGAGGGCACAGGCTCGCCAGCGTTGTGTTAGTCGGCGGTCCTGGGTCAGGCTGAGGGCACAGGCTCGCCAGCGTTGTTGTAGTCGGCGGTCCTGGGTCGGGCTGAGGGCACAGGCTCGCCAGCGTTGTTGTCGTCGGCGGTCCTGGGTCGGGCTGAGGGCACAGGCTCGCCAGCGTTGTTGTAGTCGGTCGTTCTTGGTCGGGCTGAGGGCACAGGCTCGCCAGCGTTGTTGTAGTTGGTCGTCCTGGGTCGGGCTGAGGGCACAGGCTCGCCTGCGTTGGGTTTGTCCGTCGCCCTGGGTCAGGCTCAGGGCACAGGCTCGCCAGCGTTGGGTGTGTCGGTCGTCCTGGGTCGGGCTTAGGGCACAGGCTCCCCAGCGCTGGGTTTGTCGGTCGTCCTGGGTCGGGCTGAGGGCACAGGCTCTCCAGCGTTGTTGTAGTCGGCGATCCTGGGTCGGGCTGAGGGCACAGGCTCGCCAGCGTTGTTGTAGTTGGCGGTCCTGGTCGGGCTGAGGACACAGGCTCGCCAGCGTTTTTGTAGTCGGCGGTTCTTGGGTCGGGCTGAGGGCACAGGCTCGCCAGTGTTGTGTTAGTCGGCGGTCCTGGGTCGGGCTGAGGGCACAGGCTCGCCAGCGTTGTTGTAGTCGGCGGTCCTGGGTCCGGCTGAGGGCACAGGCTCGCCAGGGTTGTACTAGTCTGCTGTCCTCAGTCGGGCTGAAGGCACAGGCTCGCCAGCGTTGTTGTAGTCGGCGATCCTGGGTCGGGCTGTGGGCACAGGCTCGCCAGCGTTGTTGTAGTTGGCGGTCCTGGTCGGGCTGAGGACACAGGCTCGCCAGCGTTTTTGTAGTCGGTGGTCCTGGGTCGGGCTGAGGGCACAGGCTCGCCAGTGTTGTGTTAGTCGGCGGCCCTGGGTCGGGCTGAGGGCACAGGCTCGCCAGCGTTGTTGTAGTCGGCGGTCCTGGGTCGGGCTGAGGGCACAGGCTCGCCAGCGTTTTTGTAGTCGGCGGTCCTGGGTCGGGCTGAGGGCACAGGCTCGCCAGCGTTGTTGTAGTAGGTCGTTCTTGGTCGGGCTGAGGGCACAGGCTCGCCAGCGTTGTTGTAGTCGGTCGTTCTGGGTCGGGCTGAGGGCACAGGCTCGCCAGCGTTGGGTGTGTCGGTCGTCCTGGGTCTTGCTGAGGGCAAAGGCTCGCCAGCGTTGGGTTTGTCGGTCGTCCTGGGTCGGGCTGAGGGCACAGGCTCTCCAGCGTTGTTGTAGTCGGCGATCCTGGGTCGGGCTGAGGGCACAGGCTCGCCAGCGTTGTTGTAGTTGGCGGTCCTGGTCGGGCTGAGGGCACAGGCTCGCCAGCGTTGTTGTAGTCGGCGGTCCTGGGTCGGGCTGAGGGCACAGGCTCGCCAGCGTTGTGTTAGTCGGCGGTCCTGGGTCGGGCTGAGGGCACAGGCTCGCCAGCGTTGTTGTAGTCGGCGGTCTTGGGTCGGGCTGAGGGCACAGGCTCGCCAGCGTTGTTGTAGTCGGCGGTCCTGGGTCGGGCTGAGGGCACAGGCTCGCCAGCGTTGTTGTAGTCGGCGGTCTTGGGTCGGGCTGAGGGCACAGGCTCGCCAGCGTTGTTGTAGTCGGCGGTCCTGGGTCGGGCTGAGGGCACAGGCTCGCCAGCGTTGTTGTAGTCTGTCGTTCTTGGTCGGGCTGAGGGCACAGGCTCGCCAGCGTTGTTGTAGTCGGTCGTTCTGGGTCGGGCTGAGGGCACAGGCTCGCCTGCGTTGTGTTTGTCCGTCGCCCTGGGTCAGGCTCAGGGCACAGGCTCGCCAGCGTTGGGTGTGTCGGTCGTCCTGGGTCGGGCTGAGGGCACAGGCTCGCCAGCGTTGGGTTTGTCGGTCGTCCTGGGTCGGGCTGAGGGCACAGGCTCTCCAGCGTTTTTGTAGTCGGCGATCCTGGGTCGGGCTGAGGGCACAGGCTCGCCAGCGTTGTTGTAGTCGGCGGTCCTGGGTCGGGCTGAGGGCACAGGCTCGCCAGCGTTGTGTTAGTCGGCGGTCCTGGGTCAGGCTGAGGGCACAGGCTCGCCAGCGTTGTTGTAGTCGGCGGTCCTGGGTCGGGCTGAGGGCACAGGCTCGCCAGCGTTGTTGTAGTCGGCGGTCCTGGGTCGGGCTGAGGGCACAGGCTCGCCAGCGTTGTTGTAGTCGGTCGTTCTTGGTCGGGCTGAGGGCACAGGCTCGCCAGCGTTGTTGTAGTTGGTCGTCCTGGGTCGGGCTGAGGGCACAGGCTCGCCTGCGTTGGGTTTGTCCGTCGCCCTGGGTCAGGCTCAGGGCACAGGCTCGCCAGCGTTGGGTGTGTCGGTCGTCCTGGGTCGGGCTTAGGGCACAGGCTCCCCAGCGCTGGGTTTGTCGGTCGTCCTGGGTTGGGCTGAGGGCACAGGCTCTCCAGCGTTGTTGTAGTCGGCGATCCTGGGTCGGGCTGAGGGCACAGGCTCGCCAGCGTTGTTGTAGTTGGCGGTCCTGGTCGGGCTGAGGACACAGGCTCGCCAGCGTTTTTGTAGTCGGCGGTTCTTGGGTCGGGCTGAGGGCACAGGCTCGCCAGTGTTGTGTTAGTCGGCGGTCCTGGGTCGGGCTGAGGGCACAGGCTCGCCAGCGTTGTTGTAGTCGGCGGTCCTGGGTCCGGCTGAGGGCACAGGCTCGCCAGGGTTGTACTAGTCTGCTGTCCTCAGTCGGGCTGAAGGCACAGGCTCGCCAGCGTTGTTGTAGTCGGCGATCCTGGGTCGGGCTGTGGGCACAGGCTCGCCAGCGTTGTTGTAGTTGGCGGTCCTGGTCGGGCTGATGACACAGGCTCGCCAGCGTTTTTGTAGTCGGTGGTCCTGGGTCGGGCTGAGGGCACAGGCTCGCCAGTGTTGTGTTAGTCGGCGGCCCTGGGTCGGGCTGAGGGCACAGGCTCGCCAGCGTTGTTGTAGTCGGCGGTCCTGGGTTGGGCTGAGGGCACAGGCTCGCCAGCGTTTTTGTAGTCGGCGGTCCTGGGTCGGGCTGAGGGCACAGGCTCGCCAGCGTTGTTGTAGTAGGTCGTTCTTGGTCGGGCTGAGGGCACAGGCTCGCCAGCGTTGTTGTAGTCGGTCGTTCTGGGTCGGGCTGAGGGCACAGGCTCGCCAGCGTTGTTGTAGTCGGCGGTCCTGTGTCGGGCTGAGGGCACAGGCTCGCCAGCGTTGTTGTAGTCGGTCGTCCTGGGTCGGGCTGAGGGCACAGGCTCGCCTGCGTTGGGTTTGTCCGTCGCCCTGGGTCAGGCTCAGGGCACAGGCTCGCCAGCGTTGGGTGTGTCGGTCGTCCTGGGTCGGGCTGAGGGCACAGGCTCGCCAGCGTTGGGTTTGTCGGTCGTCCTGGGTCGGGCTGAGGGCACAGGCTCGCCAGCGTTGGGTTTGTCGGTCGTCCTGGGTCGGGCTGAGGGCACAGGCTCTCCAGCGTTGTTGTAGTCGGCGACCCTGGGTCGGGCTGAGGGCACAGGCTCGCCAGCGTTGTTGTAGTCGGTCGTTCTGGGTCGGGCTGAGGGCACAGGCTCGCCTGCGTTGGGTTTGTCCGTCGCCCTGGGTCAGGCTCAGGGCACAGGCTCGCCAGCGTTGGGTGTGTCGGTCGTCCTGGGTCTTGCTGAGGGCACAGGCTCACCAGCGTTGTTGTAGTCGGCGATCCTGGGTCGGGCTGAGGGCACAGGCTCGCCAGCGTTGTTGTAGTTGGCGGTCCTGGTCGGGCTGAGGGCACAGGCTCGCCAGCGTTGTTGTAGTCGGCGGTCCTGGGTCGGGCTGAGGGCACAGGCTCGCCAGCGTTGTGTTAGTCGGCGGTCCTGGGTCGGGCTGAGGGCACAGGCTCGCCAGCGTTGTTGTAGTCGGCGGTCCTGGGTCGGGCTGAGGGCACAGGCTCGCCAGCGTTGTTGTAGTCGGCGGTCCTGGGTCGGGCTGAGGGCACAGGCTCGCCAGCGTTGTTGTAGTCGGCGGTCTTGGGTCGGGCTGAGGGCACAGGCTCGCCAGCGTTGTTGTAGTCGGCAGTCCTGAGTCGGGCTGAGGGCACAGGCTCGCCAGCGTTGTTGTAGTCGGCGGTCCTGGTTCGGGCTGATGGCACAGGCTCGCCAGGGTTGTTCTAGTCGGCTGTCCTCAGTCGGGCTGAAGGCACAGGCTCGCCAGCGTTGTTGTAGTCGGCGGTCCTGGGTCGGGCTGAGGGCACAGGCTTGCCAGCGTTTTCGTAGTCGGCGGTCCTGGTTCGGGCTGAGGGCACAGGCTCGCCAGCGTTGTTGTAGTTAGTCGTTCTTGGTCGGGCTGAGGGCACAGGCTCGCCAGCGTTGTTGTAGTCGGTTCTCCTGGGTCGGGCTGAGGGCACAGGCTCGCCTGCGTTGGGTTTGTCCGTCGCCCTGGGTCAGGCTCAGGGCACAGGCTCGCCAGCGTTGGGTGTGTTGGTCGTCCTGGGTCTGGCTGAGGGCACAGGCTCGCCAGCGTTGGGTTTGTCGGTCGTCCTGGGTCGGGCTGAGGGCACAGGCTCTCCAGCGTTGTTGTAGTCGGCGATCCTGGGTCGGGCTGAGGGCACAGGCTCGCCAGCGTTGTTGTAGTCGGTCGTTCTGGGTCGGGCTGAGGGCACAGGCTCTCCTGCGTTGGGTTTGTCCGTCGCCCTGGGTCAGGCTCAGGGCACAGGCTCGCCAGCGTTGGGTGTGTCGGTCGTCCTGGGTCTTGCTGAGGGCACAGGCTCACCAGCGTTGTTGTAGTCGGCGATCCTGGGTCGGGCTGAGGGCACAGGCTCGCCAGCGTTGTTGTAGTTGGCAGTCATGGGTCGGGCTGAGGGCACAGGCTCGCCAGCGTTGTTGTAGTCGGCGTTCCTGGTCGGGCTGAGGGCACAGGCTCGCCTGCGTTGGGTTTGTCCGTCGCCCTGGGTCAGGCTCAGGGCACAGGCTCGCCAGCGTTGGGTGTGTCGGTCGTCCTGGGTCAGGCTGAGGGCACAGGCTCGCCAGCGTTGGGTTTGTTGGTCGTCCTGGGTCGGGCTGAGGGCACAGGCTCGCCAGCGTTGTTGTTGTCGGCAGTCCTGGTTCGGGCTGATGGCACAGGCTCGCCAGGGTTGTTCTAGTCGGCTGTCCTCAGTCGGGCTGAAGGCACAGGCTCGCCAGCGTTGTTGTAGTCGGCGGTACTGGGTCGGGCTGAGGGCACAGGCTCGCCAGCGTTGTTGTAGTCGGCGGTCCTTGGTCGGGCTGAGGGCACAGGCTCGCCAGCATTTTTGTAGTCGGCGGTCCTGTGTTGGGCTGAGGGCACAGGCTCGCCAGCGTTGTTGTAGTCGGTCGTTCTTGGTCGGGCTGAGGGCACAGGCTCGCCAGCATTGTTGTAGTCGGTCGTCCTGGGCGGGCTGAGGGCACAGGCTCGCCTGCGTTGGGTTTGTCTGTCGCCCTGGGTCAGGCTCAGGGCACAGGCTCACCAGCGTTGGGTGTGTCGGTCGTCCTGGGTCGGGCTGAGGGCACAGGCTCGCCAGCGTTGGGTTTGTCGGTCGTCCTGGGTCGGGCTGAGGGCACAGGCTCTCCAGCGTTGTTGTAGTCGGCGATCCTGGGTTGGGCTGAGGGCACAGGCTCGCCAGCGTTGTTGTAGTTGGCGGTCCTGGTCGGGCTGAGGGCACAGGCTCGCCAGCGTTGTGTTAGTCGGCGGTCCTGGGTCGGGCTGAGGCCACAGGCTCGCCAGCGTTGTTGTAGTCGGCGGTCCTGGGTCGGGCTGAGGGCACAGGCTCGCCAGCGTTGTTGTAGTCGGCGGTCCAGGGTCGGGCTGAGGGCACAGGCTCGCCAGCGTTGTTGTAGTCAGTCGTCCTGGGTCGGGCTGAGGGCACAGGCTCGCCTGCGTTGGGTTTGTCCGTCGCCCTGGGTCAGGCTCAGGGCACAGGCTCGCCAGCGTTGGGTGTGTCGGTCGTCCTGGGTCGGGCTGAGGGCACAGGCTCCCCAGCGTTGGGTTTGTCGGTCGTCCTGGGTCGGGCTGAGGGCACAGGCTCTCCAGCGTTGTTGTAGTCGGCGATCCTGGGTCGGGCTGAGGGCACAGGCTCGCCAGCGTTGTTGTAGTTGGCGGTCCTGGTCGGGCTGAGGGCACAGGCTCGCCAGCGTTTTTGTAGTCGGCGGTCCTGGGTCGGGCTGAGGGCACAGGCTTGCCAGCGTTGTGTTAGTCGGCGGTCCTGGGTCGGGCTGAGGGCACAGGCTCGCCAGCGTTGTTGTAGTCGGCGGTCCTGGGTTCGGCTGAGGGCACAGGCTCACCAGGGTTGTTCTAGTCGGCTGTCCTCAGTTGGGCAGAAGGCACAGGCTTGCCAGCGTTGTTGTAGTCGGCGGTACTGGGTCGGGCTGAGGGCACAGGCTCGCCAGCATTGTTGTAGTCGGCGGTCCTGGGTCGGGCTGAGGGCACAGGCTCGCCAGCGTTTTTGTAGTCGGCGGTCCTGGGTCGGGCTGAGGGCACAGGCTCGCCGGCGTTGTTGTAGTCGGTCGGGCTGAGGGCACAGGCTCGCCAGCGTTGTTGTAGTCGGTCGTCCTGGGTCGGGCTGAGGGCACAGGCTCGCCTGCGTTGGGTTTGTCCGTCGCCCTGGGTCAGGCTCAGGGCACAGGCTCGCCAGCGTTGGGTGTGTCGGTCGTCCTGGGTCGGAATGAGGGCACAGGCTCCCCAGCGTTGGGTTTGTCGGTCGTCCTGGGTCGGGCTGAGGGCACAGGTTCTCCAGCGTTGTTGTAGTCGGCGATCCTGGGTCGGGCTGAGGGCACAGGCTCGCCAGCGTTGTTGTAGTTGGCGGTCCTGGTCGGGCTGAGGGCACAGGCTCGCCAGCGTTTTTGTAGTCGGCGGTCCTGGGTCGGGCTGAGGGCACAGGCTTGCCAGCGTTGTGTTAGTCGGCGGTCCTGGGTCGGGCTGAGGGCACAGGCTCGCCAGCGTTGTTGTAGTCGGCGGTCCTGGGTTCGGCTGAGGGCACAGGCTCGCCAGGGTTGTTCTAGTCGGCTGTCCTCAGTCGGGCAGAAGGCACAGGCTCACCAGCGTTGTTGTAGTCTGCGGTACTGGGTCGGGCTGAGGGCACAGGGTCGCCAGCGTTGTTGTAGTCGGCGGTCCTGGGTCGGGCTGAGGGCACAGACTCGCCAGCGATTTTGTAGTCGGCGGTCCTGAGTTGGGCTGAGGGCACAGGCTCGCCAGCGTTGTTGTAGTCAGTCGTTCTTGGTCGGGCTGAGGGCACAGGCTCGCCAGCATTGTTGTAGTCGGTCGTTCTGGGTCGGGCTGAGGGCACAGGCTCGCCTGCGTTGGGTTTGTCCGTCGCCCTGGGTCAGGCTCAGGGCACAGGCTCGCCAGCGTTGGGTGTGTCGGTCGTCCTGGGTCGGGCTGAGGGCACAGGCTCGCCAGCGTTGGGTTTGTCGGTCGTCCTGGGTCGGGCTGAGGGCACAGGCTCTCCAGCGTTTTTGTAGTCGGCAATCCTGGGTCGGGCTGAGGGCACAGGCTCGCCAGCGTTGTTGTAGTCGGCGGTCCTGGGTCGGGCTGAGGGCACAGGCTCGCCAGCGTTGGGTTTGTCCGTCGCCCTGGGTCAGGCTCAGGGCACAGGCTCGCCAGCGTTGGGTGTGTCGGTCGTCCTGGGTCAGGCTGAGGGCACAGGCTCGCCAGCGTTGGGTTTGTCGGTCGTCCTGGGTCGGGCTGAGGGCACAGGCTCGCCAGCGTTGTTGTTGTCGGCAGTCCTGGTTCGGGCTGATGGCACAGGCTCGCCAGGGTTGTTCTAGTCGGCTGTCCTCAGTCGGGCTGAAGGCACAGGCTCACCAGCGTTGTTGTAGTCGGCGGTACTGGGTCGGGCTGAGGGCACAGGCTCGCCAGCGTTGTTGTAGTCGGCGGTCCTTGGTCGGGCTGAGAGCACAGGCTCGCCAGCATTTTTGTAGTCGGCGGTCCTGTGTTGGGCTGAGGGCACAGGCTCGCCAGCGTTGTTGTAGTCGGTCGTTTTTGGTCGGGCTGAGGGCACAGGCTCGCCAGCATTGTTGTAGTCGGTCGTCCTGGGCGGGCTGAGGGCACAGGCTCGCCTGCGTTGGGTTTGTCCGTCGCCCTGGGTCAGGCTCAGGGCACAGGCTCACCAGCGTTGGGTGTGTCGGTCGTCCTGGGTCGGGCTGAGGGCACAGGCTCGCCAGCGTTGGGTTTGTCGGTCGTCCTGGGTCGGGCTGAGGGCACAGGCTCTCCAGCGTTGTTGTAGTCGGCGATCCTGGGTCGGGCTGAGGGCACAGGCTCGCCAGCGTTGTTGTAGTTGGCGGTCCTGGTCGGGCTGAGGGCACAGGCTCGCCAGCGTTGTGTTAGTCGGCGGTCCTGGGTCGGGCTGAGGGCACAGGCTCGCCAGCGTTGTTGTAGTCGGCGGTCCTAGGTCGGGCTGAGGGCACAGGCTCGCCAGCGTTGTTGTAGTCGGCGGTCCAGGGTCGGGCTGAGGGCACAGGCTCGCCAGCGTTGTTGTAGTCGGTCGTCCTGGGTCGGGCTGAGGGCACAGGCTCGCCTGCGTTGGGTTTGTCCGTCGCCCTGGGTCAGGCTCAGGGCACAGGCTCGCCAGCGTTGGGTGTGTCGGTCGTCCTGGGTCGGGCTGAGGGCGCAGGCTCCCCAGCGTTGGGTTTGTCGGTCGTCCTGGGTCGGGCTGAGGGCACAGGCTCTCCAGCGTTGTTGTAGTCGGCGATCCTGGGTCGGGCTGAGGGCACAGGCTCGCCAGCGTTGTTGTAGTTGGCGGTCCTGGTCGGGCTGAGGGCACAGGCTCGCCAGCGTTTTTGTAGTCGGCGGTCCTGGGTCGGGCTGAGGGCACTGGCTTGCCAGCGTTGTGTTAGTCGGCGGTCCTGGGTCGGGCTGAGGGCACAGGCTCGCCAGCGTTGTTGTAGTCGGCGGTCCTGGGTCGGGCTGAGGGCACAGACTCGCCAGCGATTTTGTAGTCGGCGGTCCTGGGTCGGGCTGAGGGCACAGGCTCGCCAGCGTTGTTGTAGTCGGTCGTTCTTGGTCGGGCTGAGGGCACAGGCTCGCCAGCGTTGTTGTAGTCGGTCGTTCTGGGTCGGGCTGAGGGCACAGGCTCGCCTGCGTTGGGTTTGTCCGTCGCCCTGGGTCAGGCTCAGGGCACAGGCTCGCCAGCGTTGGGTGTGTCGGTCGTCCTGGGTCGGGCTGAGGGCACAGGCTCGCCAGCGTTGGGTTTGTCGGTCGTCCTGGGTCGGGCTGAGGGCACAGGCTCTCCAGCGTTTTTGTAGTCGGCAATCCTGGGTCGGGCTGAGGGCACAGGCTCGCCAGCGTTGTTGTAGTCGGCGGTCCTGGGTCGGGCTGAGGGCACAGGCTCGCCAGCGTTGTGTTAGTCGGCGGTCCTGGGTCGGGCTGAGGGCACAGGCTCGCCAGCGTTGTTGTAGTCGGTCGTTCTTGGTCGGGCTGAGGGCACAGGCTCGCCAGCGTTGTTATAGTCGGTCGTCCTGGGTCGGGCTGAGGGCACAGGCTCGCCAGGGTTGTACTAGTCTGCTGTCCTCAGTCGGGCTGAAGGCACAGGCTCGCCAGCGTTGTTGTAGTCGGCGATCCTGGGTCGGGCTGTAGGCACAGGCTCGCCAGCGTTGTTGTAGTTGGCGGTCCTGGTCGGGCTGAGGACACAGGCTCGCCAGCGTTTTTGTAGTCGGTGGTCCTGGGTCGGGCTGAGGGCACAGGCTCGCCAGTGTTGTGTTAGTCGGCGGCCCTGGGTCGGGCTGAGGGCACAGGCTCGCCAGCGTTGTTGTAGTCGGCGGTCCTGGGTCGTGCTGAGGGCACAGGCTCGCCAGCGTTTTTGTAGTCGGCGGTCCTGGGTCGGGCTGAGGGCACAGGCTCGCCAGCGTTGTTGTAGTAGGTCGTTCTTGGTCGGGCTGAGGGCACAGGCTTGCCTGCGTTGGGTTTGTCCGTCGTCCTGGGTCAGGCTCAGGGCACAGGCTCGCCAGCGTTGGGTGTGTCGGTCGTCCTGGGTCGGGCTGAGGGCACAGGCTCGCCAGCGTTGGGTTTGTCGGTCGTCCTGGGTCGGGCTGAGGGCACAGGCTCTCCAGCGTTGTTGTAGTCGGCGGTCCTGGGTCGGGCTGAGGGCACAGGCTCGCCAGCGTTGTTGTAGTCGTCGGTCCTGGGTCGGGCTGAGGGCACAGGCTCGCCAGCGTTGTTGTAGTCGGCGGTCCTGAGTCGGGCTGAGGGCACAGGCTCGCCAGCGTTGTTGTAGTCGGCAGTCCTGGTTCGGGCTGATGGCACAGGCTGGCCAGGGTTGCTCTAGTCGGCTGTCCTCAGTCGGGCTGAAGGCACAGGCTCGCCAGCGTTGTTGTAGACGGTGATCCTGGGTCGGGCTGAGGGCACAGGCTCGCCAGCGTTGTTGTAGATGGCGGTCCTGGTCGGGCTGAGGACACAGGCTCGCCAGCGTTTTTGTAGTCGGTGGTTCTGGGTCGGGCTGAGGGCACAGGCTCGCCAGCGTTGTTGTAGTCGGCGGTCCTGGGTCGGGCTGAGGGCACAGGCTCGCCAGCGTTTTTGTAGTCGGCGGTCCTGGGTCGGGCTGAGGGCACAGGCTCGCCAGCGTTTTTGTAGTCGGCGGTCCTGGGTCGGGCTGAGGGCACAGGCTCGCCAGCGTTGTTGCAGTAGGTCGTTCTTGGTCGGGCTGAGGGCACAGGCTCTCCAGCGTTGTTGTAGTCGGTCGTTCTGGGTCGGGCTGAGGGCACAGGCTCGCCTGCGTTAGGTTTGTCCGTCGCCCTGGGTCAGGCTCAGGGCACAGGCTCGCCAGCGTTGGGTGTGTCGGTCGTCCTGGGTCTTGCTGAGGGCAAAGGCTCGCCAGCGTTGGGTTTGTCGGTCGTCCTGGGTCGGGCTGAGGGCACAGGCTCTCCAGCGTTGTTGTAGTCGGCGATCCTGGGTCGGGCTGAGGGCACAGGCTCGCCAGCGTTGTTGTAGTTGGCGGTCCTGGTCGGGCTGAGGGCACAGGCTCGCCAGCGTTGTTGTAGTCGGCGGTCCTGGGTCGGGCTGAGGGCACAGGCTCGCCAGCGTTGTGTTAGTCGGCGGTCCTGGGTCGGGCTGAGGGCACAGGCTCGCCAGCGTTGTTGTAGTCGGCGGTCTTGGGTCGGGCTGAGGGCACAGGCTCGCCAGCGTTGTTGTAGTCGGCGGTCCTGGGTCGGGCTGAGGGCACAGGCTCGCCAGCGTTGTTGTAGTCGGCGGTCTTGGGTCGGGCTGAGGGCACAGGCTCGCCAGCGTTGTTGTAGTCGGCGGTCCTGGGTCGGGCTGAGGGCACAGGCTCGCCAGCGTTGTTGTAGTCTGTCGTTCTTGGTCGGGCTGAGGGCACAGGCTCGCCAGCGTTGTTGTAGTCGGTCGTTCTGGGTCGGGCTGAGGGCACAGGCTCGCCTGCGTTGTGTTTGTCCGTCGCCCTGGGTCAGGCTCAGGGCACAGGCTCGCCAGCGTTGGGTGTGTCGGTCGTCCTGGGTCGGGCTGAGGGCACAGGCTCGCCAGCGTTGGGTTTGTCGGTCGTCCTGGGTCGGGCTGAGGGCACAGGCTCTCCAGCGTTTTTGTAGTCGGCGATCCTGGGTTGGGCTGAGGGCACAGGCTCGCCAGCGTTGTTGTAGTCGGCGGTCCTGGGTCGGGCTGAGGGCACAGGCTCGCCAGCGTTGTGTTAGTCGGCGGTCCTGGGTCAGGCTGAGGGCACAGGCTCGCCAGCGTTGTTGTAGTCGGCGGTCCTGGGTCGGGCTGAGGGCACAGGCTCGCCAGCGTTGTTGTCGTCGGCGGTCCTGGGTCGGGCTGAGGGCACAGGCTCGCCAGCGTTGTTGTAGTCGGTCGTTCTTGGTCGGGCTGAGGGCACAGGCTCGCCAGCGTTGTTGTAGTTGGTCGTCCTGGGTCGGGCTGAGGGCACAGGCTCGCCTGCGTTGGGTTTGTCCGTCGCCCTGGGTCAGGCTCAGGGCACAGGCTCGCCAGCGTTGGGTGTGTCGGTCGTCCTGGGTCGGGCTTAGGGCACAGGCTCCCCAGCGCTGGGTTTGTCGGTCGTCCTGGGTCGGGCTGAGGGCACAGGCTCTCCAGCGTTGTTGTAGTCGGCGATCCTGGGTCGGGCTGAGGGCACAGGCTCGCCAGCGTTGTTGTAGTTGGCGGTCCTGGTCGGGCTGAGGACACAGGCTCGCCAGCGTTTTTGTAGTCGGCGGTTCTTGGGTCGGGCTGAGGGCACAGGCTCGCCAGTGTTGTGTTAGTCGGCGGTCCTGGGTCGGGCTGAGGGCACAGGCTCGCCAGCGTTGTTGTAGTCGGCGGTCCTGGGTCCGGCTGAGGGCACAGGCTCGCCAGGGTTGTACTAGTCTGCTGTCCTCAGTCGGGCTGAAGGCACAGGCTCGCCAGCGTTGTTGTAGTCGGCGATCCTGGGTCGGGCTGTGGGCACAGGCTCGCCAGCGTTGTTGTAGTTGGCGGTCCTGGTCGGGCTGAGGACACAGGCTCGCCAGCGTTTTTGTAGTCGGTGGTCCTGGGTCGGGCTGAGGGCACAGGCTCGCCAGTGTTGTGTTAGTCGGCGGCCCTGGGTCGGGCTGAGGGCACAGGCTCGCCAGCGTTGTTGTAGTCGGCGGTCCTGGGTCGGGCTGAGGGCACAGGCTCGCCAGCGTTTTTGTAGTCGGCGGTCCTGGGTCGGGCTGAGGGCACAGGCTCGCCAGCGTTGTTGTAGTAGGTCGTTCTTGGTCGGGCTGAGGGCACAGGCTCGCCAGCGTTGTTGTAGTCGGTCGTTCTGGGTCGGGCTGAGGGCACAGGCTCGCCAGCGTTGGGTGTGTCGGTCGTCCTGGGTCTTGCTGAGGGCAAAGGCTCGCCAGCGTTGGGTTTGTCGGTCGTCCTGGGTCGGGCTGAGGGCACAGGCTCTCCAGCGTTGTTGTAGTCGGCGATCCTGGGTCGGGCTGAGGGCACAGGCTCGCCAGCGTTGTTGTAGTTGGCGGTCCTGGTCGGGCTGAGGGCACAGGCTCGCCAGCGTTGTTGTAGTCGGCGGTCCTGGGTCGGGCTGAGGGCACAGGCTCGCCAGCGTTGTGTTAGTCGGCGGTCCTGGGTCGGGCTGAGGGCACAGGCTCGCCAGCGTTGTTGTAGTCGGCGGTCTTGGGTCGGGCTGAGGGCACAGGCTCGCCAGCGTTGTTGTAGTCGGCGGTCCTGGGTCGGGCTGAGGGCACAGGCTCGCCAGCGTTGTTGTAGTCGGCGGTCTTGGGTCGGGCTGAGGGCACAGGCTCGCCAGCGTTGTTGTAGTCGGCGGTCCTGGGTCGGGCTGAGGGCACAGGCTCGCCAGCGTTGTTGTAGTCTGTCGTTCTTGGTCGGGCTGAGGGCACAGGCTCGCCAGCGTTGTTGTAGTCGGTCGTTCTGGGTCGGGCTGAGGGCACAGGCTCGCCTGCGTTGTGTTTGTCCGTCGCCCTGGGTCAGGCTCAGGGCACAGGCTCGCCAGCGTTGGGTGTGTCGGTCGTCCTGGGTCGGGCTGAGGGCACAGGCTCGCCAGCGTTGGGTTTGTCGGTCGTCCTGGGTCGGGCTGAGGGCACAGGCTCTCCAGCGTTTTTGTAGTCGGCGATCCTGGGTCGGGCTGAGGGCACAGGCTCGCCAGCGTTGTTGTAGTCGGCGGTCCTGGGTCGGGCTGAGGGCACAGGCTCGCCAGCGTTGTGTTAGTCGGCGGTCCTGGGTCAGGCTGAGGGCACAGGCTCGCCAGCGTTGTTGTAGTCGGCGGTCCTGGGTCGGGCTGAGGGCACAGGCTCGCCAGCGTTGTTGTAGTCGGCGGTCCTGGGTCGGGCTGAGGGCACAGGCTCGCCAGCGTTGTTGTAGTCGGTCGTTCTTGGTCGGGCTGAGGGCACAGGCTCGCCAGCGTTGTTGTAGTTGGTCGTCCTGGGTCGGGCTGAGGGCACAGGCTCGCCTGCGTTGGGTTTGTCCGTCGCCCTGGGTCAGGCTCAGGGCACAGGCTCGCCAGCGTTGGGTGTGTCGGTCGTCCTGGGTCGGGCTTAGGGCACAGGCTCCCCAGCGCTGGGTTTGTCGGTCGTCCTGGGTTGGGCTGAGGGCACAGGCTCTCCAGCGTTGTTGTAGTCGGCGATCCTGGGTCGGGCTGAGGGCACAGGCTCGCCAGCGTTGTTGTAGTTGGCGGTCCTGGTCGGGCTGAGGACACAGGCTCGCCAGCGTTTTTGTAGTCGGCGGTTCTTGGGTCGGGCTGAGGGCACAGGCTCGCCAGTGTTGTGTTAGTCGGCGGTCCTGGGTCGGGCTGAGGGCACAGGCTCGCCAGCGTTGTTGTAGTCGGCGGTCCTGGGTCCGGCTGAGGGCACAGGCTCGCCAGGGTTGTACTAGTCTGCTGTCCTCAGTCGGGCTGAAGGCACAGGCTCGCCAGCGTTGTTGTAGTCGGCGATCCTGGGTCGGGCTGTGGGCACAGGCTCGCCAGCGTTGTTGTAGTTGGCGGTCCTGGTCGGGCTGATGACACAGGCTCGCCAGCGTTTTTGTAGTCGGTGGTCCTGGGTCGGGCTGAGGGCACAGGCTCGCCAGTGTTGTGTTAGTCGGCGGCCCTGGGTCGGGCTGAGGGCACAGGCTCGCCAGCGTTGTTGTAGTCGGCGGTCCTGGGTTGGGCTGAGGGCACAGGCTCGCCAGCGTTTTTGTAGTCGGCGGTCCTGGGTCGGGCTGAGGGCACAGGCTCGCCAGCGTTGTTGTAGTAGGTCGTTCTTGGTCGGGCTGAGGGCACAGGCTCGCCAGCGTTGTTGTAGTCGGTCGTTCTGGGTCGGGCTGAGGGCACAGGCTCGCCTGCGTTGGGTTTGTCCGTCGTCCTGGGTCAGGCTCAGGGCACAGGCTCGCCAGCGTTGGGTGTGTCGGTCGTCCTGGGTCTTGCTGAGGGCACAGGCTCGCCAGCGTTGGGTTTGTCGGTCGTCCTGGGTCGGGCTGAGGGCACAGGCTCTCCAGCGTTGTTGTAGTCGGCGGTCCTGGGTCAGGCTGAGGGCACAGGCTCGCCAGCGTTGTGTTAGTCGGCGGTCTTGGGTCGGGCTGAGGGCACAGGCTCGCCAGCGTTGTTGTAGTCGGCGGTCCTGGGTCGGGCTGAGGGCACAGGCTCGCCAGCGTTGTTGTAGTCGGCGGTCCTGGGTTGGGCTGAGGGCACAGGCTCGCCAGCGTTGTTGTAGTCGGCGGTCTTGGGTCGGGCTGAGGGCACAGGCTCGCCAGCGTTGTTGTAGTCGGCGGTCCTGAGTCGGGCTGAGGGCACAGGCTCGCCAGCGTTGTTGTAGTCGGCGGTCCTCAGTCGGGCTGAAGGCAGAGGCTCGCCAGCGTTGTTGTAGTCAGGCGGTCCTGGGTCGGGCTGAGGGCACAGGCTCGCCAGCGTTGTTGTAGTTGGTCGTCCTGGGTCGGGCTGAGGGCACAGGCTCGCCAGCGTTGTTGTCGTCGGTCGTTCTTGGTCGGGCTGAGGGCACAGGCTCACCAGCGTTGTTGTAGTCGGTCGTCCTGGGTCGGGCTGAGGGCACAGGCTCGCCTGCGTTGGGTTTGTCCGTCGTCCTGGGTCAGGCTCAGGGCACAGGCTCGCCAGCGTTGGGTGTGTCGGTCGTCCTGGGTCGGGCTGAGGGCACAGGCTCGCCAGCGTTGGGTTTGTCGGTCGTCCTGGGTCGGGCTGAGGGCACAGGCTCTCCAGCGTTGTTGTAGTCGGCGGTCCTGGGTCGGGCTGAGGGCACAGGCTCGCCAGCGTTGTTGTAGTCGTCGGTCCTGGGTCGGGCTGAGGGCACAGGCTCGCCAGCGTTGTTGTAGTCGGCGGTCCTGAGTCGGGCTGAGAGCACAGGCTCGCCAGCGTTGTTGTAGTCGGCAGTCCTGGTTCGGGCTGATGGCACAGGCTCGCCAGGGTTGCTCTAGTCGGCTGTCCTCAGTCGGGCTGAAGGCACAGGCTCGCCAGCGTTGTTGTAGACGGTGATCCTGGGTCGGGCTGAGGGCACAGGCTCGCCAGCGTTGTTGTAGTTGGCGGTCCTGGTCGGGCTGAGGACACAGGCTCGCCAGCGTTTTTGTAGTCGGTGGTCCTGGGTCGGGCTGAGGGCACAGGCTCGCCAGTGTTGTGTTAGTCGGCGGCCCTGGGTCGGGCTGAGGGCACAGGCTCGCCAGCGTTGTTGTAGTCGGCGGTCCTGGGTCGGGCTGAGGGCACAGGCTCGCCAGCGTTTTTGTAGTCGGCGGTCCTGGGTCGGGCTGAGGGCACAGGCTCGCCAGCGTTGTTGTAGTAGGTCGTTCTTGGTCGGGCTGAGGGCACAGGCTCGCCAGCGTTGTTGTAGTCGGTCGTTCTGGGTCGGGCTCAGGGCACAGGCTCGCCTGCGTTGGGTTTGTCCGTCGCCCTGGGTCAGGCTCAGGGCACAGGCTCGCCAGCGTTGGGTGTGTCGGTCGTCCTGGGTCTTGCTGAGGGCACAGGCTCGCCAGCGTTGGGTTTGTCGGTCGTCCTGGGTCGGGCTGAGGGCACAGGCTCTCCAGCGTTGTTGTAGTCGGCGATCCTGGGTCGGGCTGAGGGCACAGGCTCGCCAGCGTTGTTGTAGTTGGCGGTCCTGGTCGGGCTGAGGGCACAGGCTCGCCAGCGTTGTTGTAGTCGGCGGTCCTGGGTCGGGCTGAGGGCACAGGCTCGCCAGCGTTGTTGTAGTCGGCGGTCCTGGGTCGGGCTGAGGGCACAGGCTCGCCAGCGTTGTTGTAGTCGGCGGTCCTGTGTCGGGCTGAGGGCACAGGCTCGCCAGCGTTGTTATAGTCGGCGGTCTTGGGTCGGGCTGAGGGCACAGGCTCGCCAGCGTTGTTGTAGTCGGCGGTCCTGAGTCGGGCTGAGGGCACAGGCTCGCCAGCGTTGTTGTAGTCGGCGGTCCTGGTTCGGGCTGATGGCACAGGCTCGCCAGGGTTGTTCTAGTCGGCTGTCCTCAGTCGGGCTGAAGGCACAGGCTCGCCAGCGTTGTTGTAGTCGGCGGTCCTGTGTCGGGCTGAGGGCACAGGCTCGCCAGCGTTGTTGTAGTTGGTTGTCCTGGGTCGGGCTGAGGGCACAGGCTCGCCAGCGATGTTGTAGTTGGTTGTTCTTGGTCGGGCTGAGGGCACAGGCTCACCAGCGTTGTTGTAGTCGGTCGTCCTGGGTCGGGCTGAGGGCACAGGCTTTCCTGCGTTGGGTTTGTCCGTCGTCCTGGGTCAGGCTCAGGGCACAGGCTCGCCAGCGTTGGGTGTGTCGGTCGTCCTGGGTCGGGCTGAGGGCACAGGCTCGCCAGCGTTGGGTTTGTCGGTCGTCCTGGGTCGGGCTGAGGGCACAGGCTCTCCAGCGTTGTTGTAGTCGGCGGTCCTGGGTCGGGCTGAGGGCACAGGCTCGCCAGCGTTGTTGTAGTCGGCGGTCTTGGGTCGGGCTGAGGGCACAGGCTCGCCAGCGTTGTTGTAGTCGGCGATCTTGAGTCGGGCTGAGGGCACAGGCTCGCCAGCGTTGTTGTAGTCGGCAGTCCTGGTTCGGGCTGATGGCACAGGCTCGCCAGGGTTGTTCTAGTCGGATGTCCTCAGTCGGGCTGAAGGCACAGGCTCGCCAGCGTTGTTGTAGTCGGCGGTCCTGGGTCGGGCTGAGGGCACAGGCTCGCCAGCGTTGTTGTAGTCGGCGGTCCTGTGTCGGGCTGAGGGCACAGGCTCGCCAGCGTTGTTGTAGTTGGTTGTCCTGGGTCGGGCTGAGGGCACAGGCTCACCAGCGATGTTGTAGTCGGTCGTTCTTGGTCGGGCTGAGGGCACAGGCTCACCAGCGTTGTTGTAGTCGGTCGTCCTGGGTCGGGCTGAGGGCACAGGCTCGCCTGCGTTGGGTTTGTCCGTCGTCCTGGGTCAGGCTCAGGGCACAGGCTCGCCAGCGTTGGGTGTGTCGGTCGTCCTGGGTCGGGCTGAGGGCACAGGCTCGCCAGCGTTGGGTTTGTCGGTCGTCCTGGGTAGGGCTGAGGGCACAGGCTCTCCAGCGTTGTTGTAGTCGGCGGTCCTGGGTCGGGCTGAGGGCACAGGCTCGCCAGCGTTGTTGTAGTCGCCGGTCCTGGGTCGGGCTGAGGGCACAGGCTCGCCAGCGTTGTTGTAGTCGGCGGTCCTGAGTCGGGCTGAGGGCACAGGCTCGCCAGCGTTGTTGTAGTCGGCAGTCCTGGTTTGGGCTGATGGCACAGGCTCGCCAGGGTTGCTCTAGTCGGCTGTCCTCGGTCGGGCTGAGGGCACAGGCTCGCCAGCGTTGTGTTAGTCGGCGGTCCTGGGTCTGGCTGAGGGCACAGGTTCGCCAGCGTTGTTGCAGTCGGCGGTCCTGGGTCCGGCTGAGGGCACAGGCTCGCCAGGGTTGTTCTAGTCGGCTGTCCTCAGTCGGGCAGAAGGCACAGGCTCGCCAGCGTTGTTGTAGTCGGCGGTACTGGGTCGGGCTGAGGGCACAGGCTCGCCAGCGTTGTTGTAGTCGGCGGTCCTGGGTCGGGCTGAGGGCACAGGCTCGCCGGCGTTTTTGTAGTCGGCGGTCCTGGGTCGGGCTGAGGGCACAGGCTCGCAAGCGTTGTTGTAGTCGGTCATTCTTGGTCGGGCTGAGGGCACAGGCTCGCCAGCGTTGTTGTAGTCGGTCGTTCTGGGTCGGGCTGAGGGCACAGGCTCGCCTGCGTTGGGTTTGTCCGTCGCCCTGGGTCAGGCTCAGGGCACAGGCTCGCCAGCGTTGGGTGTGTCGGTCGTCCTGGGTCGGGCTGAGGGCACAGGCTCGCCAGCGTTGGGTTTGTCGGTCGTCCTGGGTCGGGCTGAGGGCACAGGCTCTCCAGCGTTGTTGCAGTCGGCGATCCTGGGTCGGGCTGAGGGCACAGGCTCGCCAGCGTTGTTGTAGTTGGCGGTCCTGGTCGGGCTGAGGGCACAGGCTCGCCAGCGTTGTTCTAGTCGGCTGTCCTCAGTCAGGCTGAAGGCACAGGCTCGCCAGCGTTGTTGTAGTCGGTCGTTCTTGGTCGGGCTGAGGGCACAGGCTCGCCAGCGTTGTTGTAGTCGGTTGTCCTGGGTCGGGCTGAGGGCACAGGCTCGCCAGCGATGTTGTAGTCGGTCGTTCTTGGTTGGGCTGAGGGCACAGGCTCACCAGCGTTGTTGTAGTCGGTCGTCCTGGGTCGGGCTGAGGGCACAGGCTCGCCTGCGTTGGGTTTGTCCGTCGTCCTGGGTCAGGCTCAGGGCACAGGCTCGCCAGCGTTGGGTGTGTCAGTCGTCCTGGGTCGGGCTGAGGGCACAGGCTCGCCAGCGTTGGGTTTGTCGGTCGTCCTGGGTCGGGCTGAGGGCACAGGCTCTCCAGCGTTCTTGTAGTCGGCGGTCCTGGGTCGGGCTGAGGGCACAGGCTCGCCAGCGTTGTTGTAGTCGTCGGTCCTGGGTCGGGCTGAGGGCACAGGCTCGCCAGCGTTGTTGTAGTCGGCGGTCCTGAGTCGGGCTGAGGGCACAGGCTCGCCAGCGTTGTTGTAGTCGGCAGTCCTGGTTTGGACTGATGGCACAGGCTCGCCAGGGTTGCTCTAGTCGGCTGTCCTCAGTCGGGCTGAGGGCACAGGCTCGCCAGCGTTGTTGTAGTCGGCGGTCCTGGGTCGGGCTGAGGGCACAGGCTCGCCAGCGTTGTGTTAGTCGGCGGTCCTGGGTCGGGCTGAGGGCACAGGCTCGCCAGAGTTGTTCTACTCGGCTGTCCTCAGTCGGGCAGAAGGCACAGGCTCGCCAGCGTTGTTGTAGTCGGCGGTACTGGGTCGGGCTGAGGGCACAGGCTCGCCAGCGTTGTTGTAGTCGGCGGTCCTGGGTCGGGCTGAGGGCACAGGCTCGCCGGCGTTTTTGTAGTCGGCGGTCCTGGGTCGGGCTGAGGGCACAGGCTCGCAAGCGTTGTTGTAGTCGGTCGTTCTTGGTCGGGCTGAGGGCACAGGCTCGCCAGCGTTGTTGTAGTCGGTCGTTCTGGGTCGGGCTGAGGGCACAGGCTCGCCTGCGTTGGGTTTGTCCGTCGCCCTGGGTCAGGCTCAGGGCACAGGCTCGCCAGCGTTGGGTGTGTCGGTCGTCCTGGGTCGGGCTGAGGGCACAGGCTCGCCAGCGTTGGGTTTGTCGGTCGTCCTGGGTCGGGCTGAGGGCACAGGCTCTCCAGCGTTGTTGTAGTCGGCGGTCATGGGTCGGGCTGAGGGCACAGGCTCGCCAGCGTGTTGTAGTCGGCATTCCTGGTCGGGCTGAGGGCACAGGCTCGCCAGCGTTGGGTGTGTCGGCGGTCCTGGGTCAGGCTGAGGGCACAGGCTCGCCAGCGTTGTTGTAGTCGGCGGTCCTGGGTCGGGCTGAGGGCACAGGCTCGCCAGCGTTGTTATAGTCGGCGGTCCTGGGTCGTGCTGAGGGCACAGGCTTGCCAGCGTTGTTGTAGTCGGCGGTCCTGAGTCGGGCTGAGGGCACAGGCTCGCCAGCGTTGTTGTAGTCGGCAGTCCTGGTTCGGGCTGATGGCACAGGCTCGCCAGGGTTGCTCTAGTCGGCTGTCCTCAGTCGGGCTGAAGGCACAGGCTCGCCAGCGTTGTTGTAGTCGGCGGTATAGGGTCGGGCTGAGGGCACAGGCTCGCCAGCGTTGTCGTAGTCGGCGGTCCTGGGTCGGGCTGAGGGCACAGGCTCGCCAGCGTTGTTGTAGTTGGCGGTCCTGGGTCCGGCTGAGGGCACAGGCTCGCCAGCGTTGTTGTAGTCGGCGGTCCTGAGTCGGGCTGAGGGCACAGGCTCGCCAGCGTTGTTGTAGTCGGCGGTCATGGGTCGGGCTGAGGGCACAGGCTCGCCAGCGTTGTTGTAGTCGGCGTTCCTGGTCGGGCTGAGGGCACAGGCTCGCCTGCGTTGGGTTTGTCCGTCGCCCTGGGTCAGGCTCAGGGCACAGGCTCGCCAGCGTTGGGTGTGTCGGTCGTCCTGGGTCGGGCTGAGGGCACAGGCTCGCCAGCGTTGTTGTAGTCGGCGGTCCTGGGTCGGGCTGAGGGCACAGGCTCGCCGGCGTTTTTGTAGTCGGCGGTCCTGGGTCGGGCTGAGGGCACAGGCTCGCAAGCGTTGTTGTAGTCGGTCATTCTTGGTCGGGCTGAGGGCACAGGCTCGCCAGCGTTGTTGTAGTCGGTCGTTCTGGGTCGGGCTGAGGGCACAGGCTCGCCTGCGTTGGGTTTGTCCGTCGCCCTGGGTCAGGCTCAGGGCACAGGCTCGCCAGCGTTGGGTGTGTCGGTCGTCCTGGGTCGGGCTGAGGGCACAGGCTCACCAGCGTTGGGTTTGTCGGTCGTCCTGGGTCGGGCTGAGGGCACAGGCTCTCCAGCGTTGTTGCAGTCGGCGATCCTGGGTCGGGCTGAGGGCACAGGCTCGCCAGCGTTGTTGTAGTTGGCGGTCCTGGTCGGGCTGAGGGCACAGGCTCGCCAGCGTTGTTCTAGTCGGCTGTCCTCAGTCAGGCTGAAGGCACAGGCTCGCCAGCGTTGTTGTAGTCGGCGCTTCTGGGTCGGGCTGAGGGCACAGGCTCGCCAGCGTTGTTGTAGTCGGTCGTTCTTGGTCGGGCTGAGGGCACAGGCTCGCCAGCGTTGTTGTAGTCGGTTGTCCTGGGTCGGGCTGAGGGCACAGGCTCGCCAGCGATGTTGTAGTCGGTCGTTCTTGGTCGGGCTGAGGGCACAGGCTCACCAGCGTTGTTGTAGTCGGTCGTCCTGGGTCGGGCTGAGGGCACAGGCTCGCCTGCGTTGGGTTTGTCCGTCGTCCTGGGTCAGGCTCAGGGCACAGGCTCGCCAGCGTTGGGTGTGTCGGTCGTCCTGGGTCGGGCTGAGGGCACAGGCTCGCCAGCGTTGGGTTTGTCGGTCATCCTGGGTCGGGCTGAGGGCACAGGCTCTCCAGCGTTGTTGTAGTCGGCGGTCCTGGGTCGGGCTGAGGGCACAGGCTCGCCAGCGTTGTTGTAGTCGTCGGTCCTGGGTCGGGCTGAGGGCACAGGCTCGCCAGCGTTGTTGTAGTCGGCGGTCCTGAGTCTGGCTGAGGGCACAGGCTCGCCAGCGTTGTTGTAGTCGGCAGTCCTGGTTTGGGCTGATGGCACAGGCTCGCCAGGGTTGCTCTAGTCGGCTGTCCTCAGTCGGGCTGAAGGCACAGGCTCGCCAGCGTTGTTGTAGTCGGCGGTATAGGGTCGGGCTGAGGGCACAGGCTCGCCAGCGTTGTTGTAGTCGGCGGTCCTGTGTCGGGCTGAGGGCACAGGCTCGCCAGCGTTGTTGTAGTTGGTCGTCCTGGGTCGGGCTGAGGGCACAGGCTCGCCAGCGTTGTTGTCGTCGGTCGTTCTTGGTCGGGCTGAGGGCACAGGCTCACCAGCGTTGTTGCAGTCGGTCGTCCTGGGTCGGGCTGAGGGCACAGGCTCGCCTGCGTTGGGTTTGTCCGTCGTCCTGGGTCAGGCTCAGGGCACAGGCTCGCCAGCGTTGGGTGTGTCGGTCGTCCTGGGTCGGGCTGAGGGCACAGGCTCGCCAGCATTGGGTTTGTCGGTCGTCCTGGGTAGGGCTGAGGGCACAGGCTCTCCAGCGTTGTTGTAGTCGGCGGTCCTGGGTCGGGCTGAGGGCACAGGCTCGCCAGCGTTGTTGTAGTCGTCGGTCCAGGGTCGGGCTGAGGGCACAGGCTCGCCAGCGTTGTTGTAGTCGGCGGTCCTGAGTCGGGCTGAGGGCACAGGCTCGCCAGCGTTGTTGTAGTCGGCAGTCCTGGTTCGGGCTGATGGCACAGGCTTGCCAGGGTTGCTCTAGTCGGCTGTCCTCAGTCGGGCTGAAGGCACAGGCTCGCCAGCGTTGTTGTAGACGGTGATCCTGGGTCGGGCTGAGGGCACAGGCACGCCAGCGTTGTTGTAGTTGGCGGTCCTGGTTGGGCTGAGGACACAGGCTCGCCAGCGTTTTTGTAGTCGGTGGTCCTGGGTCGGGCTGAGGGCACAGGCTCGCCAGTGTTGTGTTAGTCGGCGGCCCTGGGTCGGGCTGAGGGCACAGGCTCGCCAGCGTTGTTGTAGTCGGCGGTCCTGGGTCGGGCTGAGGGCACAGGCTCGCCAGCGTTTTTGTAGTCGGCGGTCCTGGGTCGGGCTGAGGGCACAGGCTCGCCAGCGTTGTTGTAGTAGGTCGTTCTTGGTCGGGCTGAGGGCACAGGCTCGCCAGCGTTGTTGTAGTCGGTCGTTCTGGGTCGGGCTGAGGGCACAGGCTCGCCTGCGTTGGGTTTGTCCGTCGCCCTGGGTCAGGCTCAGGGCACAGGCTCGCCAGCGTTGGGTGTGTCGGTCGTCCTGGGTCTTGCTGAGGGCACAGGCTCGCCAGCGTTGGGTTTGTCGGTCGTCCTGGGTCGGGCTGAGGGCACAGGCTCTCCAGCGTTGTTGTAGTCGGCGATCCTGGGTCGGGCTGAGGGCACAGGCTCGCCAGCGTTGTTGTAGTTGGCGGTCCTGGTCGGGCTGAGGGCACAGGCTCGCCAGCGTTGTTGTAGTCGGCGGTCCTGGGTCGGGCTGAGGGCACAGGCTCGCCAGCGTTGTGTTAGTCGGCGGTCCTGGGTCGGGCTGAGGGCACAGGCTCGCCAGCGTTGTTGTAGTCGGCGGTCCTGGGTCGGGCTGAGGGCACAGGCTCGCCAGCGTTGTTGTAGTCGGCGGTCCTGGGTCGGGCTGAGGGCACAGGCTCGCCAGCGTTGTTGTAGTCGGCGGTCTTGGGTCGGGCTGAGGGCACAGGCTCGCCAGCGTTGTTGTAGTCGGCGATCTTGAGTCGGGCTGAGGGCACAGGCTCGCCAGCGTTGTTGTAGTCGGCAGTCCTGGTTCGGGCTGATGGCACAGGCTCGCCAGGGTTGTTCTAGTCGGATGTCCTCAGTCGGGCTGAAGGCACAGGCTCGCCAGCGTTGTTGTAGTCGGCGGTCCTGGGTCGGGCTGAGGGCACAGGCTCGCCAGCGTTGTTGTAGTCGGCGGTCCTGTGTCGGGCTGAGGGCACAGGCTCGCCAGCGTTGTTGTAGTTGGTTGTCCTGGGTCGGGCTGAGGGCACAGGCTCACCAGCGATGTTGTAGTCGGTCGTTCTTGGTCGGGCTGAGGGCACAGGCTCACCAGCGTTGTTGTAGTCGGTCGTCCTGGGTCGGGCTGAGGGCACAGGCTCGCCTGCGTTGGGTTTGTCCGTCGTCCTGGGTCAGGCTCAGGGCACAGGCTCGCCAGCGTTGGGTGTGTCGGTCGTCCTGGGTCGGGCTGAGGGCACAGGCTCGCCAGCGTTGGGTTTGTCGGTCGTCCTGGGTCGGGCTGAGGGCACAGGCTCTCCAGCGTTGTTGTAGTCGGCGGTCCTGGGTCGGGCTGAGGGCACAGGCTCGCCAGCGTTGTTGTAGTCGCCGGTCCTGGGTCGGGCTGAGGGCACAGGCTCGCCAGCGTTGTTGTAGTCGGCGGTCCTGAGTCGGGCTGAGGGCACAGGCTCGCCAGCGTTGTTGTAGTCGGCAGTCCTGGTTTGGGCTGATGGCACAGGCTCGCCAGGGTTGCTCTAGTCGGCTGTCCTCGGTCGGGCTGAGGGCAGAGGCTCGCCAGCGTTGTGTTAGTCGGCGGTCCTGAGTCTGGCTGAGGGCACAGGTTCGCCAGCGTCGTTGCAGTCGGCGGTCCTGGGTCCGGCTGAGGGCACAGGCTCGCCAGGGTTGTTCTAGTCGGCTGTCCTCAGTCGGGCAGAAGGCACAGGCTCGCCAGCGTTGTTGTAGTCGGCGGTACTGGGTCGGGCTGAGGGCACAGGCTCGCCAGCGTTGTTGTAGTCGGCGGTCCTGGGTCGGGCTGAGGGCACAGGCTCGCCGGCGTTTTTGTAGTCGGCGGTCCTGGGTCGGGCTGAGGGCACAGGCTCGCAGGCGTTGTTGTAGTCGGTCATTCTTGGTCGGGCTGAGGGCACAGGCTCGCCAGCGTTGTTGTAGTCGGTCGTTCTGGGTCGGGCTGAGGGCACAGGCTCGCCTGCGTTGGGTTTGTCCGTCGCCCTGGGTCAGGCTCAGGGCACAGGCTCGCCAGCGTTGGGTGTGTCGGTCGTCCTGGGTCGGGCTGAGGGCACAGGCTCGCCAGCGTTGGGTTTGTCGGTCGTCCTGGGTCGGGCTGAGGGCACAGGCTCTCCAGCGTTGTTGCAGTCGGCGATCCTGGGTCGGGCTGAGGGCACAGGCTCGCCAGCGTTGTTGTAGTTGGCGTTTCTGGTCGGGCTGAGGGCACAGGCTCGCCAGCGTTGTTCTAGTCGGCTGTCCTCAGTCAGGCTGAAGGCAGAGGCTCGCCAGCGTTGTTGTAGTCGGCGCTTCTGGGTCGGGCTGAGGGCACAGGCTCGCCAGCGTTGTTGTAGTCGGTCGTTCTTGGTCGGGCTGAGGGCACAGGCTCGCCAGCGTTGTTGTAGTCGGTTGTCCTGGGTCGGGCTGAGGGCACAGGCTCGCCAGCGATGTTGTAGTCGGTCGTTCTTGGTCGGGCTGAGGGCACAGGCTCACCAGCGTTGTCGTAGTCGGTCGTCCTGGGTCGGGCTGAGGGCACAGGCTCGCCTGCGTTGGGTTTGTCCGTCGTCCTGGGTCAGGCTCAGGGCACAGGCTCGCCAGCGTTGGGTGTGTCGGTCGTCCTGTGTCGGGCTGAGGGCACAGGCTCGCCAGCGTTGGGTTTGTCGGTCGTCCTGGGTCGGGCTGAGGGCACAGGCTCTCCAGCGTTGTTGTAGTCGGCGGTCCTGGGTCGGGCTGAGGGCACAGGCTCGCCAGCGTTGTTGTAGTCGTCGGTCCTGGGTCGGGCTGAGGGCACAGGCTCGCCAGCGTTGTTGTAGTCGGCGGTCCTGAGTCGGGCTGAGGGCACAGGCTCGCCAGCGTTGTTGTAGTCGGCAGTCCTGGTTTGGGCTGATGGCACAGGCTCGCCAGGGTTGCTCTAGTCGGCTGTCCTCAGTCGGGCTGAGGGCACAGGCTCGCCAGCGTTGTGTTAGTCGGCGGTCCTGGGTCTGGCTGAGGGCACAGGTTCGCCAGCGTTGTTGCAGTCGGCGGTCCTGGGTCCGGCTGAGGGCACAGGCTCGCCAGGGTTGTTCTACTCGGCTGTCCTCAGTCGGGCAGAAGGCACAGGCTCGCCAGCGTTGTTGTAGTCGGCGGTACTGGGTCGGGCTGAGGGCACAGGCTCGCCAGCGTTGTTGTAGTCGGCGGTCCTGGGTCGGGCTGAGGGCACAGGCTCGCCGGCGTTTTTGTAGTCGGCGGTCCTGGGTCGGGCAGAGGGCACAGGCTCGCAAGCGTTGTTGTAGTCGGTCGTTCTTGGTCGGGCTGAGGGCACAGGCTCGCCAGCGTTGTTGTAGTCGGTCGTTCTGGGTCGGGCTGAGGGCACAGGCTCGCCTGCGTTGGGTTTGTCCGTCGCCCTGGGTCAGGCTCAGGGCACAGGCTCGCCAGCGTTGGGTGTGTCGGTCGTCCTGGGTCGGGCTGAGGGCACAGGCTCGCCAGCGTTGGGTTTGTCGGTCGTCCTGGGTCGGGCTGAGGGCACAGGCTCTCCAACGTTGTTGCAGTCGGCGATCCTGGGTCGGGCTGAGGGCACAGGCTCGCCAGCGTTGTTGTAGTTGGCGGTCCTGGTCGGGCTGAGGGCACAGGCTCGCCAGCGTTGTTCTAGTCGGCTGTCCTCAGTCAGGCTGAAGGCACAGGCTCGCCAGCGTTGTTGTAGTCGGCGCTTCTGGGTCGGGCTGAGGGCACAGGCTCGCCAGCGTTGTTGTAGTCGGTCGTTCTTGGTCGGGCTGAGGGCACAGGCTCGCCAGCGTTGTTGTAGTCGGTCGTCCTGGGTCGGGCTGAGGGCACAGGCTCGCCAGCGTTGGGTTTGTCGGTCGTCCTGGGTCGGGCTGAGGGCACAGGCTCTCCAGCGTTGTTGTAGTCGGCGATCCTGGGTCGGGCTGTTGGCACAGGCTCGCCAGGGTTGCTCTAGTCGGCTGTCCTCAGTCGGGCTGAAGGCACAGGCTCGCCAGCGTTGTTGTAGTCGGCGGTCCTGGTTCGGGCTGAGGGCACAGGCTTGCCAGCGTTTTCGTAGTCGGCGGTCCTGGGTCGGGCTGAGGGCACAGGCTCGCCAGCGTTGTTGTAGTTAGTCGTTCTTGGTCGGGCTGAGGGCACAGGCTCGCCAGCGTTGTTGTAGTCGGTTCTCCTGGGTCGGGCTGAGGGCACAGGCTCGCCTGCGTTGGGTTTGTCCGTCGCCCTGGGTCAGGCTCAGGGCACAGGCTCGCCAGCGTTGGGTGTGTCGGTCGTCCTGGGTCGGGCTGAGGGCACAGGCTCGCCAGCGTTGGGTTTGTCGGTCGTCCTGGGTCGGGCTGAGGGCACAGGCTCTCCAGCGTTGTTGTAGTCGGCGGTCCTGGGTCGGGCTGAGGGCACAGGCTCGCCAGCGTTGTTGTAGTTGGCGTTCCTTGTCGGGCTGAGGGCACAGGCTCGCCAGCGTTGGGTGTGTCGGCAGTCCTGGGTCAGGCTGAGGGCACAGGCTCGCCAGCGTTGTTGTAGTCGGCGGTCCTGGGTCGGGCTGAAGGCACAGGCTCGCCAGCGTTGTTGTAGTCGGCGGTCATGGGTCGGGCTGAGAGCACAGGCTCGCCAGCGTGTTGTAGTCGGCATTCCTGGTCGGGCTGAGGGCACAGGCTCGCCAGCGTTGGGTGTGTCGGCGGTCCTGGGTCAGGCTGAGGGCACAGGCTCGCCAGCGTTGTTGTAGTCGGCGGTCCTGGGTCGGGCTGAGGGCACAGGCTCGCCAGCGTTGTTATAGTCGGCGGTCCTGGGTCGTGCTGAGGGCACAGGCTTGCCAGCGTTGTTGTAGTCGGCGGTCCTGAGTCGGGCTGAGGGCACAGGCTCGCCAGCGTTGTTGTAGTCGGCAGTCCTGGTTCGGGCTGATGGCACAGGCTCGCCAGGGTTGCTCTAGTCGGCTGTCCTCAGTCGGGCTGAAGGCACAGGCTCGCCAGCGTTGTTGTAGTCGGCGGTATAGGGTCGGGCTGAGGGCACAGGCTCGCCAGCGTTGTCGTAGTCGGCGGTCCTGGGTCGGGCTGAGGGCACAGGCTCGCCAGCGTTGTTGTAGTTGGCGGTCCTGGGTCCGGCTGAGGGCACAGGCTCGCCAGCGTTGTTGTAGTCGGCGGTCCTGAGTCGGGCTGAGGGCACAGGCTCGCCAGCGTTGTTGTAGTCGGCGGTCATGGGTCGGGCTGAGGGCACAGGCTCGCCAGCGTTGTTGTAGTCGGCGTTCCTGGTCGGGCTGAGGGCACAGGCTCGCCTGCGTTGGGTTTGTCCGTCGCCCTGGGTCAGGCTCAGGGCACAGGCTCGCCAGCGTTGGGTGTGTCGGTCGTCCTGGGTCGGGCTGAGGGCACAGGCTCGCCAGCGTTGGGTTTGTCGGTCGTCCTGGGCCGGGCTGAGGGCACAGGCTCGCCAGCGTTGTTGTTGTCGGCAGTCCTGTTTCGGGCTGATGGCACAGGCTCGCCAGGGTTGTTCTAGTCGGCTGTCCTCAGTCGGGCTGAAGGCACAGGCTCGCCAGCGTTGTTGTAGTCGGCGGTACTGGGTCGGGCTGAGGGCACAGGCTCGCCAGCGTTGTTGTAGTCGGCGGTCCTTGGTCGGGCTGAGGGCACAGGCTCGCCAGCATTTTTGTAGTCGGCGGTCCTGTGTTGGGCTGAGGGCACAGGCTCGCCAGCGTTGTTGTAGTCGGTCGTTCTTGGTCGGGCTGAGGGCACAGGCTCGCCAGCATTGTTGTAGTCGGTCGTCCTGGGCGGGCTGAGGGCACAGGCTCGCCTGCGTTGGGTTTGTCCGTCGCCCTGGGTCAGGCCCAGGGCACAGGCTCGCCAGCGTTGGGTGTGTCGGTCGTCCTGGGTCGGGCTGAGGGCACAGGCTCGCCAGCGTTGGGTTTGTCGGTCGTCCTGGGTTGGGCTGAGGGCACAGGCTCTCCAGCGTTGTTGTAGTCGGCGATCCTGGGTCGGGCTGAGGGCACAGGCTCGCCAGCGTTGTTGTAGTTGGCGGTCCTGGTCGGGCTGAGGGCACAGGCTCGCCAGCGTTGTGTTAGTCGGCGGTCCTTGGTCGGGCTGAGGGCACAGGCTCGCCAGCGTTGTTGTAGTCGGCGGTCCTGGGTCGGGCTGAGGGCACAGGCTCGCCAGCGTTGTTGTAGTCGGCGGTCCAGGGTTGGGCTGAGGGCACAGGCTCGCCAGCGTTGTTGTAGTCGGTCGTCCTGGGTCGGGCTGAGGGCACAGGCTCGCCTGCGTTGGGTTTGTCCGTCGCCCTGGGTCAGGCTCAGGGCACAGGCTCGCCAGCGTTGGGTGTGTCGGTCGTCCTGGGTCGGGCTGAGGGCGCAGGCTCGCCAGCGTTGGGTTTGTCGGTCGTCCTGGGTTGGGCTGAGGGCACAGGCTCTCCAGCGTTGTTGTAGTCGGCGATCCTGGGTCGGGCTGAGGGCACAGGCTCGCCAGCGTTGTTGTAGTTGGCGGTCGTGGGTCTGGCTGAGGGCACAGGCTCGCCAGCGTTGTTGTAGTCGGCGGTCCTGGGTCGGGCTGAGGGCACAGGCTCGCCAGTGTTGTGTTAGTCGGCGGTCCTGGGTCAGGCTGAGGGCACGGGCTCGCCAGCGTTGTTGTAGTCGGCGGTCCTGGGTCGGGCTGAGGGCACAGGCTCGCCAGCGTTGTTGTAGTCGTCGGTCCTGGGTCGGGCTGAGGGCACAGGCTCGCCAGCGTTGTTGTAGTCGGCGATCCTGAGTCGGGCTGAGGGCACAGGCTCGCCAGTGTTGTTGTAGTCGGCAGTCCTGGTTCGGGCTGATGGCACAGGCTCGCCAGGGTTGCTCTAGTCGGCTGTCCTCAGTCGGGCTGAAGGCACAGGCTCGCCAGCGTTGTTGTAGTCGGCGGTACTGGGTCGGGCTGAGGGCGCAGGCTCGCCAGCGTTGTTGTAGTCGGCGGTCCTGGGTCGGGCTGAGGGCACAGGCTCGCCAGCGTTGTTGCAGTCGGCGGTCCTGGGTCGGGCTGAGGGCACAGGCTCGCCAGCATTGTTGTAGTCGGCGGTCCTGAGTCGGGCTGAGGGCACAGGCTCGCCAGCGTTGTTGTTGTCGGCAGTCCTGGTTCGGGCTGATGGCACAGGCTCGCCAGGGTTGTTCTAGTCGGCTGTCCTCAGTCGGGCTGAAGGCACAGGCTCGCCAGCGTTGTTGTAGTCGGCGGTACTGGGTCGGGCTGAGGGCACAGGCTCGCCAGCGTTGTTGTAGTCGGCGGTCCTGGGTCGGGCTGAGGGCACAGGCTCGCCAGCATTTTTGTAGTCGGCGGTCCTGGGTCGGGCTGAGGGCACAGGCTCGCCAGCGTTGTTGTAGTCGGTCGTTCTTGGTCGGGCTGAGGGCACAGGCTCGCCAGCGTTGTTGTAGTCGGTCATCCTGGGTCGGGCTGAGGGCACAGGCTCGCCAGCGTTGGGTGTGTCGGTCGTCCTGGGTCGGGCTGAGGGCACAGGCTCCCCAGCGTTGGGTTTGTCTGTCGTCCTGGGTCGGGCTGAGGGCACAGGCTCGCCAGCGTTGTTGTAGTCGGTCGTTCTTGGTCGGGCTGAGGGCACAGGCTCGCCAGCGTTGTTGTAGTCGGTCGTCCTGGGTCGGGCTGAGGGCACAGGCTCGCCTGCGTTGGGTTTGTCCGTCGCCCTGGGTCAGGCTCAGGCCACAGGCTCGCCAGCGTTGGGTGTGTCGGTCGTCCTGGGTCGGGCTGAGGGCACAGGCTCCCCAGCGTTGGGTTTGTCGGTCGTCCTGGGTCGGGCTGAGGGCACAGGCTCTCCAGCGTTGTTGTAGTCGGCGATCCTGGGTCGGGCTGAGGGCACAGGCTCGCCAGCATTGTTGTAGTTGGCGGTCCTGGTCGGGCTGAGGACACGGGCTCGCCAGCGTTTTTGTAGTCGGCGGTCCTTGGTCGGGCTGAGGGCACAGGCTCGCCAGCGTTGTGTTAGTCGGCGGTCCTGGGTCGGGCTGAGGGCACAGGCTCGCCAGCGTTGTTGTAGTCGGCGGTCCTGGGTCCGGCTGAGGGCACAGGCTCGCCAGGGTTGTTCTAGTCGGCTGTCCTCAGTCGGGCTGAAGGCACAGGCTCGACAGCGTTGTTGTAGTCGGCGATACTGGGTCGGGCTGAGGGCACAGGCTTGCCAGCGTTGTTGTAGTCGGCGGTCCTGGGTCGGGCTGAGGGCACAGGCTCGCCAGCGTTTTTGTAGTCGGCGGTCCTGGGTCGGGCTGAGGACACAGGCTCGCCAGCGTTGTTGTAGTCGGTCGTCCTGGGTCGGGCTGAGGGCACAGGCTCTCCAGCGTTGTTGTAGTCGGCGATCCTGGGTCGGGCTGAGGGCACAGGCTCGCCAGCGTTGTTGTAGTTGGCGGTCGTGGGTCTGGCTGAGGGCACAGGCTCGCCAGCGTTGTTGTAGTCGGCGGTCCTGGGTCGGGCTGAGGGCACAGGCTCGCCAGTGTTGTGTTAGTCGGCGGTCCTGGGTCAGGCTGAGGGCACGGGCTCGCCAGCGTTGTTGTAGTCGGCGGTCCTGGGTCGGGCTGAGGGCACAGGCTCGCCAGCGTTGTTGTAGTCGTCGGTCCTGGGTCGGGCTGAGGGCACAGGCTCGCCAGCGTTGTTGTAGTCGGCGATCCTGAGTCGGGCTGAGGGCACAGGCTCGCCAGTGTTGTTGTAGTCGGCAGTCCTGGTTCGGGCTGATGGCACAGGCTCGCCAGGGTTGCTCTAGTCGGCTGTCCTCAGTCGGGCTGAAGGCACAGGCTCGCCAGCGTTGTTGTAGTCGGCGGTACTGGGTCGGGCTGAGGGCGCAGGTTCGCCAGCGTTGTTGTAGTCGGCGGTCCTGGGTCGGGCTGAGGGCACAGGCTCGCCAACGTTGTTGCAGTCGGCGGTCCTGGGTCGGGCTGAGGGCACAGGCTCGCCAGCATTGTTGTAGTCGGCGGTCCTGAGTCGGGCTGAGGGCACAGGCTCGCCAGCGTTGTTGTTGTCGGCAGTCCTGGTTCGGGCTGATGGCAAAGGCTCGCCAGGGTTGTTCTAGTCGGCTGTCCTCAGTCGGGCTGAAGGCACAGGCTCGCCAGCGTTGTTGTAGTCGGCGGTACTGGGTCGGGCTGAGGGCACAGGCTCGCCAGCGTTGTTGTAGTCGGCGGTCCTGGGTCGGGCTGAGGGCACAGGCTCGCCAGCATTTTTGTAGTCGGCGGTCCTGGGTCGGGCTGAGGGCACAGGCTCGCCAGCGTTGTTGTAGTCGGTCGTTCTTGGTCGGGCTGAGGGCACAGGCTCGCCAGCGTTGTTGTAGTCGGTCATCCTGGGTCGGGCTGAGGGCACAGGCTCGCCAGCGTTGGGTGTGTCGGTCGTCCTGGGTCGGGCTGAGGGCACAGGCTCCCCAGCGTTGGGTTTGTCTGTCGTCCTGGGTCGGGCTGAGGGCACAGGCTCGCCAGCGTTGTTGTAGTCGGTCGTTCTTGGTCGGGCTGAGGGCACAGGCTCGCCAGCGTTGTTGTAGTCGGTCGTCCTGGGTCGGGCTGAGGGCACAGGCTCGCCTGCGTTGGGTTTGTCCGTCGCCCTGGGTCAGGCTCAGGCCACAGGCTCGCCAGCGTTGGGTGTGTCGGTCGTCCTGGGTCGGGCTGAGGGCACAGGCTCCCCAGCGTTGGGTTTGTCGGTCGTCCTGGGTCGGGCTGAGGGCACAGGCTCTCCAGCGTTGTTGTAGTCGGCGATCCTGGGTCGGGCTGAGGGCACAGGCTCGCCAGCATTGTTGTAGTTGGCGGTCCTGGTCGGGCTGAGGACACGGGCTCGCCAGCGTTTTTGTAGTCGGCGGTCCTTGGTCGGGCTGAGGGCACAGGCTCGCCAGCGTTGTGTTAGTCGGCGGTCCTGGGTCGGGCTGAGGGCACAGGCTCGCCAGCGTTGTTGTAGTCGGCGGTCCTGGGTCCGGCTGAGGGCACAGGCTCGCCAGGGTTGTTCTAGTCGGCTGTCCTCAGTCGGGCTGAAGGCACAGGCTCGACAGCGTTGTTGTAGTCGGCGATACTGGGTCGGGCTGAGGGCACAGGCTTGCCAGCGTTGTTGTAGTCGGCGGTCCTGGGTCGGGCTGAGGGCACAGGCTCGCCAGCGTTTTTGTAGTCGGCGGTCCTGGGTCGGGCTGAGGACACAGGCTCGCCAGCGTTGTTGTAGTCGGTCGTTCTTGGTCGGGCTGAGGGCACAGGCTCGCCAGCGTTGTTGTAGTCGGTCGTTCTGGGTCGGGCTGAGGGCACAGGCTCGCCTACGTTGGGTTTGTCCGTCGCCCTGGGTCAGGCTCAGGGCACAGGCTCGCCAGCGTTGGGTATGTCGGTCGTCCTGGGTCGTGCTGAGGGCACAGGCTCGCCAGCGTTGGGTTTGTCGGTCGTCCTGGGTCGGGCTGAGGGCACAGGCTCTCCAGCGTTGTTGTAGTCGGCGATCCTGGGTCGGGCTGACGGCACAGGCTCGCCAGCGTTGTTGTAGTAGGCGGTCCTGGTCGGGCTGAGGGCACAGGCTCGCCAGCGTTGTTGTCGTCGGCGGTCGTGGGTCGGGCTGAGGGCACAGGCTAGCCAGCGTTTTGTTAATCGGCGGTCCTGGGTCGGGCTGAGGGCACAGGCTCGCCAGCGTTGTTGTAGTCGGCAGTCCTGGGTCGGGCTGAGGGCACAGGCTCGCCAGCGTTGTTGTAGTCGGCGGTCCTGAGTCGGGCTGAGGGCACAGGCTCGCCTGCGTTGGGTTTGTCTGTCGCCCTGGGTCAGGCTCAGGGCACAGGCTCGCCAGCGTTGGGTATGTCGGTCGTCCTGGGTCGGGCTGAGGGCACAGGCTCGCCAGCGTTGGGTTTGTCGGTCGTCCTGGGTCGGGCTGAGGGCACAGGCTCTCCAGCGTTGTTGTAGTCGGCGATCCTGGGTCGGGCTGACGGCACACGCTTGCCAGCGTTGTTGTAGTAGGCGGTCCTGGTCGGGCTGAGGGCACAGGCTCGCCAGCGTTGTTGTCGTCGGCGGTCCTGGGTCAGGCTGAGGGCACAGGCTAGCCAGCGTTGTGTTAATCGGCGGTCCTGGGTCGGGCTGAGGGCACAGGCTCGCCAGCGTTGTTGTAGTCGGCGGTCCTGGGTCGGGCTGAGGGCACAGGCTCGCCAGCGTTGTTGTAGTCGGCGGTCCTGGGTCGGGCTGAGGGCACAGGCTCGCCAGCGTTGTTGTAGTCGGCGGTCCTGAGTCGGGCTGAGGGCACAGGCTCGCCAGCGTTGTTGTAGTCGGCGGTCCTGGTTCGGGCTGATGGCACAGGCTCGCCAGGGTTGTTCTAGTCGGCTGTCCTCAGTCGGGCTGAAGGCACAGGCTCGCCAGCGTTGTTGTAGTCGGCGCTTATGGGTCGGGCTGAGGGCACAGGCTCGCCAGCGTTGGGTTTGTCGGTCGTCCTGGGTCGGGCTGAGGGCACAGGCTCTCCAGCGTTGTTGTAGTCGGCGATCCTGGGTCGGGCTGAGGGCACAGGCTCGCCAGCGTTGTTGTAGTTGGCGGTCCTGGTCGGGCTGAGGGCACAGGCTTGCCAGCGTTGTGTTAGTCGGCGGTCCTGGGTCGGGCTGAGGGCACAGGCTCGCCAGCGTTGGGTGTGTCGGTCGTCCTGGGTCGGGCTGAGGGCACAGGCTCCCCAGCGTTGGGTTTGTCTGTCGTCCTGGGTCGGGCTGAGGGCACAGGCTCGCCAGCGTTGTTGTAGTCGGTCGTTCTTGGTCGGGCTGAGGGCACAGGCTCGCCAGCGTTGTTGTAGTCGGTCGTCCTGGGTCGGGCTGAGGGCACAGGCTCGCCTGCGTTGGGTTTGTCCGTCGCCCTGGGTCAGGCTCAGGCCACAGGCTCGCCAGCGTTGGGTGTGTCGGTCGTCCTGGGTCGGGCTGAGGGCACAGGCTCCCCAGCTTTGGGTTTGTCGGTCGTCCTGGGTCGGGCTGAGGGCACAGGCTCTCCAGCGTTGTTGTAGTCGGCGATCCTGGGTCGGGCTGAGGGCACAGGCTCGCCAGCATTGTTGTAGTTGGCGGTCCTGGTCGGGCTGAGGACACGGGCTCGCCAGCGTTTTTGTAGTCGGCGGTCCTTGGTCGGGCTGAGGGCACAGGCTCGCCAGCGTTGTGTTAGTCGGCGGTCCTGGGTCGGGCTGAGGGCACAGGCTCGCCAGCGTTGTTGTAGTCGGCGGTCCTGGGTCCGGCTGAGGGCACAGGCTCGCCAGGGTTGTTCTAGTCGGCTGTCCTCAGTCGGGCTGAAGGCACAGGCTCGACAGCGTTGTTGTAGTCGGCGATACTGGGTCGGGCTGAGGGCACAGGCTTGCCAGCGTTGTTGTAGTCGGCGGTCCTGGGTCGGGCTGAGGGCACAGGCTCGCCAGCGTTTTTGTAGTCGGCGGTCCTGGGTCGGGCTGAGGACACAGGCTCGCCAGCGTTGTTGTAGTCGGTCGTTCTTGGTCGGGCTGAGGGCACAGGCTCGCCAGCGTTGTTGTAGTCGGTCGTTCTGGGTCGGGCTGAGGGCACAGGCTCGCCTACGTTGGGTTTGTCCGTCGCCCTGGGTCAGGCTCAGGGCACAGGCTCGCCAGCGTTGGGTATGTCGGTCGTCCTGGGTCGTGCTGAGGGCACAGGCTCGCCAGCGTTCGGTTTGTCGGTCGTCCTGGGTCGGGCTGAGGGCACAGGCTCTGCAGCGTTGTTGTAGTCGGCGATCCTGGGTCGGGATGACGGCACAGGCTCGCCAGCGTTGTTGTAGTCGGCGGTCCTGAGTCGGGCTGAGGGCACAGGCTCGCCAGCGTTGTTGTCGTCGGCGGTCCTGGGTCGGGCTGAGGGCACAGGCTAGCCAGCGTTTTGTTAATCGGCGGTCCTGGTTCGGGCTGATGGCACAGGCTCGCCAGGGTTGTTCTAGTCGGCTGTCCTCAGTCGGGCTGAAGGCACAGGCTCGCCAGCGTTGTTGTAGTCGGCGCTTATGGGTCGGGCTGAGGGCACAGGCTCGCCAGCGTTGGGTTTTTCGGTCGTCCTGGGTCGGGCTGAGGGCACAGGCTCTCCAGCGTTGTTGTAGTCGGCGATCCTGGGTCGGGCTGAGGGCACAGGCTCGCCAGCGTTGTTGTAGTTGGCGGTCCTGGTCGGGCTGAGGGCACAGGCTCGCCAGCGTTGTGTTAGTCGGCGGTCCTGGGTCGGGCTGAGGGCACAGGCTCGCCAGAGTTGTTGTAGTCGGCGGTCCTGGGTCGGGCTGAGGGCACAGGCTCGCCAGCATTGTTGTAGTCGGCGGTACAGGGTTGGGCTGAGGGCACAGGCTCGCCAGCGTTGTTGTAGTCGGTCGTCCTGGGTCGGGCTGAGGGCACAGGCTCGCCTGCGTTGGGTTTGTCCGTCGCCCTGGGTCAGGCTCAGGGCACAGGCTCGCCAGCGTTGGGTGTGTCGGTCGTCCTGGGTCGGGCTGAGGGCACAGGCTCGCCAGCGTTGGGTTTGTCGGTCGTCCTGGGTCGGGCTGAGGGCACAGGCTCTCCAGCGTTGTTGTAGTCGGCGATCCTGGGTCGGGCTGAGGGCACAGGCTCGCCAGCGTTGTTGTAGTTGGCGGTCCTGGGTCGGGCTGAGGGCACAGGCTCGCCAGCGTTGTTGTAGTCGGCGGTCCTGGGTCGGGCTGAGGGCACAGGCTCGCCAGTGTTGTGTTAGTCGGCGGTCCTGGGTCAGGCTGAGGGCACGGGCTCGCCAGCGTTGTTGTAGTCGGCGGTCCTGGGTCGGGCCGAGGGCACAGGCTCGCCAGCATTGTTGTAGTCGTCGGTCCTGGGTCGGGCTGAGGGCACAGGCTCGCCAGCGTTGTTGTAGTCGGCGGTCCTGAGTCGGGCTGAGGGCACAGGCTCGCCAGCGTTGTTGTAGTCGGCAGTCCTGGTTCGGGCTGATGGCACAGGCTCGCCAGGGTTGCTCTAGTCGGCTGTCCTCAGTCGGGCTGAAGGCACAGGCTCGCCAGCGTTGTTGTAGTCGGCGGTACTGGGTCGGGCTGAGGGCGCAGGCTCGCCAGCGTTGTTGTAGTCGGCGGTCCTGGGTCGGGCTGAGGGCACAGGCTCGCCAGCGTTGTTGCAGTCGGCGGTCCTGAGTCGGGCTGAGGTTACAGGCTCGCCAGCGTTGTTGTTGTCGGCAGTCCTGGTTCGGGCTGATGGCACAGGCTCGCCAGGGTTGTTCTAGTCGGCTGTCCTCAGTCGGGCTGAAGGCACAGGCTCGCCAGCGTTGTTGTAGTCGGCGGTACTGGGTCGGGCTGAGGGCACAGGCTCGCCAGCGTTGTTGTAGTCGGCGGTCCAGGGTCGGGCTGAGGGCACAGGCTCGCCAGCATTTTTGTAGTCAGCGGTCCTGGGTCGGGCTGAGGGCACAGGCTCGCCAGCGTTGTTGTAGTCGGTCGTTCTTGGTCGGGCAAAGGGCACAGACTCGCCAGCGTTGTTGTAGTCGGTCGTCCTGGGTCGGGCTGAGGGCACAGGCTCGCCAGCGTTGGGTGTGTCGGTCGTCCTGGGTCGGGCTGAGGGCACAGGCTCCCCAGCGTTGGGTTTGTCTGTCGTCCTGGGTCGGGCTGAGGGCACAGGCTCGCCAGCGTTGTTGTAGTCGGTCGTTCTTGGTCGGGCTGAGGGCACAGGCTCGCCAGCGTTGTTGTAGTCGGTCGTCCTGGGTCGGGCTGAGGGCACAGGCTCGCCTGCGTTGGGTTTGTCCGTCGCCCTTGGTCAGGCTCAGGCCACAGGCTCGCCAGCGTTGGGTGTGTCGGTCGTCCTGGGTCGGGCTGAGGGCACAGGCTCCCCAGCGTTGGGTTTGTCGGTCGTCCTGGGTCGGGCTGAGGGCACAGGCTCTCCAGCGTTGTTGTAGTCGGCGATCCTGGGTCGGGCTGAGGGCACAGGCTCGCCAGCATTGTTGTAGTTGGCGGTCCTGGTCGGGCTGAGGACACAGGCTCGCCAGCGTTTTTGTAGTCGGCGGTCCTTGGTCGGCGGGCACAAGCTCGCCAGCGTTGTGTTAGTCGGCGGTCCTGGGTCGGGCTGAGGGCACAGGCTCGCCAGCGTTGTTGTAGTCGGCGGTCCTGGGTTCGGCTGAGGGCACAGGCTCGCCAGGGTTGTTCTAGTCGGCTGTCCTCAGTCGGGCTGAAGGCACAGGCTCGACAGCGTTGTTGTAGTCGGCGATACTGGGTCGGGCTGAGGGCACAGGCTTGCCAGCGTTGTTGTAGTCGGCGGTCCTGGGTCGGGCTGAGGGCACAGGCTCGCCAGCGTTTTTGTAGTCGGCGGTCCTGGGTCGGGCTGAGGACACAGGCTCGCCAGCGTTGTTGTAGTCGGTCGTTCTTGGTCGGGCTGAGGGCACGGGCTCGCCAGCGTTTTTGTAGTCGGCGGTCCTTGGTCGGGCTGAGGGCACAGGCTCGCCAGCGTTGTGTTAGTCGGCGGTCCTGGGTCGGGCTGAGGGCACAGGCTCGCCAGCGTTGTTGTAGTCGGCGGTCCTGGGTCCGGCTGAGTGCACAGGCTCGCCAGGGTTGTTCTAGTCGGCTGTCCTCAGTCGGGCTGAAGGCACAGGCTCGACAGCGTTGTTGTAGTCGGCGATACTGGGTCGGGCTGAGGGCACAGGCTTGCCAGCGTTGTTGTAGTCGGCGGTCCTGGGTCGGGCTGAGGGCACAGGCTCGCCAGCGTTTTTGTAGTCGGCGGTCCTGGGTCGGGCTGAGGACACAGGCTCGCCAGCGTTGTTGTAGTCGGTTGTTCTTGGTCGGGCTGAGGGCACAGGCTCGCCAGCGTTGTTGTAGTCGGTCGTTCTGGGTCGGGCTGAGGGCACAGGCTTGCCTACGTTGGGTTTGTCCGTCGCCCTGGGTCAGGCTCAGGGCACAGGCTCGCCAGCGTTGGGTATGTCGGTCGTCCTGGGTCGTGCTGAGGGCACAGGCTCGCCAGCGTTCGGTTTGTCGGTCGTCCTGGGTCTGGCTGAGGGCACAGGCTCTCCAGCGTTGTTGTAGTCGGCGATCCTGGGTCGGGCTGACGGCACAGGCTCGCCAGCGTTGTTGTAGTAGGCGGTCCTGGTCGGGCTGAGGGCACAGGCTCGCCAGCGTTGTTGTCGTCGGCGGTCCTGGGTCGGGCTGAGGGCACAGGCTAGCCAGCGTTTTGTTAATCGGCGGTCCTGGGTCGGGCTGAGGGCACAGGCTCGCCAGCGTTGTTGTAGTCGGCAGTCCTGGGTCGGGCTGAGGGCACAGGCTCACCAGCGTTGTTGTAGTCGGCGGTCCTGGGTCGGGCTGAGGGCACAGGCTCGCCAGCGTTGTTGTAGTCGGCGGTCCTGAGTCGGGCTGAGGGCACAGGCTCGCCTGCGTTGGGTTTGTCCGTCGCCCTGGGTCAGGCTCAGGGCACAGACTCGCCAGCGTTGGGTATGTCGGTCGTCCTGGGTCGTGCTGAGGGCACAGGCTCGCCAGCGTTGGGTTTGTCGGTCGTCCTGGGTCGGGCTGAGGGCACAGGCTCTCCAGCGTTGTTGTAGTCGGCGATCCTGGGTCGGGCTGACGGCACAGCCTCGCCAGCGTTGTTGTAGTAGGCGGTCCTGGTCGGGCTGAGGGCACAGGCTCGCCAGCGTTGTTGTCGGCGGCGGTCCTGGGTCGGGCTGAGGGCACAGGCTAGCCAGCGTTGTGTTAATCGGCGGTCCTGGGTCGGGCTGAGGGCACAGGCTCGCCAGCGTTGTTGTAGTCGGCGGTCCTGGGTCGGGCTGAGGGCACAGGCTCGCCAGCGTTGTTGTAGTCGGCGGTCCTGGGTCGGGCTGAGGGCACAGGCTCGCCAGCGTTGTTGTAGTCGGCGGTCCTGAGTCGGGCTGAGGGCACAGGCTCGCCAGCGTTGTTGTAGTCGGCGGTCCTGGTTCGGGCTGATGGCACAGGCTCGCCAGGGTTGTTCTAGTCGGCTGTCCTCAGTCGGGCTGAAGGCACAGGCTCGCCAGCGTTGTTGTAGTCGGCGCTTATGGGTCGGGCTGAGGGCACAGGCTCGCCAGCTTTGGGTTTGTCGGTCGTCCTGGGTCGGGCTGAGGGCACAGGCTCTCCAGCGTTGTTGTAGTCGGCGATCCTGGGTCGGGCTGAGGGCACAGGCTCGCCAGCGTTGTTGTAGTTGGCGGTCCTGGTCGGGCTGAGGGCACAGGCTCGCCAGCGTTGTGTTAGTCGGCGGTCCTGGGTCGGGCTGAGGGCACAGGCTCGCCAGAGTTGTTGTAGTCGGCGGTCCTGGGTCGGGCTGAGGGCACAGGCTCGCCAGCATTGTTGTAGTCGGCGGTCCAGGGTTGGGCTGAGGGCACAGGCTCGCCAGCGTTGTTGTAGTCGGTCGTCCTGGGTCGGGCTGAGGGCACAGGCTCGCCTGCGTTGGGTTTGTCCGTCGCCCTGGGTCAGGCTCAGGGCACAGGCTCGCCAGCGTTGGGTGTGTCGGTCGTCCTGGGTCGGGCTGAGGGCACAGGCTCGCCAGCGTTGGGTTTGTCGGTCGTCCTGGGTCGGGTTGAGGGCACAGGCTCTCCAGCGTTGTTGTAGTCGGCGATCCTGGGTCGGGCTGAGGGCACAGGCTCGCCAGCGTTGTTGTAGTTGGCGGTCCTGGGTCGGGCTGAGGGCACAGGCTCGCCAGCGTTGTTGTAGTCGGCGGTCCTGGGTCGGGCTGAGGGCACAGGCTCGCCAGCGTTGTTGTAGTCGGCAGTCCTGGTTCGGGCTGATGGCACAGGCTCGCCAGGGTTGCTCTAGTCGGCTGTCCTCAGTCGGGCTGAAGGCACAGGCTCGCCAGCGTTGTTGTAGTCGGCGGTACTGGGTCGGGCTGAGGGCACAGGCTCGCCAGTGTTGTGTTAGTCGGCGGTCCTGGGTCAGGCTGAGGGCACGGGCTCGCCAGCGTTGTTGTAGTCGGCGGTCCTGAGTCGGGCTGAGGGCACAGGCTCGCCAGCGTTGTTGTAGTCGTCGGTCCTGGGTCGGGCTGAGGGCACAGGCTCGCCAGCGTTGTTGTAGTCGGCGATCCTGAGTCGGGCTGAGGGCACAGGCTCGCCAGTGTTGTTGTAGTCGGCAGTCCTGGTTCGGGCTGATGGCACAGGCTCACCAGGGTTGCTCTAGTCGGCTGTCCTCAGTCGGGCTGAAGGCACAGGCTCGCCAGCGTTGTTGTAGTCGGCGGTACTGGGTCGGGCTGAGGGCGCAGGCTCGCCAGCGTTGTTGTAGTCGGCGGTCCTGGGTCGGGCTGAGGGCACAGGCTCGCCAGCGTTGTTGCAGTCGGCGGTCCTGGGTCGGGCTGAAGGCACAGGCTCGCCAGCGTTGTTGTAGTCGGTCGTTCTTGGTCGGGCTGAGGGCACAGGCTCGCCAGCGTTGTTGTAGTCGGTCATCCTGGGTCGGGCTGAGGGCACAGGCTCGCCAGCGTTGGGTGTGTCGGTCGTCCTGGGTCGGGCTGAGGGCACAGGCTCCCCAGCGTTGGGTTTGTCTGTCGTCCTGGGTCGGGCTGAGGGCACAGGCTCGCCAGCGTTGTTGTAGTCGGTCGTTCTTGGTCGGGCTGAGGGCACAGGCTCGCCAGCGTTGTTGTAGTCGGTCGTCCTGGGTCGGGCTGAGGGCACAGGCTCGCCTGCGTTGGGTTTGTCCGTCGCCCTGGGTCAGGCTCAGGCCACAGGCTCGCCAGCGTTGGGTGTGTCGGTCGTCCTGGGTCGGGCTGAGGGCACAGGCTCCCCAGCGTTGGGTTTGTCGGTCGTCCTGTGTCGGGCTGAGGGCACAGGCTCTCCAGCGTTGTTGTAGTCGGCGATCCTGGGTCGGGCTGAGGGCACAGGCTCGCCAGCATTGTTGTAGTTGGCGGTCCTGGTCGGGCTGAGGACACGGGCTCGCCAGCGTTTTTGTAGTCGGCGGTCCTTGGTCGGGCTGAGGGCACAGGCTCGCCAGCGTTGTGTTAGTCGGCGGTCCTGGGTCGGGCTGAGGGCACAGGCTCGCCAGCGTTGTTGTAGTCGGCGGTCCTGGGTCCGGCTGAGGGCACAGGCTCGCCAGGGTTGTTCTAGTCGGCTGTCCTCAGTCGGGCTGAAGGCACAGGCTCGACAGCGTTGTTGTAGTCGGCGATACTGGGTCGGGCTGAGGGCACAGGCTTGCCAGCGTTGTTGTAGTCGGCGGTCCTGGGTCGGGCTGAGGGCACAGGCTCGCCAGCGTTTTTGTAGTCGGCGGTCCTGGGTCGGGCTGAGGACACAGGCTCGCCAGCGTTGTTGTAGTCGGTCGTTCTTGGTCGGGCTGAGGGCACAGGCTCACCAGCGTTGTTGTAGTCGGTCGTTCTGGGTCGGGCTGAGGGCACAGGCTCGCCTACGTTGGGTTTGTCCGTCGCCCTGGGTCAGGCTCAGGGCACAGGCTCGCCAGCGTTGGGTATGTCGGTCGTCCTGGGTCGTGCTGAGGGCACAGGCTCGCCAGCGTTCGGTTTGTCGGTCGTCCTGGGTCGGGCTGAGGGCACAGGCTCTCCAGCGTTGTTGTAGTCGGCGATCCTGGGTCGGGCTGACGGCACAGGCTCGCCAGCGTTGTTGTAGTAGACGGTCCTGGTCGGGCTGAGGGCACAGGCTCGCCAGCGTTGTTGTCGTCGGCGGTCGTGGGTCGGGCTGAGGGCACAGGCTAGCCAGCGTTTTGTTAATCGGCGGTCCTGGGTCGGGCTGAGGGCACAGGCTCGCCAGCGTTGTTGTAGTCGGCAGTCCTGGGTCGGGCTGAGGGCACAGGCTCGCCAGCGTTGTTGTAGTCGGCGGTCCTGAGTCGGGCTGAGGGCACAGGCTCGCCTGCGTTGGGTTTGTCCGTCGCCCTGGGTCAGGCTCAGGGCACAGGCTCGCCAGCGTTGGGTATGTCGGTCGTCCTGGGTCGTGCTGAGGGCACAGGCTCGCCAGCGTTGGGTTTGTCGGTCGTCCTGGGTCGGGCTGAGGGCACAGGCTCTCCAGCGTTGTTGTAGTCGGCGATCCTGGGTCGGGCTGACGGCACAGGCTTGCCAGCGTTGTTGTAGTAGGCGGTCCTGGTCGGGCTGAGGGCACAGGCTCGCCAGCGTTGTTGTCGTCGGCGGTCCTGGGTCGGGCTGAGGGCACAGGCTAGCCAGCGTTGTGTTAATCGGCGGTCCTGGGTCGGGCTGAGGGCACAGGCTCGCCAGCGTTGTTGTAGTCGGCGGTCCTGGGTCGGGCTGAGGGCACAGGCTCGCCAGCGTTGTTGTAGTCGGCGGTCCTGGGTCGGGCTGAGGGCACAGGCTCGCCAGCGTTGTTGTAGTCGGCGGTCCTGAGTCGGGCTGAGGGCACAGGCTCGCCAGCGTTGTTGTAGTCGGCGGTCCTGGTTCGGGCTGATGGCACAGGCTCGCCAGGGTTGTTCTAGTCGGCTGTCCTCAGTCGGGCTGAAGGCACAGGCTCGCCAGCGTTGTTGTAGTCGGCGCTTATGGGTCGGGCTGAGGGCACAGGCTCGCCAGCGTTGGGTTTGTCGGTCGTCCTGGGTCGTGCTGAGGGCACAGGCTCTCCAGCGTTGTTGTAGTCGGCGATCCTGGGTCGGGCTGAGGGCACAGGCTCGCCAGCGTTGTTGTAGTTGGCGGTCCTGGTCGGGCTGAGGGCACAGGCTTGCCAGCGTTGTGTTAGTCGGCGGTCCTGGGTCGGGCTGAGGGCACAGGCTCGCCAGCGTTGGGTGTGTCGGTCGTCCTGGGTCGGGCTGAGGGCACAGGCTCCCCAGCGTTGGGTTTGTCTGTCGTCCTGGGTCGGGCTGAGGGCACAGGCTCGCCAGCGTTGTTGTAGTCGGTCGTTCTTGGTCGGGCTGAGGGCACAGGCTCGCCAGCGTTGTTGTAGTCGGTCGTCCTGGGTCGGGCTGAGGGCACAGGCTCGCCTGCGTTGGGTTTGTCCGTCGCCCTGGGTCAGGCTCAGGCCACAGGCTCGCCAGCGTTGGGTGTGTCGGTCGTCCTGGGTCGGGCTGAGGGCACAGGCTCCCCAGCGTTGGGTTTGTCGGTCGTCCTGGGTCGGGCTGAGGGCACAGGCTCTCCAGCGTTGTTGTAGTCGGCGATCCTGGGTCGGGCTGAGGGCACAGGCTCGCCAGCATTGTTGTAGTTGGCGGTCCTGGTCGGGCTGAGGACACGGGCTCGCCAGCGTTTTTGTAGTCGGCGGTCCTTGGTCGGGCTGAGGGCACAGGCTCGCCAGCGTTGTGTTAGTCGGCGGTCCTGGGTCGGGCTGAGGGCACAGGCTCGCCAGCGTTGTTGTAGTCGGCGGTCCTGGGTCCGGCTGAGGGCACAGGCTCGCCAGGGTTGTTCTAGTCGGCTGTCCTCAGTCGGGCTGAAGGCACAGGCTTGACAGCGTTGTTGTAGTCGGCGATACTGGGTCGGGCTGAGGGCACAGGCTTGCCAGCGTTGTTGTAGTCGGCGGTCCTGGGTCGGGCTGAGGGCACAGGCTCGCCAGCGTTTTTGTAGTCGGCGGTCCTGGGTCGGGCTGAGGACACAGGCTCGCCAGCGTTGTTGTAGTCGGTCGTTCTTGGTCGGGCTGAGGGCACAGGCTCGCCAGCGTTGTTGTAGTCGGTCGTTCTGGGTCGGGCTGAGGGCACAGGCTCGCCTACGTTGGGTTTGTCCGTCGCCCTGGGTCAGGCTCAGGGCACAGGCTCGCCAGCGTTGGGTATGTCGGTCGTCCTGGGTCGTGCTGAGGGCACAGGCTCGCCAGCGTTCGGTTTGTCGGTCGTCCTGGGTCGGGCTGAGGGCACAGGCTCTGCAGCGTTGTTGTAGTCGGCGATCCTGGGTCGGGATGACGGCACAGGCTCGCCAGCGTTGTTGTAGTAGGCGGTCCTGGTCGGGCTGAGGGCACAGGCTCGCCAGCGTTGTTGTCGTCGGCGGTCCTGGGTCGGGCTGAGGGCACAGGCTAGCCAGCGTTTTGTTAATCGGCGGTCCTGGGTCGGGCTGAGGGCACAGGCTCGCCAGCGTTGTTGTAGTCGGCAGTCCTGGGTCGGGCTGAGGGCACAGGCTCACCAGCGTTGTTGTAGTCGGCGGTCCTGGGTCAGGCTGAGGGCACAGGCTCGCCAGCGTTGTTGTAGTCGGCGGTCCTGAGTCGGGCTGAGGGCACAGGCTCGCCTGCGTTGGGTTTGTCCGTCGCCCTGGGTCAGGCTCAGGGCACAGGCTCGCCAGCGTTGGGTATGTCGGTCGTCCTGGGTCGTGCTGAGGGCACAGGCTCGCCAGCGTTGGGTTTGTCGGTCGTCCTGGGTCGGGCTGAGGGCACAGGCTCTCCAGCGTTGTTGTAGTCGGCGATCCTGGGTCGGGCTGACGGCACAGGCTTGCCAGCGTTGTTGTAGTAGGCGGTCCTGGTCGGGCTGAGGGCACAGGCTCGCCAGCGTTGTTGTCGTCGGCGGTCCTGGGTCGGGCTGAGGGCACAGGCTAGCCAGCGTTGTGTTAATCGGCGGTCCTGGGTCGGGCTGAGGGCACAGGCTCGCCAGCGTTGTTGTAGTCGGCGGTCCTGGGTCGGGCTGAGGGCACAGGCTCGCCAGCGTTGTTGTAGTCGGCGGTCCTGGGTCGGGCTGAGGGCACAGGCTCGCCAGCGTTGTTGTAGTCGGCGGTCCTGAGTCGGGCTGAGGGCACAGGCTCGCCAGCGTTGTTGTAGTCGGCGGTCGTGGTTCGGGCTGATGGCACAGGCTCGCCAGGGTTGTTCTAGTCGGCTGTCCTCAGTCGGGCTGAAGGCACAGGCTCGCCAGCGTTGTTGTAGTCGGCGCTTATGGGTCGGGCTGAGGGCACAGGCTCGCCAGCGTTGGGTTTTTCGGTCGTCCTGGGTCGGGCTGAGGGCACAGGCTCTCCAGCGTTGTTGTAGTCGGCGATCCTGGGTCGGGCTGAGGGCACAGGCTCGCCAGCGTTGTTGTAGTTGGCGGTCCTGGTCGGGCTGAGGGCACAGGCTCGCCAGCGTTGTGTTAGTCGGCGGTCCTGGGTCGGGCTGAGGGCACAGGCTCGCCAGAGTTGTTGTAGTCGGCGGTCCTGGGTCGGGCTGAGGGCACAGGCTCGCCAGCATTGTTGTAGTCGGCGGTACAGGGTTGGGCTGAGGGCACAGGCTCGCCAGCGTTGTTGTAGTCGGTCGTCCTGGGTCGGGCTGAGGGCACAGGCTCGCCTGCGTTGGGTTTGTCCGTCGCCCTGGGTCAGGCTCAGGGCACAGGCTCGCCAGCGTTGGGTGTGTCGGTCGTCCTGGGTCGGGCTGAGGGCACAGGCTCGCCAGCGTTGGGTTTGTCGGTCGTCCTGGGTCGGGCTGAGGGCACAGGCTCTCCAGCGTTGTTGTAGTCGGCGATCCTGGGTCGGGCTGAGGGCACAGGCTCGCCAGCGTTGTTGTAGTTGGCGGTCCTGGGTCGGGCTGAGGGCACAGGCTCGCCAGCGTTGTTGTAGTCGGCGGTCCTGGGTCGGGCTGAGGGCACAGGCTCGCCAGTGTTGTGTTAGTCGGCGGTCCTGGGTCAGGCTGAGGGCACGGGCTCGCCAGCGTTGTTGTAGTCGGCGGTCCTGGGTCGGGCCGAGGGCACAGGCTCGCCAGCATTGTTGTAGTCGTCGGTCCTGGGTCGGGCTGAGGGCACAGGCTCGCCAGCGTTGTTGTAGTCGGCGGTCCTGAGTCGGGCTGAGGGCACAGGCTCGCCAGCGTTGTTGTAGTCGGCAGTCCTGGTTCGGGCTGATGGCACAGGCTCGCCAGGGTTGCTCTAGTCGGCTGTCCTCAGTCGGGCTGAAGGCACAGGCTCGCCAGCGTTGTTGTAGTCGGCGGTACTGGGTCGGGCTGAGGGCGCAGGCTCGCCAGCGTTGTTGTAGTCGGCGGTCCTGGGTCGGGCTGAGGGCACAGGCTCGCCAGCGTTGTTGCAGTCGGCGGTCCTGAGTCGGGCTGAGGTTACAGGCTCGCCAGCGTTGTTGTTGTCGGCAGTCCTGGTTCGGGCTGATGGCACAGGCTCGCCAGGGTTGTTCTAGTCGGCTGTCCTCAGTCGGGCTGAAGGCACAGGCTCGCCAGCGTTGTTGTAGTCGGCGGTACTGGGTCGGGCTGAGGGCACAGGCTCGCCAGCGTTGTTGTAGTCGGCGGTCCAGGGTCGGGCTGAGGGCACAGGCTCGCCAGCATTTTTGTAGTCAGCGGTCCTGGGTCGGGCTGAGGGCACAGGCTCGCCAGCGTTGTTGTAGTCGGTCGTTCTTGGTCGGGCAAAGGGCACAGACTCGCCAGCGTTGTTGTAGTCGGTCGTCCTGGGTCGGGCTGAGGGCACAGGCTCGCCAGCGTTGGGTGTGTCGGTCGTCCTGGGTCGGGCTGAGGGCACAGGCTCCCCAGCGTTGGGTTTGTCTGTCGTCCTGGGTCGGGCTGAGGGCACAGGCTCGCCAGCGTTGTTGTAGTCGGTCGTTCTTGGTCGGGCTGAGGGCACAGGCTCGCCAGCGTTGTTGTAGTCGGTCGTCCTGGGTCGGGCTGAGGGCACAGGCTCGCCTGCGTTGGGTTTGTCCGTCGCCCTTGGTCAGGCTCAGGCCACAGGCTCGCCAGCGTTGGGTGTGTCGGTCGTCCTGGGTCGGGCTGAGGGCACAGGCTCCCCAGCGTTGGGTTTGTCGGTCGTCCTGGGTCGGGCTGAGGGCACAGGCTCTCCAGCGTTGTTGTAGTCGGCGATCCTGGGTCGGGCTGAGGGCACAGGCTCGCCAGCATTGTTGTAGTTGGCGGTCCTGGTCGGGCTGAGGACACAGGCTCGCCAGCGTTTTTGTAGTCGGCGGTCCTTGGTCGGCGGGCACAAGCTCGCCAGCGTTGTGTTAGTCGGCGGTCCTGGGTCGGGCTGAGGGCACAGGCTCGCCAGCGTTGTTGTAGTCGGCGGTCCTGGGTTCGGCTGAGGGCACAGGCTCGCCAGGGTTGTTCTAGTCGGCTGTCCTCAGTCGGGCTGAAGGCACAGGCTCGACAGCGTTGTTGTAGTCGGCGATACTGGGTCGGGCTGAGGGCACAGGCTTGCCAGCGTTGTTGTAGTCGGCGGTCCTGGGTCGGGCTGAGGGCACAGGCTCGCCAGCGTTTTTGTAGTCGGCGGTCCTGGGTCGGGCTGAGGACACAGGCTCGCCAGCGTTGTTGTAGTCGGTCGTTCTTGGTCGGGCTGAGGGCACGGGCTCGCCAGCGTTTTTGTAGTCGGCGGTCCTTGGTCGGGCTGAGGGCACAGGCTCGCCAGCGTTGTGTTAGTCGGCGGTCCTGGGTCGGGCTGAGGGCACAGGCTCGCCAGCGTTGTTGTAGTCGGCGGTCCTGGGTCCGGCTGAGTGCACAGGCTCGCCAGGGTTGTTCTAGTCGGCTGTCCTCAGTCGGGCTGAAGGCACAGGCTCGACAGCGTTGTTGTAGTCGGCGATACTGGGTCGGGCTGAGGGCACAGGCTTGCCAGCGTTGTTGTAGTCGGCGGTCCTGGGTCGGGCTGAGGGCACAGGCTCGCCAGCGTTTTTGTAGTCGGCGGTCCTGGGTCGGGCTGAGGACACAGGCTCGCCAGCGTTGTTGTAGTCGGTTGTTCTTGGTCGGGCTGAGGGCACAGGCTCGCCAGCGTTGTTGTAGTCGGTCGTTCTGGGTCGGGCTGAGGGCACAGGCTTGCCTACGTTGGGTTTGTCCGTCGCCCTGGGTCAGGCTCAGGGCACAGGCTCGCCAGCGTTGGGTATGTCGGTCGTCCTGGGTCGTGCTGAGGGCACAGGCTCGCCAGCGTTCGGTTTGTCGGTCGTCCTGGGTCTGGCTGAGGGCACAGGCTCTCCAGCGTTGTTGTAGTCGGCGATCCTGGGTCGGGCTGACGGCACAGGCTCGCCAGCGTTGTTGTAGTAGGCGGTCCTGGTCGGGCTGAGGGCACAGGCTCGCCAGCGTTGTTGTCGTCGGCGGTCCTGGGTCGGGCTGAGGGCACAGGCTAGCCAGCGTTTTGTTAATCGGCGGTCCTGGGTCGGGCTGAGGGCACAGGCTCGCCAGCGTTGTTGTAGTCGGCAGTCCTGGGTCGGGCTGAGGGCACAGGCTCACCAGCGTTGTTGTAGTCGGCGGTCCTGGGTCGGGCTGAGGGCACAGGCTCGCCAGCGTTGTTGTAGTCGGCGGTCCTGAGTCGGGCTGAGGGCACAGGCTCGCCTGCGTTGGGTTTGTCCGTCGCCCTGGGTCAGGCTCAGGGCACAGACTCGCCAGCGTTGGGTATGTCGGTCGTCCTGGGTCGTGCTGAGGGCACAGGCTCGCCAGCGTTGGGTTTGTCGGTCGTCCTGGGTCGGGCTGAGGGCACAGGCTCTCCAGCGTTGTTGTAGTCGGCGATCCTGGGTCGGGCTGACGGCACAGCCTCGCCAGCGTTGTTGTAGTAGGCGGTCCTGGTCGGGCTGAGGGCACAGGCTCGCCAGCGTTGTTGTCGGCGGCGGTCCTGGGTCGGGCTGAGGGCACAGGCTAGCCAGCGTTGTGTTAATCGGCGGTCCTGGGTCGGGCTGAGGGCACAGGCTCGCCAGCGTTGTTGTAGTCGGCGGTCCTGGGTCGGGCTGAGGGCACAGGCTCGCCAGCGTTGTTGTAGTCGGCGGTCCTGGGTCGGGCTGAGGGCACAGGCTCGCCAGCGTTGTTGTAGTCGGCGGTCCTGAGTCGGGCTGAGGGCACAGGCTCGCCAGCGTTGTTGTAGTCGGCGGTCCTGGTTCGGGCTGATGGCACAGGCTCGCCAGGGTTGTTCTAGTCGGCTGTCCTCAGTCGGGCTGAAGGCACAGGCTCGCCAGCGTTGTTGTAGTCGGCGCTTATGGGTCGGGCTGAGGGCACAGGCTCGCCAGCTTTGGGTTTGTCGGTCGTCCTGGGTCGGGCTGAGGGCACAGGCTCTCCAGCGTTGTTGTAGTCGGCGATCCTGGGTCGGGCTGAGGGCACAGGCTCGCCAGCGTTGTTGTAGTTGGCGGTCCTGGTCGGGCTGAGGGCACAGGCTCGCCAGCGTTGTGTTAGTCGGCGGTCCTGGGTCGGGCTGAGGGCACAGGCTCGCCAGAGTTGTTGTAGTCGGCGGTCCTGGGTCGGGCTGAGGGCACAGGCTCGCCAGCATTGTTGTAGTCGGCGGTCCAGGGTTGGGCTGAGGGCACAGGCTCGCCAGCGTTGTTGTAGTCGGTCGTCCTGGGTCGGGCTGAGGGCACAGGCTCGCCTGCGTTGGGTTTGTCCGTCGCCCTGGGTCAGGCTCAGGGCACAGGCTCGCCAGCGTTGGGTGTGTCGGTCGTCCTGGGTCGGGCTGAGGGCACAGGCTCGCCAGCGTTGGGTTTGTCGGTCGTCCTGGGTCGGGTTGAGGGCACAGGCTCTCCAGCGTTGTTGTAGTCGGCGATCCTGGGTCGGGCTGAGGGCACAGGCTCGCCAGCGTTGTTGTAGTTGGCGGTCCTGGGTCGGGCTGAGGGCACAGGCTCGCCAGCGTTGTTGTAGTCGGCGGTCCTGGGTCGGGCTGAGGGCACAGGCTCGCCAGCGTTGTTGTAGTCGGCAGTCCTGGTTCGGGCTGATGGCACAGGCTCGCCAGGGTTGCTCTAGTCGGCTGTCCTCAGTCGGGCTGAAGGCACAGGCTCGCCAGCGTTGTTGTAGTCGGCGGTACTGGGTCGGGCTGAGGGCACAGGCTCGCCAGTGTTGTGTTAGTCGGCGGTCCTGGGTCAGGCTGAGGGCACGGGCTCGCCAGCGTTGTTGTAGTCGGCGGTCCTGAGTCGGGCTGAGGGCACAGGCTCGCCAGCGTTGTTGTAGTCGTCGGTCCTGGGTCGGGCTGAGGGCACAGGCTCGCCAGCGTTGTTGTAGTCGGCGATCCTGAGTCGGGCTGAGGGCACAGGCTCGCCAGTGTTGTTGTAGTCGGCAGTCCTGGTTCGGGCTGATGGCACAGGCTCACCAGGGTTGCTCTAGTCGGCTGTCCTCAGTCGGGCTGAAGGCACAGGCTCGCCAGCGTTGTTGTAGTCGGCGGTACTGGGTCGGGCTGAGGGCGCAGGCTCGCCAGCGTTGTTGTAGTCGGCGGTCCTGGGTCGGGCTGAGGGCACAGGCTCGCCAGCGTTGTTGCAGTCGGCGGTCCTGGGTCGGGCTGAAGGCACAGGCTCGCCAGCGTTGTTGTAGTCGGTCGTTCTTGGTCGGGCTGAGGGCACAGGCTCGCCAGCGTTGTTGTAGTCGGTCATCCTGGGTCGGGCTGAGGGCACAGGCTCGCCAGCGTTGGGTGTGTCGGTCGTCCTGGGTCGGGCTGAGGGCACAGGCTCCCCAGCGTTGGGTTTGTCTGTCGTCCTGGGTCGGGCTGAGGGCACAGGCTCGCCAGCGTTGTTGTAGTCGGTCGTTCTTGGTCGGGCTGAGGGCACAGGCTCGCCAGCGTTGTTGTAGTCGGTCGTCCTGGGTCGGGCTGAGGGCACAGGCTCGCCTGCGTTGGGTTTGTCCGTCGCCCTGGGTCAGGCTCAGGCCACAGGCTCGCCAGCGTTGGGTGTGTCGGTCGTCCTGGGTCGGGCTGAGGGCACAGGCTCCCCAGCGTTGGGTTTGTCGGTCGTCCTGTGTCGGGCTGAGGGCACAGGCTCTCCAGCGTTGTTGTAGTCGGCGATCCTGGGTCGGGCTGAGGGCACAGGCTCGCCAGCATTGTTGTAGTTGGCGGTCCTGGTCGGGCTGAGGACACGGGCTCGCCAGCGTTTTTGTAGTCGGCGGTCCTTGGTCGGGCTGAGGGCACAGGCTCGCCAGCGTTGTGTTAGTCGGCGGTCCTGGGTCGGGCTGAGGGCACAGGCTCGCCAGCGTTGTTGTAGTCGGCGGTCCTGGGTCCGGCTGAGGGCACAGGCTCGCCAGGGTTGTTCTAGTCGGCTGTCCTCAGTCGGGCTGAAGGCACAGGCTCGACAGCGTTGTTGTAGTCGGCGATACTGGGTCGGGCTGAGGGCACAGGCTTGCCAGCGTTGTTGTAGTCGGCGGTCCTGGGTCGGGCTGAGGGCACAGGCTCGCCAGCGTTTTTGTAGTCGGCGGTCCTGGGTCGGGCTGAGGACACAGGCTCGCCAGCGTTGTTGTAGTCGGTCGTTCTTGGTCGGGCTGAGGGCACAGGCTCACCAGCGTTGTTGTAGTCGGTCGTTCTGGGTCGGGCTGAGGGCACAGGCTCGCCTACGTTGGGTTTGTCCGTCGCCCTGGGTCAGGCTCAGGGCACAGGCTCGCCAGCGTTGGGTATGTCGGTCGTCCTGGGTCGTGCTGAGGGCACAGGCTCGCCAGCGTTCGGTTTGTCGGTCGTCCTGGGTCGGGCTGAGGGCACAGGCTCTCCAGCGTTGTTGTAGTCGGCGATCCTGGGTCGGGCTGACGGCACAGGCTCGCCAGCGTTGTTGTAGTAGACGGTCCTGGTCGGGCTGAGGGCACAGGCTCGCCAGCGTTGTTGTCGTCGGCGGTCGTGGGTCGGGCTGAGGGCACAGGCTAGCCAGCGTTTTGTTAATCGGCGGTCCTGGGTCGGGCTGAGGGCACAGGCTCGCCAGCGTTGTTGTAGTCGGCAGTCCTGGGTCGGGCTGAGGGCACAGGCTCGCCAGCGTTGTTGTAGTCGGCGGTCCTGAGTCGGGCTGAGGGCACAGGCTCGCCTGCGTTGGGTTTGTCCGTCGCCCTGGGTCAGGCTCAGGGCACAGGCTCGCCAGCGTTGGGTATGTCGGTCGTCCTGGGTCGTGCTGAGGGCACAGGCTCGCCAGCGTTGGGTTTGTCGGTCGTCCTGGGTCGGGCTGAGGGCACAGGCTCTCCAGCGTTGTTGTAGTCGGCGATCCTGGGTCGGGCTGACGGCACAGGCTTGCCAGCGTTGTTGTAGTAGGCGGTCCTGGTCGGGCTGAGGGCACAGGCTCGCCAGCGTTGTTGTCGTCGGCGGTCCTGGGTCGGGCTGAGGGCACAGGCTAGCCAGCGTTGTGTTAATCGGCGGTCCTGGGTCGGGCTGAGGGCACAGGCTCGCCAGCGTTGTTGTAGTCGGCGGTCCTGGGTCGGGCTGAGGGCACAGGCTCGCCAGCGTTGTTGTAGTCGGCGGTCCTGGGTCGGGCTGAGGGCACAGGCTCGCCAGCGTTGTTGTAGTCGGCGGTCCTGAGTCGGGCTGAGGGCACAGGCTCGCCAGCGTTGTTGTAGTCGGCGGTCCTGGTTCGGGCTGATGGCACAGGCTCGCCAGGGTTGTTCTAGTCGGCTGTCCTCAGTCGGGCTGAAGGCACAGGCTCGCCAGCGTTGTTGTAGTCGGCGCTTATGGGTCGGGCTGAGGGCACAGGCTCGCCAGCGTTGGGTTTGTCGGTCGTCCTGGGTCGTGCTGAGGGCACAGGCTCTCCAGCGTTGTTGTAGTCGGCGATCCTGGGTCGGGCTGAGGGCACAGGCTCGCCAGCGTTGTTGTAGTTGGCGGTCCTGGTCGGGCTGAGGGCACAGGCTTGCCAGCGTTGTGTTAGTCGGCGGTCCTGGGTCGGGCTGAGGGCACAGGCTCGCCAGCGTTGGGTGTGTCGGTCGTCCTGGGTCGGGCTGAGGGCACAGGCTCCCCAGCGTTGGGTTTGTCTGTCGTCCTGGGTCGGGCTGAGGGCACAGGCTCGCCAGCGTTGTTGTAGTCGGTCGTTCTTGGTCGGGCTGAGGGCACAGGCTCGCCAGCGTTGTTGTAGTCGGTCGTCCTGGGTCGGGCTGAGGGCACAGGCTCGCCTGCGTTGGGTTTGTCCGTCGCCCTGGGTCAGGCTCAGGCCACAGGCTCGCCAGCGTTGGGTGTGTCGGTCGTCCTGGGTCGGGCTGAGGGCACAGGCTCCCCAGCGTTGGGTTTGTCGGTCGTCCTGGGTCGGGCTGAGGGCACAGGCTCTCCAGCGTTGTTGTAGTCGGCGATCCTGGGTCGGGCTGAGGGCACAGGCTCGCCAGCATTGTTGTAGTTGGCGGTCCTGGTCGGGCTGAGGACACGGGCTCGCCAGCGTTTTTGTAGTCGGCGGTCCTTGGTCGGGCTGAGGGCACAGGCTCGCCAGCGTTGTGTTAGTCGGCGGTCCTGGGTCGGGCTGAGGGCACAGGCTCGCCAGCGTTGTTGTAGTCGGCGGTCCTGGGTCCGGCTGAGGGCACAGGCTCGCCAGGGTTGTTCTAGTCGGCTGTCCTCAGTCGGGCTGAAGGCACAGGCTTGACAGCGTTGTTGTAGTCGGCGATACTGGGTCGGGCTGAGGGCACAGGCTTGCCAGCGTTGTTGTAGTCGGCGGTCCTGGGTCGGGCTGAGGGCACAGGCTCGCCAGCGTTTTTGTAGTCGGCGGTCCTGGGTCGGGCTGAGGACACAGGCTCGCCAGCGTTGTTGTAGTCGGTCGTTCTTGGTCGGGCTGAGGGCACAGGCTCGCCAGCGTTGTTGTAGTCGGTCGTTCTGGGTCGGGCTGAGGGCACAGGCTCGCCTACGTTGGGTTTGTCCGTCGCCCTGGGTCAGGCTCAGGGCACAGGCTCGCCAGCGTTGGGTATGTCGGTCGTCCTGGGTCGTGCTGAGGGCACAGGCTCGCCAGCGTTCGGTTTGTCGGTCGTCCTGGGTCGGGCTGAGGGCACAGGCTCTGCAGCGTTGTTGTAGTCGGCGATCCTGGGTCGGGATGACGGCACAGGCTCGCCAGCGTTGTTGTAGTAGGCGGTCCTGGTCGGGCTGAGGGCACAGGCTCGCCAGCGTTGTTGTCGTCGGCGGTCCTGGGTCGGGCTGAGGGCACAGGCTAGCCAGCGTTTTGTTAATCGGCGGTCCTGGGTCGGGCTGAGGGCACAGGCTCGCCAGCGTTGTTGTAGTCGGCAGTCCTGGGTCGGGCTGAGGGCACAGGCTCACCAGCGTTGTTGTAGTCGGCGGTCCTGGGTCAGGCTGAGGGCACAGGCTCGCCAGCGTTGTTGTAGTCGGCGGTCCTGAGTCGGGCTGAGGGCACAGGCTCGCCTGCGTTGGGTTTGTCCGTCGCCCTGGGTCAGGCTCAGGGCACAGGCTCGCCAGCGTTGGGTATGTCGGTCGTCCTGGGTCGTGCTGAGGGCACAGGCTCGCCAGCGTTGGGTTTGTCGGTCGTCCTGGGTCGGGCTGAGGGCACAGGCTCTCCAGCGTTGTTGTAGTCGGCGATCCTGGGTCGGGCTGACGGCACAGGCTTGCCAGCGTTGTTGTAGTAGGCGGTCCTGGTCGGGCTGAGGGCACAGGCTCGCCAGCGTTGTTGTCGTCGGCGGTCCTGGGTCGGGCTGAGGGCACAGGCTAGCCAGCGTTGTGTTAATCGGCGGTCCTGGGTCGGGCTGAGGGCACAGGCTCGCCAGCGTTGTTGTAGTCGGCGGTCCTGGGTCGGGCTGAGGGCACAGGCTCGCCAGCGTTGTTGTAGTCGGCGGTCCTGGGTCGGGCTGAGGGCACAGGCTCGCCAGCGTTGTTGTAGTCGGCGGTCCTGAGTCGGGCTGAGGGCACAGGCTCGCCAGCGTTGTTGTAGTCGGCGGTCGTGGTTCGGGCTGATGGCACAGGCTCGCCAGGGTTGTTCTAGTCGGCTGTCCTCAGTCGGGCTGAAGGCACAGGCTCGCCAGCGTTGTTGTAGTCGGCGCTTATGGGTCGGGCTGAGGGCACAGGCTCGCCAGCGTTGGGTTTGTCGGTCGTCCTGGGTCGGGCTGAGGGCACAGGCTCTCCAGCGTTGTTGTAGTCGGCGATCCTGGGTCGGGCTGAGGGCACAGGCTCGCCAGCGTTGTTGTAGTTGGCGGTCCTGGTCGGGCTGAGGGCACAGGCTCGCCAGCGTTGTGTTAGTCGGCGGTCCTGGGTCGGGCTGAGGGCACAGGCTCGCCAGAGTTGTTGTAGTCGGCGGTCCTGGGTCGGGCTGAGGGCACAGGCTCGCCAGCATTGTTGTAGTCGGCGGTACAGGGTTGGGCTGAGGGCACAGGCTCGCCAGCGTTGTTGTAGTCGGTCGTCCTGGGTCGGGCTGAGGGCACAGGCTCCCCTGCATTGGGTTTGTCCGTCGCCCTGGGTCAGGCTCAGGGCACAGGCTCGCCAGCGTTGGGTGTGTCGGTCGTCCTGGGTCGGGCTGAGGGCACAGGCTCGCCAGCGTTGGGTTTGTCGGTCGTCCTGGGTCGGGCTGAGGGCACAGGCTCTCCAGCGTTGTTGTAGTCGGCGATCCTGGGTCGGGCTGAGGGCACAGGCTCGCCAGCGTTGTTGTAGTTGGCGGTCCTGGGTCGGGCTGAGGGCACAGGCTCGCCAGCGTTGTTGTAGTCGGCGGTCCTGGGTCGGGCTGAGGGCACAGGCTCGCCAGTGTTGTGTTAGTCGGCGGTCCTGGGTCAGGCTGAGGGCACGGGCTCGCCAGCGTTGTTGTAGTCGGCGGTCCTGGGTCGGGCCGAGGGCACAGGCTCGCCAGCGTTGTTGTAGTCGTCGGTCCTGGGTCGGGCTGAGGGCACAGGCTCGCCAGCGTTGTTGTAGTCGGCGGTCCTGAGTCGGGCTGAGGGCACAGGCTCGCCAGCGTTGTTGTAGTCGGCAGTCCTGGTTCGGGCTGATGGCACAGGCTCGCCAGGGTTGCTCTAGTCGGCTGTCCTCAGTCGGGCTGAAGGCACAGGCTCGCCAGCGTTGTTGTAGTCGGCGGTACTGGGTCGGGCTGAGGGCGCAGGCTCGCCAGCGTTGTTGTAGTCGGCGGTCCTGGGTCGGGCTGAGGGCACAGGCTCGCCAGCGTTGTTGCAGTCGGCGGTCCTGAGTCGGGCTGAGGTTACAGGCTCGCCAGCGTTGTTGTTGTCGGCAGTCCTGGTTCGGGCTGATGGCACAGGCTCGCCAGGGTTGTTCTAGTCGGCTGTCCTCAGTCGGGCTGAAGGCACAGGCTCGCCAGCGTTGTTGTAGTCGGCGGTACTGGGTCGGGCTGAGGGCACAGGCTCGCCAGCGTTGTTGTAGTCGGCGGTCCTGGGTCGGGCTGAGGGCACAGGCTCGCCAGCGTTGGGTGTGTCGGTCGTCCTGGGTCGGGCTGAGGGCACAGGCTCCCCAGCGTTGGGTTTGTCTGTCGTCCTGGGTCGGGCTGAGGGCACAGGCTCGCCAGCGTTGTTGTAGTCGGTCGTTCTTGGTCGGGCTGAGGGCACAGGCTCGCCAGCGTTGTTGTAGTCGGTCGTCCTGGGTCGGGCTGAGGGCACAGGCTCGCCTGCGTTGGGTTTGTCCGTCGCCCTTGGTCAGGCTCAGGCCACAGGCTCGCCAGCGTTGGGTGTGTCGGTCGTCCTGGGTCGGGCTGAGGGCACAGGCTCCCCAGCGTTGGGTTTGTCGGTCGTCCTGGGTCGGGCTGAGGGCACAGGCTCTCCAGCGTTGTTGTAGTCGGCGATCCTGGGTCGGGCTGAGGGCACAGGCTCGCCAGCATTGTTGTAGTTGGCGGTCCTGGTCGGGCTGAGGACACAGGCTCGCCAGCGTTTTTGTAGTCGGCGGTCCTTGGTCGGCGGGCACAAGCTCGCCAGCGTTGTGTTAGTCGGCGGTCCTGGGTCGGGCTGAGGGCACAGGCTCGCCAGCGTTGTTGTAGTCGGCGGTCCTGGGTTCGGCTGAGGGCACAGGCTCGCCAGGGTTGTTCTAGTCGGCTGTCCTCAGTCGGGCTGAAGGCACAGGCTCGACAGCGTTGTTGTAGTCGGCGATACTGGGTCGGGCTGAGGGCACAGGCTTGCCAGCGTTGTTGTAGTCGGCGGTCCTGGGTCGGGCTGAGGGCACAGGCTCGCCAGCGTTTTTGTAGTCGGCGGTCCTGGGTCGGGCTGAGGACACAGGCTCGCCAGCGTTGTTGTAGTCGGTCGTTCTTGGTCGGGCTGAGGGCACGGGCTCGCCAGCGTTTTTGTAGTCGGCGGTCCTTGGTCGGGCTGAGGGCACAGGCTCGCCAGCGTTGTGTTAGTCGGCGGTCCTGGGTCGGGCTGAGGGCACAGGCTCGCCAGCGTTGTTGTAGTCGGCGGTCCTGGGTCCGGCTGAGTGCACAGGCTCGCCAGGGTTGTTCTAGTCGGCTGTCCTCAGTCGGGCTGAAGGCACAGGCTCGACAGCGTTGTTGTAGTCGGCGATACTGGGTCGGGCTGAGGGCACAGGCTTGCCAGCGTTGTTGTAGTCGGCGGTCCTGGGTCGGGCTGAGGGCACAGGCTCGCCAGCGTTTTTGTAGTCGGCGGTCCTGGGTCGGGCTGAGGACACAGGCTCGCCAGCGTTGTTGTAGTCGGTTGTTCTTGGTCGGGCTGAGGGCACAGGCTCGCCAGCGTTGTTGTAGTCGGTCGTTCTGGGTCGGGCTGAGGGCACAGGCTCGCCTACGTTGGGTTTGTCCGTCGCCCTGGGTCAGGCTCAGGGCACAGGCTCGCCAGCGTTGGGTATGTCGGTCGTCCTGGGTCGTGCTGAGGGCACAGGCTCGCCAGCGTTCGGTTTGTCGGTCGTCCTGGGTCGGGCTGAGGGCACAGGCTCTCCAGCGTTGTTGTAGTCGGCGATCCTGGGTCGGGCTGACGGCACAGGCTCGCCAGCGTTGTTGTAGTAGGCGGTCCTGGTCGGGCTGAGGGCACAGGCTCGCCAGCGTTGTTGTCGTCGGCGGTCCTGGGTCGGGCTGAGGGCACAGGCTAGCCAGCGTTTTGTTAATCGGCGGTCCTGGGTCGGGCTGAGGGCACAGGCTCGCCAGCGTTGTTGTAGTCGGCAGTCCTGGGTCGGGCTGAGGGCACAGGCTCACCAGCGTTGTTGTAGTCGGCGGTCCTGGGTCGGGCTGAGGGCACAGGCTCGCCAGCGTTGTTGTAGTCGGCGGTCCTGAGTCGGGCTGAGGGCACAGGCTCGCCTGCGTTGGGTTTGTCCGTCGCCCTGGGTCAGGCTCAGGGCACAGACTCGCCAGCGTTGGGTATGTCGGTCGTCCTGGGTCGTGCTGAGGGCACAGGCTCGCCAGCGTTGGGTTTGTCGGTCGTCCTGGGTCGGGCTGAGGGCACAGGCTCTCCAGCGTTGTTGTAGTCGGCGATCCTGGGTCGGGCTGACGGCACAGGCTCGCCAGCGTTGTTGTAGTAGGCGGTCCTGGTCGGGCTGAGGGCACAGGCTCGCCAGCGTTGTTGTCGTCGGCGGTCCTGGGTCGGGCTGAGGGCACAGGCTCTCCAGCGTTGTTGTAGTCGGCGATCCTGGGTCGGGCTGACGGCACAGGCTCGCCAGCGTTGTTGTAGTAGGCGGTCCTGGTCGGGCTGAGGGCACAGGCTCGCCAGCGTTGTTGTCGTCGGCGGTCCTGGGTCGGGCTGAGGGCACAGGCTAGCCAGCGTTTTGTTAATCGGCGGTCCTGGGTCGGGCTGAGGGCACAGGCTCGCCAGCGTTGTTGTAGTCGGCAGTCCTGGGTCGGGCTGAGGGCACAGGCTCACCAGCGTTGTTGTAGTCGGCGGTCCTGGGTCGGGCTGAGGGCACAGGCTCGCCAGCGTTGTTGTAGTCGGCGGTCCTGAGTCGGGCTGAGGGCACAGGCTCGCCTGCGTTGGGTTTGTCCGTCGCCCTGGGTCAGGCTCAGGGCACAGACTCGCCAGCGTTGGGTATGTCGGTCGTCCTGGGTCGTGCTGAGGGCACAGGCTCGCCAGCGTTGGGTTTGTCGGTCGTCCTGGGTCGGGCTGAGGGCACAGGCTCTCCAGCGTTGTTGTAGTCGGCGATCCTGGGTCGGGCTGACGGCACAGGCTCGCCAGCGTTGTTGTAGTAGGCGGTCCTGGTCGGGCTGAGGGCACAGGCTCGCCAGCGTTGTTGTCGTCGGCGGTCCTGGGTCGGGCTGAGGGCACAGGCTAGCCAGCGTTGTGTTAATCGGCGGTCCTGGGTCGGGCTGAGGGCACAGGCTCGCCAGCGTTGTTGTAGTCGGCGGTCCTGGGTCGGGCTGAGGGCACAGGCTCGCCAGCGTTGTTGTAGTCGGCGGTCCTGGGTCGGGCTGAGGGCACAGGCTCGCCAGCGTTGTTGTAGTCGGCGGTCCTGAGTCGGGCTGAGGGCACAGGCTCGCCAGCGTTGTTGTAGTCGGCGGTCCTGGTTCGGGCTGATGGCACAGGCTCGCCAGGGTTGTTCTAGTCGGCTGTCCTCAGTCGGGCTGAAGGCACAGGCTCGCCAGCGTTGTTGTAGTCGGCGCTTATGGGTCGGGCTGAGGGCACAGGCTCGCCAGCGTTGGGTTTGTCGGTCGTCCTGGGTCGGGCTGAGGGCACAGGCTCTCCAGCGTTGTTGTAGTCGGCGATCCTGGGTCGGGCTGAGGGCACAGGCTCGCCAGCGTTGTTGTAGTTGGCGGTCCTGGTCGGGCTGAGGGCACAGGCTCGCCAGCGTTGTGTTAGTCGGCGGTCCTGGGTCGGGCTGAGGGCACAGGCTCGCCAGAGTTGTTGTAGTCGGCGGTCCTGGGTCGGGCTGAGGGCACAGGCTCGCCAGCATTGTTGTAGTCGGCGGTCCAGGGTTGGGCTGAGGGCACAGGCTCGCCAGCGTTGTTGTAGTCGGTCGTCCTGGGTCGGGCTGAGGGCACAGGCTCGCCTGCGTTGGGTTTGTCCGTCGCCCTGGGTCAGGCTCAGGGCACAGGCTCGCCAGCGTTGGGTGTGTCGGTCGTCCTGGGTCGGGCTGAGGGCACAGGCTCGCCAGCGTCGGGTTTGTCGGTCGTCCTGGGTCGGGCTGAGGGCACAGGCTCTCCAGCGTTGTTGTAGTCGGCGATCCTGGGTCGGGCTGAGGGCACAGGCTCGCCAGCGTTGTTGTAGTTGGCGGTCCTGGGTCGGGCTGAGGGCACAGGCTCGCCAGCGTTGTTGTAGTCGGCGGTCCTGGGTCGGGCTGAGGGCACAGGCTCGCCAGCGTTGTTGTAGTCGGCAGTCCTGGTTCGGGCTGATGGCACAGGCTCGCCAGGGTTGCTCTAGTCGGCTGTCCTCAGTCGGGCTGAAGGCACAGGCTCGCCAGCGTTGTTGTAGTCGGCGGTACTGGGTCGGGCTGAGGGCGCAGGCTCGCCAGCGTTGTTGTAGTCGGCGGTCCTGGGTCGGGCTGAGGGCACAGGCTCGCCAGCGTTGTTGCAGTCGGCGGTCCTGAGTCGGGCTGAGGGCACAGGCTCGCCAGCGTTGTTGTTGTCGGCAGTCCTGGTTCGGGCTGATGGCACAGGCTCGCCAGGGTTGTTCTAGTCGGCTGTCCTCAGTCGGGCTGAAGGCACAGGCTCGCCAGCGTTGTTGTAGTCGGCGGTACTGGGTCGGGCTGAGGGCACAGGCTCGCCAGCGTTGTTGTAGTCGGCGGTCCTGGGTCGGGCTGAGGGCACAGGCTCGCCAGCATTTTTGTAGTCAGCGGTCCTGGGTCGGGCTGAGGGCACAGGCTCGCCAGCGTTGTTGTAGTCGGTCGTTCTTGGTCGGGCTGAGGGCACAGGCTCGCCAGCGTTGTTGTAGTCGGTCGTCCAGGGTCGGGCTGAGGGCACAGGCTCGCCAGCGTTTGGTGTGTCGGTCGTCCTGGGTCGGGCTGAGGGCACAGGCTCCCCAGCGTTGGGTTTGTCTGTCGACCTGGGTCGGGCTGAGGGCACAGGCTCGCCAGCGTTGTTGTAGTCGGTCGTTCTTGGTCGGGCTGAGGGCACAGGCTCGCCAGCGTTGTTGTAGTCGGTCGTCCTGGGTCGGGCTGAGGGCACAGGCTCGCCTGCGTTGGGTTTGTCCGTCGCCCTGGGTCAGGCTCAGGCCACAGGCTCGCCAGCGTTGGGTGTGTCGGTCGTCCTGGGTCGGGCTGAGGGCACAGGCTCCCCAGCGTTGGGTTTGTCGGTCGTCCTGGGTCGGGCTGAGGGCACAGGCTCTCCAGCGTTGTTGTAGTCGGCGATCCTGGGTCGGGCTGAGGGCACAGGCTCGCCAGCATTGTTGTAGTTGGCGGTCCTGGTCGGGCTGAGGAAACAGGCTCGCCAGCGTTTTTGTAGTCGGCGGTCCTTGGTCGGGCTGAGGGCACAAGCTCGCCAGCGTTGTGTTAGTCGGCGGTCCTGGGTCGGGCTGAGGGCACAGGCTCGCCAGGGTTGTTCTAGTCGGCTGTCCTCAGTCGGGCTGAAGGCACAGGCTCGACAGCGTTGTTGTAGTCGGCGATACTGGGTCGGGCTGAGGGCACAGGCTTGCCAGCGTTGTTGTAGTCGGCGGTCCTGGGTCGGGCTGAGGGCACAGGCTCGCCAGCGTTTTTGTAGTCGGCGGTCCTGGGTCGGGCTGAGGACACAGGCTCGCCAGCGTTGTTGTAGTCGGTCGTTCTTGGTCGGGCTGAGGGCACAGGCTCGCCAGCGTTGTTGTAGTCGGTCGTTCTGGGTCGGGCTGAGGGCACAGGCTCGCCTACGTTGGGTTTGTCCGTCGCCCTGGGTCAGGCTCAGGGCACAGGCTCGCCAGCGTTGGGTATGTCGGTCGTCCTGGGTCGTGCTGAGGGCACAGGCTCGCCAGCGTTCGGTTTGTCGGTCGTCCTGGGTCGGGCTGAGGGCACAGGCTCTCCAGCGTTGTTGTAGTCGGCGATCCTGGGTCGGGCTGACGGCACAGGCTCGCCAGCGTTGTTGTAGTAGGCGGTCCTGGTCGGGCTGAGGGCACAGGCTCGCCAGCGTTGTTGTCGTCGGCGGTCCTGGGTCGGGCTGAGGGCACAGGCTAGCCAGCGTTTTGTTAATCGGCGGTCCTGGGTCGGGCTGAGGGCACAGGCTCGCCAGCGTTGTTGTAGTCGGCAGTCCTGGGTCGGGCTGAGGGCACAGGCTCACCAGCGTTGTTGTAGTCGGCGGTCCTGGGTCGGGCTGAGGGCACAGGCTCGCCAGCGTTGTTGTAGTCGGCGGTCCTGAGTCGGGCTGAGGGCACAGGCTCGCCTGCGTTGGGTTTGTCCGTCGCCCTGGGTCAGGCTCAGGGCACAGGCTCGCCAGCGTTGGGTATGTCGGTCGTCCTGGGTCGTGCTGAGGGCACAGGCTCGCCAGCGTTGGGTTTGTCGGTCGTCCTGGGTCGGGCTGAGGGCACAGGCTCTCCAGCGTTGTTGTAGTCGGCGATCCTGGGTCGGGCTGACGGCACAGGCTCGCCAGCGTTGTTGTAGTAGGCGGTCCTGGTCGGGCTGAGGGCACAGGCTCGCCAGCGTTGTTGTCGTCGGCGGTCCTGGGTCGGGCTGAGGGCACAGGCTAGCCAGCGTTGTGTTAATCGGCGGTCCTGGGTCGGGCTGAGGGCACAGGCTCGCCAGCGTTGTTGTAGTCGGCGGTCCTGGGTCGGGCTGAGGGCACAGGCTCGCCAGCGTTGTTGTAGTCGGCGGTCCTGGGTCGGGCTGAGGGCACAGGCTCGCCAGCGTTGTTGTAGTCGGCGGTCCTGAGTTGGGCTGAGGGCACAGGCTCGCCAGCGTTGTTGTAGTCGGCGGTCCTGGTTCGGGCTGATGGCACAGGCTCGCCAGGGTTGTTCTAGTCGGCTGTCCTCAGTCGGGCTGAGGGCACAGGCTCGCCAGCATTGTTGTAGTCGGCGGTCCAGGGTTGGGCTGAGGGCACAGGCTCGCCAGCGTTGTTGTAGTCGGTCGTCCTGGGTCGGGCTGAGGGCACAGGCTCGCCTGCGTTGGGTTTGTCCGTCGCCCTGGGTCAGGCTCAGGGCACAGGCTCAGGGCACAGGCTCGCCAGCGTTGGGTGTGTCGGTCGTCCTGGGTCGGGCTGAGGGCACAGGCTCGCCAGCGTTGGGTTTGTCGGTCGTCCTGGGTCGGGCTGAGGGCACAGGCTCTCCAGCGTTGTTGTAGTCGGCAATCCTGGGTCGGGCTGAGGGCACAGGCTCGCCAGCGTTTTTGTAGTCGGCGGTCCTTGGTCGGGCTGAGGGCACAAGCTCGCCAGCGTTGTGTTAGTCGGCGGTCCTGGGTCGGGCTGAGGGCACAGGCTCGCCAGGGTTGTTCTAGTCGGCTGTCCTCAGTCGGGCTGAAGGCACAGGCTCGACAGCGTTGTTGTAGTCGGCGATACTGGGTCGGGCTGAGGGCACAGGCTTGCCAGCGTTGTTGTAGTCGGCGGTCCTGGGTCGGGCTGAGGGCACAGGCTCGCCAGCGTTTTTGTAGTCGGCGGTCCTGGGTCGGGCTGAGGACACAGGCTCGCCAGCGTTGTTGTAGTCGGTCGTTCTTGGTCGGGCTGAGGGCACAGGCTCGCCAGCGTTGTTGTAGTCGGTCGTTCTGGGTCGGGCTGAGGACACAGGCTCGCCTACGTTGGGTTTGTCCGTCGCCCTGGGTCAGGCTCAGGGCACAGGCTCGCCAGCGTTGGGTATGTCGGTCGTCCTGGGTCGTGCTGAGGGCACAGGCTCGCCAGCGTTCGGTTTGTCGGTCGTCCTGGGTCGGGCTGAGGGCACAGGCTCTCCAGCGTTGTTGTAGTCGGCGATCCTGGGTCGGGCTGACGGCACAGGCTCGCCAGCGTTGTTGTAGTAGGCGGTCCTGGTCGGGCTGAGGGCACAGGCTCGCCAGCGTTGTTGTCGTCGGCGGTCCTGGGTCGGGCTGAGGGCACAGGCTAGCCAGCGTTTTGTTAATCGGCGGTCCTGGGTCGGGCTGAGGGCACAGGCTCGCCAGCGTTGTTGTAGTCGGCAGTCCTGGGTCGGGCTGAGGGCACAGGCTCACCAGCGTTGTTGTAGTCGGCGGTCCTGGGTCGGGCTGAGGGCACAGGCTCGCCAGCGTTGTTGTAGTCGGCGGTCCTGAGTCGGGCTGAGGGCACAGGCTCGCCTGCGTTGGGTTTGTCCGTCGCCCTGGGTCAGGCTCAGGGCACAGACTCGCCAGCGTTGGGTATGTCGGTCGTCCTGGGTCGTGCTGAGGGCACAGGCTCGCCAGCGTTGGGTTTGTCGGTCGTCCTGGGTCGGGCTGAGGGCACAGGCTCTCCAGCGTTGTTGTAGTCGGCGATCCTGGGTCGGGCTGACGGCACAGGCTCGCCAGCGTTGTTGTAGTAGGCGGTCCTGGTCGGGCTGAGGGCACAGGCTCGCCAGCGTTGTTGTCGTCGGCGGTCCTGGGTCGGGCTGAGGGCACAGGCTAGCCAGCGTTGTGTTAATCGGCGGTCCTGGGTCGGGCTGAGGGCACAGGCTCGCCAGCGTTGTTGTAGTCGGCGGTCCTGGGTCGGGCTGAGGGCACAGGCTCGCCAGCGTTGTTGTAGTCGGCGGTCCTGGGTCGGGCTGAGGGCACAGGCTCGCCAGCGTTGTTGTAGTCGGCGGTCCTGAGTCGGGCTGAGGGCACAGGCTCGCCAGCGTTGTTGTAGTCGGCGGTCCTGGTTCGGGCTGATGGCACAGGCTCGCCAGGGTTGTTCTAGTCGGCTGTCCTCAGTCGGGCTGAAGGCACAGGCTCGCCAGCGTTGTTGTAGTCGGCGCTTATGGGTCGGGCTGAGGGCACAGGCTCGCCAGCGTTGGGTTTGTCGGTCGTCCTGGGTCGGGCTGAGGGCACAGGCTCTCCAGCGTTGTTGTAGTCGGCGATCCTGGGTCGGGCTGAGGGCACAGGCTCGCCAGCGTTGTTGTAGTTGGCGGTCCTGGTCGGGCTGAGGGCACAGGCTCGCCAGCGTTGTGTTAGTCGGCGGTCCTGGGTCGGGCTGAGGGCACAGGCTCGCCAGAGTTGTTGTAGTCGGCGGTCCTGGGTCGGGCTGAGGGCACAGGCTCGCCAGCATTGTTGTAGTCGGCGGTCCAGGGTTGGGCTGAGGGCACAGGCTCGCCAGCGTTGTTGTAGTCGGTCGTCCTGGGTCGGGCTGAGGGCACAGGCTCGCCTGCGTTGGGTTTGTCCGTCGCCCTGGGTCAGGCTCAGGGCACAGGCTCGCCAGCGTTGGGTGTGTCGGTCGTCCTGGGTCGGGCTGAGGGCACAGGCTCGCCAGCGTCGGGTTTGTCGGTCGTCCTGGGTCGGGCTGAGGGCACAGGCTCTCCAGCGTTGTTGTAGTCGGCGATCCTGGGTCGGGCTGAGGGCACAGGCTCGCCAGCGTTGTTGTAGTTGGCGGTCCTGGGTCGGGCTGAGGGCACAGGCTCGCCAGCGTTGTTGTAGTCGGCGGTCCTGGGTCGGGCTGAGGGCACAGGCTCGCCAGCGTTGTTGTAGTCGGCAGTCCTGGTTCGGGCTGATGGCACAGGCTCGCCAGGGTTGCTCTAGTCGGCTGTCCTCAGTCGGGCTGAAGGCACAGGCTCGCCAGCGTTGTTGTAGTCGGCGGTACTGGGTCGGGCTGAGGGCGCAGGCTCGCCAGCGTTGTTGTAGTCGGCGGTCCTGGGTCGGGCTGAGGGCACAGGCTCGCCAGCGTTGTTGCAGTCGGCGGTCCTGAGTCGGGCTGAGGGCACAGGCTCGCCAGCGTTGTTGTTGTCGGCAGTCCTGGTTCGGGCTGATGGCACAGGCTCGCCAGGGTTGTTCTAGTCGGCTGTCCTCAGTCGGGCTGAAGGCACAGGCTCGCCAGCGTTGTTGTAGTCGGCGGTACTGGGTCGGGCTGAGGGCACAGGCTCGCCAGCGTTGTTGTAGTCGGCGGTCCTGGGTCGGGCTGAGGGCACAGGCTCGCCAGCATTTTTGTAGTCAGCGGTCCTGGGTCGGGCTGAGGGCACAGGCTCGCCAGCGTTGTTGTAGTCGGTCGTTCTTGGTCGGGCTGAGGGCACAGGCTCGCCAGCGTTGTTGTAGTCGGTCGTCCAGGGTCGGGCTGAGGGCACAGGCTCGCCAGCGTTTGGTGTGTCGGTCGTCCTGGGTCGGGCTGAGGGCACAGGCTCCCCAGCGTTGGGTTTGTCTGTCGACCTGGGTCGGGCTGAGGGCACAGGCTCGCCAGCGTTGTTGTAGTCGGTCGTTCTTGGTCGGGCTGAGGGCACAGGCTCGCCAGCGTTGTTGTAGTCGGTCGTCCTGGGTCGGGCTGAGGGCACAGGCTCGCCTGCGTTGGGTTTGTCCGTCGCCCTGGGTCAGGCTCAGGCCACAGGCTCGCCAGCGTTGGGTGTGTCGGTCGTCCTGGGTCGGGCTGAGGGCACAGGCTCCCCAGCGTTGGGTTTGTCGGTCGTCCTGGGTCGGGCTGAGGGCACAGGCTCTCCAGCGTTGTTGTAGTCGGCGATCCTGGGTCGGGCTGAGGGCACAGGCTCGCCAGCATTGTTGTAGTTGGCGGTCCTGGTCGGGCTGAGGAAACAGGCTCGCCAGCGTTTTTGTAGTCGGCGGTCCTTGGTCGGGCTGAGGGCACAAGCTCGCCAGCGTTGTGTTAGTCGGCGGTCCTGGGTCGGGCTGAGGGCACAGGCTCGCCAGGGTTGTTCTAGTCGGCTGTCCTCAGTCGGGCTGAAGGCACAGGCTCGACAGCGTTGTTGTAGTCGGCGATACTGGGTCGGGCTGAGGGCACAGGCTTGCCAGCGTTGTTGTAGTCGGCGGTCCTGGGTCGGGCTGAGGGCACAGGCTCGCCAGCGTTTTTGTAGTCGGCGGTCCTGGGTCGGGCTGAGGACACAGGCTCGCCAGCGTTGTTGTAGTCGGTCGTTCTTGGTCGGGCTGAGGGCACAGGCTCGCCAGCGTTGTTGTAGTCGGTCGTTCTGGGTCGGGCTGAGGGCACAGGCTCGCCTACGTTGGGTTTGTCCGTCGCCCTGGGTCAGGCTCAGGGCACAGGCTCGCCAGCGTTGGGTATGTCGGTCGTCCTGGGTCGTGCTGAGGGCACAGGCTCGCCAGCGTTCGGTTTGTCGGTCGTCCTGGGTCGGGCTGAGGGCACAGGCTCTCCAGCGTTGTTGTAGTCGGCGATCCTGGGTCGGGCTGACGGCACAGGCTCGCCAGCGTTGTTGTAGTAGGCGGTCCTGGTCGGGCTGAGGGCACAGGCTCGCCAGCGTTGTTGTCGTCGGCGGTCCTGGGTCGGGCTGAGGGCACAGGCTAGCCAGCGTTTTGTTAATCGGCGGTCCTGGGTCGGGCTGAGGGCACAGGCTCGCCAGCGTTGTTGTAGTCGGCAGTCCTGGGTCGGGCTGAGGGCACAGGCTCACCAGCGTTGTTGTAGTCGGCGGTCCTGGGTCGGGCTGAGGGCACAGGCTCGCCAGCGTTGTTGTAGTCGGCGGTCCTGAGTCGGGCTGAGGGCACAGGCTCGCCTGCGTTGGGTTTGTCCGTCGCCCTGGGTCAGGCTCAGGGCACAGGCTCGCCAGCGTTGGGTATGTCGGTCGTCCTGGGTCGTGCTGAGGGCACAGGCTCGCCAGCGTTGGGTTTGTCGGTCGTCCTGGGTCGGGCTGAGGGCACAGGCTCTCCAGCGTTGTTGTAGTCGGCGATCCTGGGTCGGGCTGACGGCACAGGCTCGCCAGCGTTGTTGTAGTAGGCGGTCCTGGTCGGGCTGAGGGCACAGGCTCGCCAGCGTTGTTGTCGTCGGCGGTCCTGGGTCGGGCTGAGGGCACAGGCTAGCCAGCGTTGTGTTAATCGGCGGTCCTGGGTCGGGCTGAGGGCACAGGCTCGCCAGCGTTGTTGTAGTCGGCGGTCCTGGGTCGGGCTGAGGGCACAGGCTCGCCAGCGTTGTTGTAGTCGGCGGTCCTGGGTCGGGCTGAGGGCACAGGCTCGCCAGCGTTGTTGTAGTCGGCGGTCCTGAGTTGGGCTGAGGGCACAGGCTCGCCAGCGTTGTTGTAGTCGGCGGTCCTGGTTCGGGCTGATGGCACAGGCTCGCCAGGGTTGTTCTAGTCGGCTGTCCTCAGTCGGGCTGAGGGCACAGGCTCGCCAGCATTGTTGTAGTCGGCGGTCCAGGGTTGGGCTGAGGGCACAGGCTCGCCAGCGTTGTTGTAGTCGGTCGTCCTGGGTCGGGCTGAGGGCACAGGCTCGCCTGCGTTGGGTTTGTCCGTCGCCCTGGGTCAGGCTCAGGGCACAGGCTCAGGGCACAGGCTCGCCAGCGTTGGGTGTGTCGGTCGTCCTGGGTCGGGCTGAGGGCACAGGCTCGCCAGCGTTGGGTTTGTCGGTCGTCCTGGGTCGGGCTGAGGGCACAGGCTCTCCAGCGTTGTTGTAGTCGGCAATCCTGGGTCGGGCTGAGGGCACAGGCTCGCCAGCGTTTTTGTAGTCGGCGGTCCTTGGTCGGGCTGAGGGCACAAGCTCGCCAGCGTTGTGTTAGTCGGCGGTCCTGGGTCGGGCTGAGGGCACAGGCTCGCCAGGGTTGTTCTAGTCGGCTGTCCTCAGTCGGGCTGAAGGCACAGGCTCGACAGCGTTGTTGTAGTCGGCGATACTGGGTCGGGCTGAGGGCACAGGCTTGCCAGCGTTGTTGTAGTCGGCGGTCCTGGGTCGGGCTGAGGGCACAGGCTCGCCAGCGTTTTTGTAGTCGGCGGTCCTGGGTCGGGCTGAGGACACAGGCTCGCCAGCGTTGTTGTAGTCGGTCGTTCTTGGTCGGGCTGAGGGCACAGGCTCGCCAGCGTTGTTGTAGTCGGTCGTTCTGGGTCGGGCTGAGGACACAGGCTCGCCTACGTTGGGTTTGTCCGTCGCCCTGGGTCAGGCTCAGGGCACAGGCTCGCCAGCGTTGGGTATGTCGGTCGTCCTGGGTCGTGCTGAGGGCACAGGCTCGCCAGCGTTCGGTTTGTCGGTCGTCCTGGGTCGGGCTGAGGGCACAGGCTCTCCAGCGTTGTTGTAGTCGGCGATCCTGGGTCGGGCTGACGGCACAGGCTCGCCAGCGTTGTTGTAGTAGGCGGTCCTGGTCGGGCTGAGGGCACAGGCTCGCCAGCGTTGTTGTCGTCGGCGGTCCTGGGTCGGGCTGAGGGCACAGGCTAGCCAGCGTTTTGTTAATCGGCGGTCCTGGGTCGGGCTGAGGGCACAGGCTCGCCAGCGTTGTTGTAGTCGGCAGTCCTGGGTCGGGCTGAGGGCACAGGCTCACCAGCGTTGTTGTAGTCGGCGGTCCTGGGTCGGGCTGAGGGCACAGGCTCGCCAGCGTTGTTGTAGTCGGCGGTCCTGAGTCGGGCTGAGGGCACAGGCTCGCCTGCGTTGGGTTTGTCCGTCGCCCTGGGTCAGGCTCAGGGCACAGGCTCGCCAGCGTTGGGTATGTCGGTCGTCCTGGGTCGTGCTGAGGGCACAGGCTCGCCAGCGTTGGGTTTGTCGGTCGTCCTGGGTCGGGCTGAGGGCACAGGCTCTCCAGCGTTGTTGTAGTCGGCGATCCTGGGTCGGGCTGACGGCACAGGCTCGCCAGCGTTGTTGTAGTAGGCGGTCCTGGTCGGGCTGAGGGCACAGGCTCGCCAGCGTTGTTGTCGTCGGCGGTCCTGGGTCGGGCTGAGGGCACAGGCTAGCCAGCGTTGTGTTAATCGGCGGTCCTGGGTCGGGCTGAGGGCACAGGCTCGCCAGCGTTGTTGTAGTCGGCGGTCCTGGGTCGGGCTGAGGGCACAGGCTCGCCAGCGTTGTTGTAGTCGGCGGTCCTGGGTCGGGCTGAGGGCACAGGCTCGCCAGCGTTGTTGTAGTCGGCGGTCCTGAGTTGGGCTGAGGGCACAGGCTCGCCAGCGTTGTTGTAGTCGGCGGTCCTGGTTCGGGCTGATGGCACAGGCTCGCCAGGGTTGTTCTAGTCGGCTGTCCTCAGTCGGGCTGAGGGCACAGGCTCGCCAGCATTGTTGTAGTCGGCGGTCCAGGGTTGGGCTGAGGGCACAGGCTCGCCAGCGTTGTTGTAGTCGGTCGTCCTGGGTCGGGCTGAGGGCACAGGCTCGCCTGCGTTGGGTTTGTCCGTCGCCCTGGGTCAGGCTCAGGGCACAGGCTCAGGGCACAGGCTCGCCAGCGTTGGGTGTGTCGGTCGTCCTGGGTCGGGCTGAGGGCACAGGCTCGCCAGCGTTGGGTTTGTCGGTCGTCCTGGGTCGGGCTGAGGGCACAGGCTCTCCAGCGTTGTTGTAGTCGGCAATCCTGGGTCGGGCTGAGGGCACAGGCTCGCCAGCGTTGTTGTAGTTGGCGGTCCTGGGTCGGGCTGAGGGCACAGGCTCGCCAGCGTTGTTGTAGTCGGCGGTCCTGGGTCGGGCTGAGGGCACAGGCTCGCCAGTGTTGTGTTAGTCGGCGGTCCTGGGTCAGGCTGAGGGCACGGGCTCGCCAGCGTTGTTGTAGTCGGCGGTCCTGGGTCGGGCTGAGGGCACAGGCTCGCCAGCGTTGTTGTAGTCGTCGGTCCTGGGTCGGGCTGAGGGCACAGGCTCGCCAGCGTTGTTGTAGTCGGCGGTCCTGAGTCGGGCTGAGGGCACAGGCTCGCCAGCGTTGTTGTAGTCGGCAGTCCTGGTTCGGGCTGATGGCACAGGCTCGCCAGGGTTGCTCTAGTCGGCTGTCCTCAGTCGGGCTGAAGGCACAGGCTCGCCAGCGTTGTTGTAGTCGGCGGTACTGGGTCGGGCTGAGGGCGCAGGCTCGCCAGCGTTGTTGTAGTCGGCGGTCCTGGGTCGGGCTGAGGGCACAGGCTCGCCAGCGTTGTTGCAGTCGGCGGTCCTGGGTCGGGCTGAGGGCACAGGCTCGCCAGCGTTGTTGTAGTCGGCGGTCCTGAGTCGGGCTGAGGGCACAGGCTCGCCAGCGTTGTTGTTGTCGGCAGTCCTGGTTCGGGCTGATGGCACAGGCTCGCCAGGGTTGTTCTAGTCGGCTGTCCTCAGTCGGGCTGAAGGCACAGGCTCGCCAGCGTTGTTGTAGTCGGCGGTACTGGGTCGGACTGAGGGCACAGGCTCGCCAGCGTTGTTGTAGTCGGCGGTCCTGGGTCGGGCTGAGGGCACAGGCTCGCCAGCATTTTTGTAGTCGGTGGTCCTGGGTCGGGCTGAGGGCACAGGCTCGCCAGCGTTGTTGTAGTCGGTCGTTCTTGGTCGGGCTGAGGGCACAGGCTCGCCAGCGTTGTTGTAGTCGGTCGTCCTGGGTCGGGCTGAGGGCACAGGCTCGCCAGCGTTGGGTGTGTCGGTCGTCCTGGGTCGGGCTGAGGGCACAGGCTCCCCAGCGTTGGGTTTGTCTGTCGTCCTGGGTCGGGCTGAGGGCACAGGCTCGCCAGCGTTGTTGTAGTCGGTCGTTCTTGGTCGGGCTGAGGGCACAGGCTCGCCAGCGTTGTTGTAGTCGGTCGTCCTGGGTCGGGCTGAGGGCACAGGCTCGCCTGCGTTGGGTTTGTCCGTCGCCCTGGGTCAGGCTCAGGCCACAGGCTCGCCAGTGTTGGGTGTGTCGGTCGTCCTGGGTCGGGCTGAGGGCACAGGCTCCCCAGCGTTGGGTTTGTCGGTCGTCCTGGGTCGGGCTGAGGGCACAGGCTCTCCAGCGTTGTTGTAGTCGGCGATCCTGGGTCGGGCTGAGGGCACAGGCTCGCCAGCATTGTTGTAGTTGGCGGTCCTGGTCGGGCTGAGGACACAGGCTCGCCAGCGTTTTTGTAGTCGGCGGTCCTTGGTCGGGCTGAGGGCACAGGCTCGCCAGCGTTGTGTTAGTCGGCGGTCCTGTGTCGGGCTGAGGGCACAGGCTCGCCAGCGTTGTTGTAGTCGGCGGTCCTGGGTCCGGCTGAGGGCACAGGCTCGCCAGGGTTGTTCTAGTCGGCTGTCCTCAGTCGGGCTGAGGGCACAGGCTCGCCAGCGTTGTTGTAGTCGGCGGTCCTGGGTCGGGCTGAGGGCACAGGCCCGCCAGCGTTTTTGTAGTCGGCGGTCCTGGGTCGGGCTGAGGACACAGGCTCGCCAGCGTTGTTGTAGTCGGTCGTTCTTGGTCGGGCTGAGGGCACAGGCTCGCCAGCGTTGTTGTAGTCGGTCGTTCTGGGTCGGGCTGAGGGCACAGGCTCGCCTGCGTTGGGTTTGTCCGTCGCCCTGTGTCAGGCTCAGGGCACAGGCTCGCCAGCGTTGGGTATGTCGGTCGTCCTGGGTCGTGCTGAGGGCACAGGCTCGCCAGCGTTCGGTTTGTCGGTCGTCCTGGGTCGGGCTGAGGGCACAGGCTCTCCAGCGTTGTTGTAGTCGGCGATCCTGGGTCGGGCTGACGGCACAGGCTCGCCAGCGTTTTTGTAGTAGGCGGTCCTGGTCGGGCTGAGGGCACAGGCTCGCCAGCGTTGTTGTCGTCGGCGGTCCTGGGTCGGGCTGAGGGCACAGGCTAGCCAGCGTTTTGTTAATCGGCGGTCCTGGGTCGGGCTGAGGGCACAGGCTAGCCAGCGTTGTGTTAATCGGCGGTCCTGGGTCGGGCTGAGGGCACAGGCTCGCCAGCGTTGTTGTAGTCGGCGGTCCTGGGTCGGGCTGAGGGCACAGGCTCGCCAGCGTTGTTGTAGTCGGCGGTCCTGGGTCGGGCTGAGGGCACAGGCTTGCCAGCGTTGTTGTAGTCGGCGGTCCTGAGTCGGGCTGAGGGCACAGGCTCGCCAGCGTTGTTGTAGTCGGCGGTCCTGGTTCAGGCTGATGGCACAGGCTCGCCAGGGTTGTTCTAGTCGGCTGTCCTCAGTCGGGCTGAAGGCACAGGCTCGCCAGCGTTGTTGTAGTCGGCGCTTCTGGGTCGGGCTGAGGGCAGAGGCTCGCCAGCGTTGTTGTAGTCGGCGGTCCTGTGTCGGGCTGAGGGCACAGGCTCGCCAGCGTTGTTGTAGTTCGTCGTCCTGGGTCGGGCTGAGGGCACAGGCTCGCCAGCGTTGTTGTAGTCGGTCGTTCTTGGTCGGGTTGAGGGCACAGGCTCGCCAGCGTTGTTGTAGTCGGTCGTCCTGGGTCGGGCTGAGGGCACAGGCTCGCCTGCGTTGGGTTTGTCCGTCGCCCTGGGTCAGGCTCAGGGCACAGGCTCGCCAGCGTTGGGTGTGTCGGTCGTCCTGGGTCGGGCTGAGGGCACAGGCTCGCCAGCGTCGGGTTTGTCGGTCGTCCTGGGTCGGGCTGAGGGCACAGGCTCTCCAGCGTTGTTGTAGTCGGCGATCCTGGGTCGGGCTGAGGGCACAGGCTCGCCAGCGTTGTTGTAGTTGGCGGTCCTGGGTCGGGCTGAGGGCACAGGCTCGCCAGCGTTGTTGTAGTCGGCGGTCCTGGGTCGGGCTGAGGGCACAGGCTCGCCAGCGTTGTTGTAGTCGGCAGTCCTGGTTCGGGCTGATGGCACAGGCTCGCCAGGGTTGCTCTAGTCGGCTGTCCTCAGTCGGGCTGAAGGCACAGGCTCGCCAGCGTTGTTGTAGTCGGCGGTACTGGGTCGGGCTGAGGGCGCAGGCTCGCCAGCGTTGTTGTAGTCGGCGGTCCTGGGTCGGGCTGAGGGCACAGGCTCGCCAGCGTTGTTGCAGTCGGCGGTCCTGAGTCGGGCTGAGGGCACAGGCTCGCCAGCGTTGTTGTTGTCGGCAGTCCTGGTTCGGGCTGATGGCACAGGCTCGCCAGGGTTGTTCTAGTCGGCTGTCCTCAGTCGGGCTGAAGGCACAGGCTCGCCAGCGTTGTTGTAGTCGGCGGTACTGGGTCGGGCTGAGGGCACAGGCTCGCCAGCGTTGTTGTAGTCGGCGGTCCTGGGTCGGGCTGAGGGCACAGGCTCGCCAGCATTTTTGTAGTCAGCGGTCCTGGGTCGGGCTGAGGGCACAGGCTCGCCAGCGTTGTTGTAGTCGGTCGTTCTTGGTCGGGCTGAGGGCACAGGCTCGCCAGCGTTGTTGTAGTCGGTCGTCCAGGGTCGGGCTGAGGGCACAGGCTCGCCAGCGTTTGGTGTGTCGGTCGTCCTGGGTCGGGCTGAGGGCACAGGCTCCCCAGCGTTGGGTTTGTCTGTCGACCTGGGTCGGGCTGAGGGCACAGGCTCGCCAGCGTTGTTGTAGTCGGTCGTTCTTGGTCGGGCTGAGGGCACAGGCTCGCCAGCGTTGTTGTAGTCGGTCGTCCTGGGTCGGGCTGAGGGCACAGGCTCGCCTGCGTTGGGTTTGTCCGTCGCCCTGGGTCAGGCTCAGGCCACAGGCTCGCCAGCGTTGGGTGTGTCGGTCGTCCTGGGTCGGGCTGAGGGCACAGGCTCCCCAGCGTTGGGTTTGTCGGTCGTCCTGGGTCGGGCTGAGGGCACAGGCTCTCCAGCGTTGTTGTAGTCGGCGATCCTGGGTCGGGCTGAGGGCACAGGCTCGCCAGCATTGTTGTAGTTGGCGGTCCTGGTCGGGCTGAGGAAACAGGCTCGCCAGCGTTTTTGTAGTCGGCGGTCCTTGGTCGGGCTGAGGGCACAAGCTCGCCAGCGTTGTGTTAGTCGGCGGTCCTGGGTCGGGCTGAGGGCACAGGCTCGCCAGGGTTGTTCTAGTCGGCTGTCCTCAGTCGGGCTGAAGGCACAGGCTCGACAGCGTTGTTGTAGTCGGCGATACTGGGTCGGGCTGAGGGCACAGGCTTGCCAGCGTTGTTGTAGTCGGCGGTCCTGGGTCGGGCTGAGGGCACAGGCTCGCCAGCGTTTTTGTAGTCGGCGGTCCTGGGTCGGGCTGAGGACACAGGCTCGCCAGCGTTGTTGTAGTCGGTCGTTCTTGGTCGGGCTGAGGGCACAGGCTCGCCAGCGTTGTTGTAGTCGGTCGTTCTGGGTCGGGCTGAGGGCACAGGCTCGCCTACGTTGGGTTTGTCCGTCGCCCTGGGTCAGGCTCAGGGCACAGGCTCGCCAGCGTTGGGTATGTCGGTCGTCCTGGGTCGTGCTGAGGGCACAGGCTCGCCAGCGTTCGGTTTGTCGGTCGTCCTGGGTCGGGCTGAGGGCACAGGCTCTCCAGCGTTGTTGTAGTCGGCGATCCTGGGTCGGGCTGACGGCACAGGCTCGCCAGCGTTGTTGTAGTAGGCGGTCCTGGTCGGGCTGAGGGCACAGGCTCGCCAGCGTTGTTGTCGTCGGCGGTCCTGGGTCGGGCTGAGGGCACAGGCTAGCCAGCGTTTTGTTAATCGGCGGTCCTGGGTCGGGCTGAGGGCACAGGCTCGCCAGCGTTGTTGTAGTCGGCAGTCCTGGGTCGGGCTGAGGGCACAGGCTCACCAGCGTTGTTGTAGTCGGCGGTCCTGGGTCGGGCTGAGGGCACAGGCTCGCCAGCGTTGTTGTAGTCGGCGGTCCTGAGTCGGGCTGAGGGCACAGGCTCGCCTGCGTTGGGTTTGTCCGTCGCCCTGGGTCAGGCTCAGGGCACAGGCTCGCCAGCGTTGGGTATGTCGGTCGTCCTGGGTCGTGCTGAGGGCACAGGCTCGCCAGCGTTGGGTTTGTCGGTCGTCCTGGGTCGGGCTGAGGGCACAGGCTCTCCAGCGTTGTTGTAGTCGGCGATCCTGGGTCGGGCTGACGGCACAGGCTCGCCAGCGTTGTTGTAGTAGGCGGTCCTGGTCGGGCTGAGGGCACAGGCTCGCCAGCGTTGTTGTCGTCGGCGGTCCTGGGTCGGGCTGAGGGCACAGGCTAGCCAGCGTTGTGTTAATCGGCGGTCCTGGGTCGGGCTGAGGGCACAGGCTCGCCAGCGTTGTTGTAGTCGGCGGTCCTGGGTCGGGCTGAGGGCACAGGCTCGCCAGCGTTGTTGTAGTCGGCGGTCCTGGGTCGGGCTGAGGGCACAGGCTCGCCAGCGTTGTTGTAGTCGGCGGTCCTGAGTTGGGCTGAGGGCACAGGCTCGCCAGCGTTGTTGTAGTCGGCGGTCCTGGTTCGGGCTGATGGCACAGGCTCGCCAGGGTTGTTCTAGTCGGCTGTCCTCAGTCGGGCTGAGGGCACAGGCTCGCCAGCATTGTTGTAGTCGGCGGTCCAGGGTTGGGCTGAGGGCACAGGCTCGCCAGCGTTGTTGTAGTCGGTCGTCCTGGGTCGGGCTGAGGGCACAGGCTCGCCTGCGTTGGGTTTGTCCGTCGCCCTGGGTCAGGCTCAGGGCACAGGCTCAGGGCACAGGCTCGCCAGCGTTGGGTGTGTCGGTCGTCCTGGGTCGGGCTGAGGGCACAGGCTCGCCAGCGTTGGGTTTGTCGGTCGTCCTGGGTCGGGCTGAGGGCACAGGCTCTCCAGCGTTGTTGTAGTCGGCAATCCTGGGTCGGGCTGAGGGCACAGGCTCGCCAGCGTTTTTGTAGTCGGCGGTCCTTGGTCGGGCTGAGGGCACAAGCTCGCCAGCGTTGTGTTAGTCGGCGGTCCTGGGTCGGGCTGAGGGCACAGGCTCGCCAGGGTTGTTCTAGTCGGCTGTCCTCAGTCGGGCTGAAGGCACAGGCTCGACAGCGTTGTTGTAGTCGGCGATACTGGGTCGGGCTGAGGGCACAGGCTTGCCAGCGTTGTTGTAGTCGGCGGTCCTGGGTCGGGCTGAGGGCACAGGCTCGCCAGCGTTTTTGTAGTCGGCGGTCCTGGGTCGGGCTGAGGACACAGGCTCGCCAGCGTTGTTGTAGTCGGTCGTTCTTGGTCGGGCTGAGGGCACAGGCTCGCCAGCGTTGTTGTAGTCGGTCGTTCTGGGTCGGGCTGAGGGCACAGGCTCGCCTACGTTGGGTTTGTCCGTCGCCCTGGGTCAGGCTCAGGGCACAGGCTCGCCAGCGTTGGGTATGTCGGTCGTCCTGGGTCGTGCTGAGGGCACAGGCTCGCCAGCGTTCGGTTTGTCGGTCGTCCTGGGTCGGGCTGAGGGCACAGGCTCTCCAGCGTTGTTGTAGTCGGCGATCCTGGGTCGGGCTGACGGCACAGGCTCGCCAGCGTTGTTGTAGTAGGCGGTCCTGGTCGGGCTGAGGGCACAGGCTCGCCAGCGTTGTTGTCGTCGGCGGTCCTGGGTCGGGCTGAGGGCACAGGCTAGCCAGCGTTTTGTTAATCGGCGGTCCTGGGTCGGGCTGAGGGCACAGGCTCGCCAGCGTTGTTGTAGTCGGCAGTCCTGGGTCGGGCTGAGGGCACAGGCTCACCAGCGTTGTTGTAGTCGGCGGTCCTGGGTCGGGCTGAGGGCACAGGCTCGCCAGCGTTGTTGTAGTCGGCGGTCCTGAGTCGGGCTGAGGGCACAGGCTCGCCTGCGTTGGGTTTGTCCGTCGCCCTGGGTCAGGCTCAGGGCACAGGCTCGCCAGCGTTGGGTATGTCGGTCGTCCTGGGTCGTGCTGAGGGCACAGGCTCGCCAGCGTTGGGTTTGTCGGTCGTCCTGGGTCGGGCTGAGGGCACAGGCTCTCCAGCGTTGTTGTAGTCGGCGATCCTGGGTCGGGCTGACGGCACAGGCTCGCCAGCGTTGTTGTAGTAGGCGGTCCTGGTCGGGCTGAGGGCACAGGCTCGCCAGCGTTGTTGTCGTCGGCGGTCCTGGGTCGGGCTGAGGGCACAGGCTAGCCAGCGTTGTGTTAATCGGCGGTCCTGGGTCGGGCTGAGGGCACAGGCTCGCCAGCGTTGTTGTAGTCGGCGGTCCTGGGTCGGGCTGAGGGCACAGGCTCGCCAGCGTTGTTGTAGTCGGCGGTCCTGGGTCGGGCTGAGGGCACAGGCTCGCCAGCGTTGTTGTAGTCGGCGGTCCTGAGTTGGGCTGAGGGCACAGGCTCGCCAGCGTTGTTGTAGTCGGCGGTCCTGGTTCGGGCTGATGGCACAGGCTCGCCAGGGTTGTTCTAGTCGGCTGTCCTCAGTCGGGCTGAGGGCACAGGCTCGCCAGCATTGTTGTAGTCGGCGGTCCAGGGTTGGGCTGAGGGCACAGGCTCGCCAGCGTTGTTGTAGTCGGTCGTCCTGGGTCGGGCTGAGGGCACAGGCTCGCCTGCGTTGGGTTTGTCCGTCGCCCTGGGTCAGGCTCAGGGCACAGGCTCAGGGCACAGGCTCGCCAGCGTTGGGTGTGTCGGTCGTCCTGGGTCGGGCTGAGGGCACAGGCTCGCCAGCGTTGGGTTTGTCGGTCGTCCTGGGTCGGGCTGAGGGCACAGGCTCTCCAGCGTTGTTGTAGTCGGCAATCCTGGGTCGGGCTGAGGGCACAGGCTCGCCAGCGTTGTTGTAGTTGGCGGTCCTGGGTCGGGCTGAGGGCACAGGCTCGCCAGCGTTGTTGTAGTCGGCGGTCCTGGGTCGGGCTGAGGGCACAGGCTCGCCAGTGTTGTGTTAGTCGGCGGTCCTGGGTCAGGCTGAGGGCACGGGCTCGCCAGCGTTGTTGTAGTCGGCGGTCCTGGGTCGGGCTGAGGGCACAGGCTCGCCAGCGTTGTTGTAGTCGTCGGTCCTGGGTCGGGCTGAGGGCACAGGCTCGCCAGCGTTGTTGTAGTCGGCGGTCCTGAGTCGGGCTGAGGGCACAGGCTCGCCAGCGTTGTTGTAGTCGGCAGTCCTGGTTCGGGCTGATGGCACAGGCTCGCCAGGGTTGCTCTAGTCGGCTGTCCTCAGTCGGGCTGAAGGCACAGGCTCGCCAGCGTTGTTGTAGTCGGCGGTACTGGGTCGGGCTGAGGGCGCAGGCTCGCCAGCGTTGTTGTAGTCGGCGGTCCTGGGTCGGGCTGAGGGCACAGGCTCGCCAGCGTTGTTGCAGTCGGCGGTCCTGGGTCGGGCTGAGGGCACAGGCTCGCCAGCGTTGTTGTAGTCGGCGGTCCTGAGTCGGGCTGAGGGCACAGGCTCGCCAGCGTTGTTGTTGTCGGCAGTCCTGGTTCGGGCTGATGGCACAGGCTCGCCAGGGTTGTTCTAGTCGGCTGTCCTCAGTCGGGCTGAAGGCACAGGCTCGCCAGCGTTGTTGTAGTCGGCGGTACTGGGTCGGACTGAGGGCACAGGCTCGCCAGCGTTGTTGTAGTCGGCGGTCCTGGGTCGGGCTGAGGGCACAGGCTCGCCAGCATTTTTGTAGTAGGTGGTCCTGGGTCGGGCTGAGGGCACAGGCTCGCCAGCGTTGTTGTAGTCGGTCGTTCTTGGTCGGGCTGAGGGCACAGGCTCGCCAGCGTTGTTGTAGTCGGTCGTCCTGGGTCGGGCTGAGGGCACAGGCTCGCCAGCGTTGGGTGTGTCGGTCGTCCTGGGTCGGGCTGAGGGCACAGGCTCCCCAGCGTTGGGTTTGTCTGTCGTCCTGGGTCGGGCTGAGGGCACAGGCTCGCCAGCGTTGTTGTAGTCGGTCGTTCTTGGTCGGGCTGAGGGCACAGGCTCGCCAGCGTTGTTGTAGTCGGTCGTCCTGGGTCGGGCTGAGGGCACAGGCTCGCCTGCGTTGGGTTTGTCCGTCGCCCTGGGTCAGGCTCAGGCCACAGGCTCGCCAGTGTTGGGTGTGTCGGTCGTCCTGGGTCGGGCTGAGGGCACAGGCTCCCCAGCGTTGGGTTTGTCGGTCGTCCTGGGTCGGGCTGAGGGCACAGGCTCTCCAGCGTTGTTGTAGTCGGCGATCCTGGGTCGGGCTGAGGGCACAGGCTCGCCAGCATTGTTGTAGTTGGCGGTCCTGGTCGGGCTGAGGACACAGGCTCGCCAGCGTTTTTGTAGTCGGCGGTCCTTGGTCGGGCTGAGGGCACAGGCTCGCCAGCGTTGTGTTAGTCGGCGGTCCTGTGTCGGGCTGAGGGCACAGGCTCGCCAGCGTTGTTGTAGTCGGCGGTCCTGGGTCCGGCTGAGGGCACAGGCTCGCCAGGGTTGTTCTAGTCGGCTGTCCTCAGTCGGGCTGAGGGCACAGGCTCGCCAGCGTTGTTGTAGTCGGCGGTCCTGGGTCGGGCTGAGGGCACAGGCCCGCCAGCGTTTTTGTAGTCGGCGGTCCTGGGTCGGGCTGAGGACACAGGCTCGCCAGCGTTGTTGTAGTCGGTCGTTCTTGGTCGGGCTGAGGGCACAGGCTCGCCAGCGTTGTTGTAGTCGGTCGTTCTGGGTCGGGCTGAGGGCACAGGCTCGCCTGCGTTGGGTTTGTCCGTCGCCCTGTGTCAGGCTCAGGGCACAGGCTCGCCAGCGTTGGGTATGTCGGTCGTCCTGGGTCGTGCTGAGGGCACAGGCTCGCCAGCGTTCGGTTTGTCGGTCGTCCTGGGTCGGGCTGAGGGCACAGGCTCTCCAGCGTTGTTGTAGTCGGCGATCCTGGGTCGGGCTGACGGCACAGGCTCGCCAGCGTTTTTGTAGTAGGCGGTCCTGGTCGGGCTGAGGGCACAGGCTCGCCAGCGTTGTTGTCGTCGGCGGTCCTGGGTCGGGCTGAGGGCACAGGCTAGCCAGCGTTTTGTTAATCGGCGGTCCTGGGTCGGGCTGAGGGCACAGGCTAGCCAGCGTTGTGTTAATCGGCGGTCCTGGGTCGGGCTGAGGGCACAGGCTCGCCAGCGTTGTTGTAGTCGGCGGTCCTGGGTCGGGCTGAGGGCACAGGCTCGCCAGCGTTGTTGTAGTCGGCGGTCCTGGGTCGGGCTGAGGGCACAGGCTTGCCAGCGTTGTTGTAGTCGGCGGTCCTGAGTCGGGCTGAGGGCACAGGCTCGCCAGCGTTGTTGTAGTCGGCGGTCCTGGTTCAGGCTGATGGCACAGGCTCGCCAGGGTTGTTCTAGTCGGCTGTCCTCAGTCGGGCTGAAGGCACAGGCTCGCCAGCGTTGTTGTAGTCGGCGCTTCTGGGTCGGGCTGAGGGCAGAGGCTCGCCAGCGTTGTTGTAGTCGGCGGTCCTGTGTCGGGCTGAGGGCACAGGCTCGCCAGCGTTGTTGTAGTTCGTCGTCCTGGGTCGGGCTGAGGGCACAGGCTCGCCAGCGTTGTTGTAGTCGGTCGTTCTTGGTCGGGTTGAGGGCACAGGCTCGCCAGCGTTGTTGTAGTCGGTCGTCCTGAGTTGGGCTGAGGGCACAGGCTCGCCTGCGTTGGGTTTGTCCGTCGCCCTGGGTCAGGCTCAGGGCACAGGCTCGCCAGCGTTGGGTGTGTCGGTCGTCCTGGGTCGGGCTGAGGGCACAGGCTCGCCAGCGTTGGGTTTGTCGGTCGTCCTGGGTCGGGCTGAGGGCACAGGCTCTCCAGCGTTGTTGTAGTAGGCGATCCTGGGTCGGGCTGAGGGCACAGGCTCGCCAGCGTTGTTGTAGTTGGCGGTCCTGGGTCGGGCTGAGGGCACAGGCTCGCCAGCGTGTGTTGTAGTCGGCGGTCCTGGTTCGGGCTGATGGCACAGGCTCGTCAGGGTTGTTGTAGTCGGCGGTCCTGGGTCGGGCTGAGGGCACAGGCTCGCCAGCGTTGTTGTAGTCGGCGGTCCTGGGTCGGGCTGAGGGCACAGGCTCGCCAGCGTTGTTGGAGTCGGCGGTTCTGGGTCGGGCTGAGGGCACAGGCTCGCCAGCGTTTTTGTAGTCGGCGGTCCTCGGTCGGGCTGAGGGCACAGGCTCGCCAGCGTTGTTGTAGTCGGTCGTCCTGGGTCGGGCTGAGGGCACAGGCTCGCCAGCGTTGTTGTAGTCGGCGGTCCTGGGTCGGGCTGAGGGCACAGGCTCGCCAGCGTTGTTGTAGTCGGCGGTCCTGTGTCGGGCTGAGGGCACAGGCTCGCCAGCGTTGCTGTAGTCGGCGATCCTGTGTCGGGCTGAGGGCACAGGCTCGCCAGGGTTGTTGTAGTCGGCGGTCCTGGGTAGGGCTGAGGGCACAGGCTCACCAGCGTTGTTGTAGTCGGTCATCCTGGGTCGGGCTGAGGGCAGAGGCTCGCCAGCGTTGTTGTAGTCGGTCGTTCTTGGTCAGTCTGAGGGCACAGGCTCGCCAGCGTTGTTGTAGTCGGTCGTCCTGGGTCGGGCTGAGGGCACAGGCTCGCCTGCGTTGGGTTTGTCCGTCGCCCTGGGTCAGGCTCAGGGCACAGGCTCGCCAGCGTTGGGTTTGTCGGTCGTCCTGGGTCGGGCTGAGGGCACAGGCTCGCCAGCGTTTTTGTAGTCGGCGGTCCTGGGTCGGGCTGAGGGCACAGGCTCGCCAGCGTTGTTGTAAAGAGATATTCCTTTATTAGTCCCACAGTGGGGAAATTCAGATTTACACTCTGTTGTTCACACAGTACATATACATGTCAATGGAGAGATGTCAGAGTGATGGGGCTGCTCCTGACAAGCGCCCAGAGCAGTTGGGGGTTTGGTGCCTTGCTCAGGGGCACCTCGGCAGTGCCCAAGAGGTAAACTGGCACCTCTCCAGCAACCGGTTGGTCTTGGTCCATGGGGGATTTGAACCCTGGTCCTCCACATCCTAACCCAAGTCCTTACGGACTGAGCTACTGCCGCCGTAGTAGTCGGTCGTCCTGGGTCGGGCTGAGGGCACAGGCTCGCCAGCGTTGTTGTAGTCGGCGGTCCTGGGTTGGGCTGAGGGAAGCATAAACACAAGCACACACCGCATATACTCAGCTGCATGAATGGTAGAGAAGAGCAAATCCCTTAGAATCAGGATATCTACAGGTGACAGGAGAGCATTAATCAATAGATATAGTGTAGATGAACTCAGGGATCTGAGTTCAACAGGGGGAGCTGTAGTGTAAATATATGTCACCTGATCAGATACATATTAATCTAATGTATAACGCTATTAACCGCAATCTATCATTCTAAATACAGCTGCTTACTACAGCACATGAACATTCATTCTGGGAACAATAACACAAATGAAGCTTTCACATGAGTATTATCAGTGAAACAGGGACCAAGGTTACGACAATCAGGCACCAGCAGGCCCAAGAATGTGGAAAGAAGAAACAAGTACTGGACGACAAGATAACGACCCACCTACGCTGGACCGCCGGACCCAACAGCAATACACACTTACCCTAAACCTCGCACGCACCTGCAGACACAGTCACATGATTTGTTCACTATAAGAAGAGGAGGATTTGATCAGACAGACGGGACTCTGACTGCTGAACAGCTGAGAACCGAACTCTATGTACTAGTTCAGACGCTAAGGCTAACAGAAGTATCCTCCAGAGCTCTGTAACTCTTCTTTTCCTCAATATATCAGTGTTGTGATTTTAACTTGTGGTTGTGTTGTCCTCATTGGAATTATTGTGTGTCTTTCTCCTCCATCGAGAATTCTGAACATGCCCTGGCCTTTAATTGTTGAATAACATTTTATTTTATACAAACAGGGGGAAACTAAAAGAAAGGCCAACAACTTCAGTCTGCCACAGCTACACCTGTAACTCATGATGTACTCTTGAAAAAGATTTTGAAACAAACTGATATAGTGTGTGTACAGCCATTCTACTGACTGTCATCTGTGCCCGTCAGCGTCCGAAGACCAAGCAGCAGAGCCCTCTGCTGTTTGTAATGAGAAGTGAAAAGCTTACAGCACCTGATATTCCCAAGCGGTCTCCCATCCAAGTACTGACCAGGCCCAACCCTGCTTAGCTTCCGAGACCAAACGAGATCGGGCGTGTTCAGGGTGGTATGGCCATAAGCCACAGCTGTACCTACAAAAGGGCCTTTTAAACATCCCATTACACCACCTTTTCTTACTCCGTCTATGCAAGTGGCAGCTGCACATTGTCAGGAACACAATCAAATATTCTCACTGTATTAACAGAAATGGCCCTTGCAACAAACTCAAACCAAACACTGATAACTGCTGTGGGTCTGACTGCAGCTCATTGTAGTGCATTTCAAAAAGCTCTTTTCCACCAAGATTATCTTGGGATCATCCTCACTGTTAACATTTTGGCCGTCATGTTTTTCCATCAAACACAAACGACAGATATAACGTCCACTAAAAGACTCTGTAAAACCTAAAATACTGTGCATTCCCACATTGTCCCCTGTTATCTGACATAC